>PTFA01000160.1:2031029-2142350 GCA_003342895.1 Casuarius casuarius | reverse complement strand
GAGGGCGGGTCGGCACCCCGGGTCCGTGCCGGGGCGGAGGCGTGCAGGCGAGCGCGGAGCTGGCGGCCAGCGCTCAGCACCCTGCGCGGCCGCTGCGTCCCCCCGCTCGGCTGGGGCTGGCGGGGGTGGAACGTGGGGCTCGGCGCCCGTCCTCGCCTGCTCATCCCTCCCGGGTGCGGCGCCCGGGGAACGGCCCCGTCTGTGTTAGAGCAAAGTCCGGCAGGCGCTTCCCGGCCTGTGCTCCCTCCGGAGAAATTCCAGGTGGGAAAGCAAAGCGGAAAATTCACCCCGTTGCTGAAGTGGGGGGGAATGGCCTGCTCCTGGCTCAGCTCGCGTGGGATGACCCTCCTGTCCCTGTGTTCACCTCTCGGTCGTCTCCATTTGCTCAAAGCATCGACAAAAAAATAGGATGTGGAGAAGGATTTGTGCCGGGGGAGAATGGCAGAATCTGCCTGTTAAAAATAAGCATTTCTGTGCAGGGTTGAAGCAGAAGTCATTGCAGGCTGGAAAACCAGAAAGCAAAGCAAAGCGAACCTGCCATGGGAGGAGGCCCAGCAGGTTCGGTCACTGCCCTCCTTGGCGCAGAACCTCCCTTCCCGTGGTGGGCCTTGCCGGGACCAGAGTCAGGGACTAAGATGGGCAGAGTTACCCCAAAACTGTGCTGACAGATACTTTTTCTGGGCAAACTCCATGGAAGAGCCAAGGACCCATGCGGCCAGACACAGTCACGTTCTTGTTCTTGTTCCTGCAGGTTAGGACACCCGAGCGAGAGTGTGGAAGTAATTTTACAAAGTGTCTCACAAAGTTCCTGCTCTGCCGCCTTCCTTCACCTCCACCTCAGATTTCCCGCCCCAGCTTCCACCACCAGTAGCCTTGCCCACCTGGTTTTCCAGCTTCTCCTGTAATCAGTCATCTTCCCACTTTGCCTATGCCTATCTGTATCCTTCCTTACAACCCATTTCCACAGAAAACTCCAAAAGAATCAGGCCCTGCACTCCAGGTCATCCACTGATGGGTGGGATTAGGGAGAAAGACTCTGGTTGCAGCTGAGCAGTACACGTCACATTACCTGGAACCATCAAATTGCAGCCGTTTCCTCTGTGACATGACCTTTTCCTGAGCCTCACTCTTCCCATCTTCTGGCTTTTTTGCCTCCTTATTTTCAAACTTCTCCATTTTTGCCATCTTTTCTCCAATTAGATTGGAGCTGTTTGGGGGAGAGACCACAACCTTTATTTGGATTACAATCTATTGCAAGGCAAATATAAAAATAATGGTAAGAAATTTTCCAGTGGAACTTTGTTTTTCCCCGAATGCTTATGAACAGTTCACATTTGGAAGAAACATGTTCATTTTGGCACATCTGGTGGAACTCGGGCAAAAGCCTAGCGCGGGAAGGCCCTGGCGTGGACCGTTCCCGCCGGCACAGCTCAGCTCGGCTTCTCCGCTGCCTGCCCGAAGCTCTTGTGTTTCAAGAGCCGGTGAGTACGGAGCAGGTCAGCTATGTGGGGGGTGGTCGGGTGCTGGAGGCCTCATGGATGGGGCTCCTACTTTCCTGGAAGACATCTGGCACCTGGGCTGGAAGCCCAAGGTTGTGTGGCTGGGACGTCTCCAGGACAGGGCTTGTCTCGGCGCTGGGAATCCTGATGCCTTTACAGAAATGGACCTAAGTATTGCCAGAGTCTCAGTCGCCAGATTAGCTGGGTGCCGCTGCTATTCCACGACTCCTTGGGTCCTCGGCCAGATAGAAATTCCATACATCAACTCCGTAATCCTACCAAGACTGCTGGACAGAAATTATTGCAGAAAACAATTAAAGCAGGCACTGACAAGGTACATTCCTCTCTGAAATTATTCCTAAAACTCCCTCTGTATCAACAAAAGCCATGACTGCGGCACATTTCATGGGACCAGAAATAACCTACGGTGGCGGGCGTCCAACTTTCCGCTCTCGTGCGCCTTTCAGGGAGAGCTCGTGCCCACCGGCCCGCGGCGTGGAGCAAACCTCCGGTCGTGTCTGCAGCCCTGCTGTAGAGCTGCTGGATGGGAAGCACGATGGGTCTTAACGGGAAGATTAGTAGCAGAGTAAACAGGTTTAGTAATGCAGATTCTTGTTTTGGAAAAAAATCCAGGATGGCCCATTGCTTTTGTCCTTTCTAATTACTGTGAGATGAGTAATTGTGGGGATGCCATCATTTATCACCAGTCTTACCAGATCTTTTAGCCCTTTTCAAGTGCCTTGGCAAGGCCTGTATTTTTTCTTTCATTATATCCTTCTTCTTTATTAAGTATCTGCTTGGAACATTTTGTTACTTATTTACTATGTGTCTTTTTACCTTTATCTTTTTTTTTTTTTAAGGGTTTTTTTTTTTAAGCACCTCTTCCTGCACTGTAGAAAGCAGCAGGCAGATGACCTTGTAAGGGGAACTGGCTGCACACCCGCACGGGCAGCAGACACGCTGCTCTCCCACACCATCCACCCTCGGTGCTCGCCCGGGAGGGGAGGCCAGCTCGCCGTGGGAGAGGCTCGCTTCCTTCCCCACGACACTTCTTCAGCCTCTTCCCGGACCTTTCTGCAAGGAAGCCAGTCAGTGCCAGCTGTGCTGACAGATTTCATCATGGAGCCACCTGTCAGTGTGGCCCTAATGTGGGATTTTCCGAAAGCGCCGGCAGAGCAGGGGCCTAGGTCTCACCGGAAGTCCAGGGCAACGGGGCAGCTAAAGCCAGGACGTCCTCTGCTGAGCTCTCGCTCCAAGATTTTTAAAGCTCCCATCATGGGAATGTTTTTGCCGTCATAAACAGAGCTGAGAGGCACGTAAAGGCCCTCGGAGACCAGCCCGGACTCCGTGCCTGCCTCCGCTGCCGGCGCTGCCTGGAGTGGGGTCTGTCCGGGCGGCCGCCGCGCAGCCGAAGGAGCCGCGGCCGCTCCTCATCACGCAACATGAAGAGCAGGAGGGGCCAAGTTTATTTCCCAAGTTTTTATCTGTGCTGTAGGCAGTTTCCTTCAGAAAGCTTTCTATTTGCACCGCACGGAAATTTTGTCTATGCGGAGAAGTCAATATGTGTTCAGAAAAAAGCCACCGGAGAGACTATTCCAAGGTAAACAGGTACCAAGGGTGAGAGACTTCCGCAGTTCCATCGCTCCGAGGAATTTCTGTGCTATAAAGTCCTCTCTGGAGATGTGCTGGAAAGAAAACATCGGGGAGGGGGAAATGAACTCTATGCTAAGATATTCTGATCTCTTCCACATTAAAGATTCAGTGCTGCAAACAAGCACTTGAAGCGTTAAAAAAACTGAAGTGTTAAAAAAAAGCATCACATCTCAGTCACACAGGACTGCCTTGCAAAACCAAGTGATTTTAAAAACTATAAATGAATAAATGAGGGATGTCTGTACACTGTAGTCTCATCTTTACATTTCTCTATGCATATGAGATTTAAAAAGTTGAGATTTTTCAGTAATGACACCGCTCCTCTGTCACTAAACAACCTTTACAAATATTTTCTAGCATAAGATACCCAAGAGATACTTTTGGAAAATTAAATAATAGAAACCCCCCAAAGACATGTGTATATGACTTGTTTTTAAAAAGAAAAAATAAATCAGCTGTGTAGAGGATCAGATATGGAAAAAGGAAATTGATGTATCAAGCTAGAAGATAAATGCTGATACACTCTATATGGAGCAGAATCAGTACCATGGCATTTGAGAAGGTCATCTCCGCTTGGGTTGTCTTTGCTTGCGACTTTGCTGCTGGGCTCCATCATCTGCCTATCTTCCTGTCTTTCTGAATCACTCTGCAATGGTTTTTTTTTTCCGTTTCCTATTTTGAAATATGAATACACATAAAACATTTTTAAAGATACGACTGCTCCAAGCCAGCCAAATTGGCTTCAAGCCTGGATATTATAGGGAGGAATTCAGTTTTGGAAACCTGACAGCATCAATGGTCTCTGGGCCCCTAGTGTCTTTCAAGGGGGCACTGAATGTCAGAGCTCCACTGAAACAGCCTTTTCCATCAGGGAAGCCCGTTTGCAAAAAGATCCAAGTCAACTGTAGTCCTCAAAGCAAATCTTTAAAGAGTCATTCAAAAAAAAAAAAAAGAGAGAGAATTTTTTCTCAAAAGGACGTTCAAGATAAATTGCCTGGCAATGGTTATTCCAGACCATTGTGCTCTGGAGGAAGATGCAAGCTGTGCAGTATCGCCTGGGAGGCATCTCAGACTGACCCGGTTTCACATCTCTAGCCCCATCTACATTACGAAATAAAGAATCAGCCAAGGGATTCCACTCCAGCACAGTTGTGCCCTTTGCTGGTTATGGAGTTGTTTCGAAACAGTGTAGTCCTGTCGCAGAATCACAGAACAGGCGAGGTTGGCAGGGACCTCTGGACATCTAGTCCACCCCCCTGCTCAGGCAGGGTCACCTGGAGCAGGCTGCCCAGTCACCCTTGTCCAGGGAGGTTCTGAGCATCTCCAAGGATGGAGACTCCCCAGCCTCTATCAGCAACCTGCTCCAGTGTTCAATCACCGCCAATGAAAACGTTTTTTCGTGCCCATTGCTTCTGGTCCTGTCACTGGGCATCACTGAGAACAGGCTGGTTACATCGTCTTACACCCTCCTATCAGGTATTTATAAACATTGCTAAGATCCCCCTGAGCTTTCTCTTCTCCAGGCTAAGACGTCCCAGCTCTCTCAGCCTCTCCTTGTATGAGAGATGCTCCAGGCCCCTGATCATCTTGCGATGGGGCGCCCAGAACTGGACACAGCACTCCAGATGTGGCCTCATCAAGCTGAGGGGAAGGGTCACCTCCCTCAACCTGCTGGCAACACTATTCCTAACGCAGCCCAGGATACCTTTGGCCTTTTTTGCCATAAATGCACACTGCTGATTCATGTTCAGTTTGTTTTCCACCAGAACTCCCAGGTCTTTCTCTGCAGAGCTGCTTTCCAGCTGGTCAGCCACCAGCCCGTACTGGTGCAAGGTGTTATTCCTCCCCAGGGACAGCACTTCAGCCCTTTGTTGAACTTCATAAGGTTCCTGACGGCCTATTTCTCCAGCCTGCCCAGGTCCCTCTGAACGGCAGCACAACCATCTGGGGGATCAGCCACTCCTCCCAGTTTTGTATCACCTGCAAACTTGCTGCGGGTGCGTTTGGTCCCATCACCCAGGTGACTAACCAAGACGTTAAACGGTATTGGTCCCCCATACAGACCCCTGGGGACCACCGCTAGTCACTGGACTTTGTGCCACTGATCACAAGTCTCTGAGCCTGGCAGTTCAGGCAGTTTTCTGTCCACCTCACTGTTTACTTATCTAACCCATACTTCACCAGCTTGCCTAGGAGGACGTTATGGGAGAAACTGTCAAAAGCCTTACTAAAGTTGAGGTAAACAATATACACCTCATTTACCAAGCCAGTCATCCCACTGTAGAAGGCTATCAAGTTGGTTAAGTGCAATTTCACCTTTGTAAAACCGTGCTGACTACTCCAGATCACCTTCCTGTCCTTCATGCATCTGGAAATGGTATCCAGTCCTCATCCTCCTGTGTAGGCAGAAAGAGCCTGGAATATTTCCCTTGTGTATGGGACACAGTCGAGAACTTCCCCTGCTGCCACCAGATCTCTGCCGCCGGGTCTCTGTGTGACATGAGCGACTCAAGCAGAGACAGGCCAGTGCTGAACAAAAATAAATTTGTCAACAGATAGGAATATCTGTTTTGATTAGCTAATTTTTTGGAGCAGTTATTTGATAGTGTAGAGAAATTATCTGAAAGAGTCTGTCAACCTGCATGATCAGTGACTAAATTCACTAGGCTCCTGAAATGCTGCGTGACCCATGACTGCATTTGCCAGGCTGCTTATGTCGTAACTCACAGTGCGCTGATGTCCAGCAGTCTTAATTAGATGTTTGCTGAACAAATGCAGGGATCAGCTAAGAAACTTCTCCATGCCTAGCACTACACCGCCAGTGAGCTGAAGCCCAGGGGAGCTCCTCCTTCCCTTGAAGCATTAAGCCATAGGCCACAGCTGGGGGCAGAATACTGGATTATCCGGGCCGTGGATCAGATCTGCACAAGTCTGTGTTCCTGCGCCCGGAGATTCAACGATAACTTCTGATGCTTGAGGGCTAGCCCATCACGTCACCCCTGCGTGTTGTTAAACGTGGCTCCCTCAGGCTGGATCTCGTTCTCAAGTCACAGGTTGAGCTGATCCTGCAGCAGAGTGAATACATCCTATATGCACTGTGTACTCCTCTCCCTGATTTACGGTTTCCTTTAGCAGGGCTTGCTGGCATCCTGTTTGCCTGGCTCATTCAAGGAAGGTTTGTAACTTCATTCAAGGCCAAAAATACCGTAAAGATATCTGTACAATGATTCAGCATCTCCGAAGAGCATGAAGGCTGCTGCTAAAAGGAACATGTTTCCAAACGGCAGATATTCCTTTTTCTTTCCTTCCTCAGGCCAAAAAGACTGTTTTTAAACAGTCCTCCTTGCCACAGTCCTCTTAACCATCATTTCAGGTATGCATTTCCATGCACTTTCCAGTTATTGCCCTTTCTTACCCTCAACCTGTGAGCTCTTGAAGTGTGTGTGTGTGTGTGTGTGTGTGTGTGTGTGTGTCTGCAAGGTCCCGGAACAGCTGAGAAGAAACTGACTGTCTTGCTGCTCTGTGAAAAGTTTTTTGCAAACAGGTTGGTAAATGGAAAAAAGACTCAAGGCTCAATTAGCAACAGCTCCCTTCGCTGCCTGGTTGGTATTTGTTAGGGTGGGATGTCACATAGTCTTGCTGCTGGGCCGGGGAGAAATGTCTCCACAAGAACACACGTAATGTTCTCCCACTGACACCCTCACCCTTCCAGCACTAACCCAGACAATCGGAGAACATGAAGCTCTTTTAAAGCCACCTTTAATTTGGAGCTGTGCTCATGTTTGCAAGATAAACTTGCAGTGTCTCTTGCCACACTACTGATCAGGCAGATAGGATTAGAAAAGATCTCAGATATTTGGTCACGGTGTTGTTGCTTCTGGAATCTCGTCTTTTGCATTTCCATGCATTTCCGCGCCTTGAACTAGCCAGTTTCAGTGTGATGTTAAGCCTTCATTGAGCCATAAGCGCAGCTGGAAATACCCGTGCAAATATCCCTGACCCACTGAAATCAATGGGATAACTCACTGGTTGCTCCCTGTTCCTCTGTCAATGAAACATTAATCACATGAACAAACTGAGCAAGATTTGGGCCATAATTTCAAGCAAAGTGATTAACTGGGCTTTGCCGTGCTTCTATTTCATATTTACAGTCCTGCAACCTCAGAGAACACCACCCAGTTAGGAACGCTGTGTTTTCTGAACAGCTTTCCGCAGGTGTGGAAGGGACCCAGGAGGAGAGGAACTAGAGAACTGGTCTTTAGATCTTTAATGGCGATGGCACCAGGAAAGCCCTCTGTACACGCCTGCTCCTGCTGTTGCCTGTCTAGGAACAGGTTGTCACACAGCTGGTTTGAAAGGGAAGGAATATGTCTGTTTGCACTGTGACCGTGACAGTGGATGTGGTTCTGCAACCTTAGCTTGCTAGTGGCTGACAGGTGCCCTCGTAACACACCGGAATACATGTCACTCTTGGAGAATACATGCTGAATGTTAGAGGGCTAAGGGAGCCTTTGCAACCCCCACTATGCACCCAAGATTTTGAAAAATAGTTTAAACAGGTAATTAAAGCTATGCATTTTCTGAAGTAGTTTAGAAAGGAATTGCTATGGTTGTTAAAGTATGCTGGCATGTTATATCTACTTAATTGTGGTTTAGTTAATTCAGGTGATAGAACTAGAGAACATCATCAACGCGCAAACGAGGCTGCGGTCAGCGGGAGCGCGGTGCTTGGTTCAGACATCCAGGGCACTGCTGCATTACTTACATGTGCTAGGAGAGTCTGAACGTGCGGCACGGGAACCGCTCCCCGGGGCCTGCCTCTGCCGCACGCCCTGGTCCCTGGGGGTCACCTACCTCGGCGAGCACCACGTAGCTCGTCTTCTGGTGCAGGTGCAGTAGGCTGCATTTCACTGACCACGGGGCAAGCGCGTGCGGTCAGCCTGGCCGCAGGGCAGAAACGGAAACAGAAACCGCCTGGAGCCTCCTCAGCCACTCCCTGGGCAGAGACCAAAGCAGCCCTGGTTCCCTTTTACACCCCATCCTGGGGAGAAAACACCACGATGTGGCCATGGGTTACTGTTCCCAGAGAAGGTGAGAACCAATCTGTGGTTCTGCTTCAGTGCACATTGGCTCAATGAACAGGACTGACCCAGAGGGAGAAAAATGCTGGACCACTACGGTTTGCTCCCCCCTTGTCCTTCAAGGTCCCAAGCCCTGGCTGCTAGCTGCAGTGCCCCTAAACACCCTTTGTGCACACCTAAAATTTTATCCTGCTGCTCAAACATGTCACAAAGCTGATCTCTCATCATAAGCAGACATTAGAGCTCCTCCCCACGCCCTTATCCATTCATGTTGTGTCTTAGTGACTGGCCATTTATGGGAAAATATGTGCTTTTGGGAGTATAAGCTGCCGTGGTAGCACTCTGCCCACGTGCACAGGGCTGTTCTTCTTGCCAGGTTCCAGCCTTGGCTGTGTACGCAAGACTTAGCCATCAGAAAGAAAGAGGCAATGGGTGCATCCTGAGGGCCTTCGGAAAGGAATGCACAGCAGCTTGTGAATATGATTTACGGCGTATGCTGGGCACCAAGAATGCGAGGCAGGCACAGCACCGAGGGCTCCCTGTGGGATCGACCTGTGCCGCCTTCGCAGTCCCTGCTGGGAGCAGTTCTGAGCGAACAGCATCAAATACTCATGGCTGTGAGCAGCACGATACACAGAAAAAAGCATGGATTTCCAGCCTTTCCCTTCCACTCTGTCAGCTTCCAGGATGAGGTTCTTCTGAGGCTCTGCTTACTTTCCTTCTAGCCCCTTTCTTTGCTCTTTTCACATGACTGCAGCTTCAGTTCCGTATTCTGTCACCTGCAGGGCAGAACTGCCTAAATATTGTCGTATCTAAGGAGAGGGTAAAGAGAAGCCAGCCAGACTGTTCTTAGAGGCGCAGAGTGGTAGGATGTCAGGCAACAGATTGAAGCTGCAACGTGGGAAATTGATTAGTTTTAAGAAAAACTTTTGCACCGTGAGGATGGCCAAACACAGAGAGAGGTTGCCCAGAGAGGCTGTGGAGTCTCCGTCCTGGAGATACTCAAAGCTCGACTGAAAAAGGCCCTCAGCAACACGATCTAGCTGGACCTGCTCTGAGGGGTGGGCTGGACTAGACGATCTCCCGAGGTCCCTAACAACCTAAATTGTTCTATGATTTTCTGTCAATATTTCACACTGAATCGGTAAGGTCAAGACACTCCTAGCATTCATGCAGAGATCTAGCTTCCCTTGAGTACTGCGTTTTCTGAGCCTCACCATTTGTTGCACTTCTCCCAGTGGTACTATATGACAGTTCTGGCCTCTATAGGAGCGTCTGCTTCTAAGTGTGGGGCCATTTCAGTCTCGCTGAGCTACAAACACACAAGCACAGAGGTCAGGTGAGGAACACAGATCTGGATATCCACATTTCTCATAATTTGGGGATGCACAAAGCAAGCATTTGGGGTCATATTTATGCTTAGAAGTATGTAAATGTGTCCCTAGAAATATGCAAACGTAACTGCTACTAGTGCCTCTGCATGCTTGGTACAATGGGGACAGAGCAGTGAATGGAGGCAGCAGTCTGTACTGCGGCATGAACATTAAATAATAAGACTGGCTGTTGGAGCATCTTTTTGTCTGAAGGAAACTACGGTTTTCATTTCAAGTGTGGTTTGCCTTCTGTTCAGTTAAATGCAAATAGAAGTCATCTGTTTCAAGCACAGAAATGCAGCTTCTAGCATGTATTTTGGTCTTTCCCATACTATACGAGGACAGGAGGCAGTAGATGAGCTAGGCAAGGCCTGTGGGCACAGACAGGGCTTCATAGTTTAGTGTGAATCCTGTTGGTTTCAGCTCAGGTTAATCTGGTGATGCAGTGGATTGATAAACATGGTTTAATTGGTGTGCTGAGATTATTAGGCAGCAACACAAATTATTCTGTTACATTGCAGAAATATACGTGTTGCATGCCCTAGTAAATGCCCAGGGTCCAGGGTGAAAGTCCATGAGCTATGCAAGCTCTGCTCTAGGCAAGAGAAGTGTGAATTTGGAGTAACTTTGGAGATTCAGCTGGAGTTAAACCTGTAGAGATCCAGAGCAACAGAAAACAGAACCCAGATCCTGAGTCTCTTCTTACTCAGGTACAAACCAGGATCAGGTGCAGTGTGGCTGATGGAGTTATTTATATCAGTTTTATAGCTTATAAAAGTGGGACACTGGTGATGAAACATGTATTATTCAGAAATTCTTGTTCTTAGTCTGTCATAGAAAGGGGTGCGAGGTCAGATTTCTCTTCCATGGCCAGCAAGGAATGGCTCCTGATACAGACTAGCAGTGGTGGAAGCCACTGTAAAGACCCTTAAGCAGCATCCCCGGCATTGCAGTGCCCCTGCGTCTACGGAACCTGCACCACTTGCTCTGTGGGGAAAGGGGAATAAGGGGAGCGAAGGGAGGGAGCTACCGTGAAAGCCCTGACGGACCCCCAGGAATACCTTCCTCCTTCATAGAAGTAGGTTACTTGTGAGGAGTGCAGTGAAACTCTCACGGCTTACCCTGGGAATGATCTTCCCTCAGAACAAGAGAAACTGGGAATAGCTCCCAACTGGGACCCAGTGCCATGGATTGCAGAGAAGACAGCTGTTCTGCACAGCACGGGTTACAAGCTGATGAGCTTGCGTGCTCCGAGCTCGTTCGCGTTCAGGCTGCCAGGGCACCTGAGCTGTGCGCTAAATTGCTCTGACAGGTTGACTGTGAGTGCTGAGCCCGCGTCTTGCACCAGGAGCATATGTCAGTTCGCGTGAGATGTGTGTTTGCGACTGCATGCAGCATGTGCTTTTGGACGGGTGTGTTTACACATGTTTTTGGACCACTTAAAATATCTCTGGCAAGAGGAAGTTCTGTGAATTTGAACCAAGTCAAACATACCTCTGAGGTCATTGCCGCCATGAAATCACCAGGCAAAATGTTCAAGACCTTTGAAGACTTCTCTTCTGTTTTTTTAACATTTTCCCTCCTATTTGAGTCTGATCCAGGGCAATTGGAATCCACCAAGGGAACAAACAGAAACCCTTTGCAAGTCAGAACTGTGACAGGTGGGCATGGAGATCACGTGCAGGGCTAAGACAAAATGTGTGGTGCTGCGGCCTGCTTTTCCAGAAGGACTCCAAATTCATGAAGTCAGTGCAAGTATCAAATTACCATGATCCTCTGGAATTTTGCGTACAGTCTCCTACTTGGTTACTATTTCTATGTTTTCTGTCTCTGCAGAATATTTCTCGGCAATTTTGATGGTTTTCTCCTTTTTGGCTCATTTGGGTTCATTTTATTTGTCAGCCTCTTGGCACATGCCAACTGTGGATCAGAAAACTAGCTTAGAGATAGATCCGATCTTAAATGTCAGATTTTGGTACCTTGGGATGTCAGCTACATCCTGGCCCAAGCCCTGTGGACCGGCCAGTCTCCGACCCATGATACCTGCTTTGAAACCAGACGAAACAAAGCCTCGAACTGCAAAGGGTCGAAGTCACACGGAAGAGGGCGGCTGGAACGCCACTGCAGAGAAGGAGGAAGCTTTTGTTTTCCCTGTGGTAGACCTGCGATACATGAATGCTTCTGGTAAATACACCTTAGCACTAGAAGATGGCTTGCTGACTCAAGAATCAGGACAGCCTTTCGGGTGGGGCTGTTCTGTGATGCTCCTTGCACCACCAGGCACCGGGGCAACTCTGAAGTCTCCCCGTTCCCTCAAGGGGACTTTGAAAAGATGCAGTCTTTACTTATTTGAAGGGACAGACAGCTCGTGCTAAAGCCTGGCATGCTCCCCAGGCTGTAACACCACAGCTTTTCTGCTTCAGAAGAGGACACTGGATTCACGGAGCGTTAACTGGGTAAAACACTGGTGTCCCCCGCCAGCGACGGTGAGACCATCGAGGCCGGGAGTCCTGCTGGGCTGCGGTGCAGGCACGCCGTGTGCCACGCAGACGTCCCGCCTCACGCCCGTCTGCGGCGACGCTCCCGCTCCCTTTCAAGCAGACTCTTCCGCAGCCACACGCAGCCCCTTTCCTCCTGTTCCCACCGCCTCGCCACCGCCCGCCCGCCCGCCCTCGCTAAAACGCTTCCATCTCCTCTGGTTTTCGTGCAGACGCCTCCCCTCCGCGCTCTCCCCGGCACCACATCCCCTCCTCTGCGACACAGACGCGCTCCCTCCCGAGAGCACGTGCAGAGCAGAGGCATTTCCTTTCATTGCCGGTGCAGGCCCCCAAGCCCGCCCGTCTCCCGCTTACGCGCTGCAGCAACACGTGGGAGTGGCAGCAGCCCCGCCGCGAGCGGCCACGCAGGCAGCACGGGAGAGCTCAGTCTTGGACCAGGACTGCTCCCGGCTGCCGACCACGCTTCCTGCCTGCACGCCCGGGAAGCGGCACGCGCGGGCTCGGGAGCTGCGGCGGAGCGCTGCCCTGCGCTGCTCGGGGGCTGTGGAAGCGTCAGCAGAGCCCCGCTCTTCTTCGCCAGGACGGATTCAGCAGAGGCAGCTGCAACAGGGAGTCTTTCCAGGACACGCTCTGCCCTGACATCTGCTTATCTGGGACACAGCATGTGGGAACAGAACACGGGAGGCTCTTCACGTGTGGTGAAGTCCTTGATCTCCTTGGCGAAGGTGATGGAAAAAGGGCCAGAGAGTACATTTGGTTAGGAGAGACCATCCGGGACCACCAGCTTACATCACACGGGTCTCCAAATCATTTCCCAGGGAGGCAGCGAAGCCTCATTGCTGCAAGGCAGAACAGCTTCAGTGCAGCCAGAGTAACACCAGCTTGTGCCAGCTGAGACGCTGACCCCCAAATGGACACCTAAAAGCAAGTCCTGCGGGGACCCAGATAACCAAAACAACAGAAATAAGATCCGCAGCAGGACACTGCCCATATGAACGAGCTTTCTTAGCAAAATCTTGGGAGGCATGTGGCTTTTCTTATTAGGATGAGGTACAGCCTGCGGGACCGTACTGGACTAGAAGAGATTTCCAGTGGTATCTGGAGCTGCTTCCCTCCAAACTCCCCCATGAAGAGCTCCTCTGCCAGTCTTCAGACATGGACACTTTTGGCTCTTCCCCAGTGTCAACCCAAGAGCAGCCAAACACTCATTAGGGGCTGCTATTTATAACAGAGGTCCCAGCCCTCTCACAGAGGATGGTGGTCAGCGTCAAGGGTGGGGGTGTAACAGGCCTTGCTGCTTACTCTTCCTCCAGAAAAGTAAGTGCTATATAAACACAAAAGAAAAAAGAAATGCAGGAGGGAAGCCGCAACATCTGAAGGCACCATATGTCTCACATGTCACCACCAGCCCCTTCCTCGGCTTGATACATTTTGCAAGGGGTTAACTGCCAGATGAGATAAAAAAAGATGCAGCCCCCACCCCTTCATCTTCCCTTCATTGTCTGGAGCCCTTCCTGAACCTGGGGACAGCAGCAGGAGCAGAAGGCAGGGAACAAAACCAGCCCCAATCTTTGAAATGCCGCGACTGCCTGGGAGTGATGAAGACAACAGGCATGTGGCAAAACTGATTGTTGCTTGGAGATGGTTTTCATAGACAAACTTGGCGTCAGGATCACTTCCGGGACATTAACATCTCTTTGAGGTGCCTATAGCCAAAAAAGATGAAAAGTTCGCTGCTGATACAAAGCTGGGAGGAGTGGCTGATGCACCAGAAGCCTGTGCTGCCGTTCTGAGGGACCTGGGCAGGCTGGAGAGCTGGGAAGAGAGGAACCTCACGAAGTTCAGCAAAGGCAAGTGCAGGGTCCCGCACTAGGGAGGAACAACCCCATGCACCAGGACAGGCTGGGGGTGACCTGCTGGAAAGCAGCTCTGCGGAGAAGGACCTGGGAGTCCTGGTGGAGAAGTTAACCGTGAGCCAGCAGCGTGCCCTTGTGGTGGAGAAGGCCAGTGGTATCCTGGGCTGCATTAGGAAGGGTGTTGCCAGCAGGTCGAGGGAGGTGATCCTCCCCCTCTGCTCAGCCCTGGTGAGGCCGCATCTGGAGCACTGTGTCCAGTTCTGGGCTCCCCAGCACAAGAAAGACGTGGAACTATTGGAGAGAGTCCAGTGTAGGGCTATGAGGATGAGGAGGGGACTGGAGCATCTCTCCTATGAGGAAAGGCTGAGAGCGCTGGGGCTGTTCAGCCCAGAGAAGAGAAGACTGAGGGGGGATCTTACCAATGTATACAAATATCTGAAGGGAGAGTGTCAAGAGGATGGAGCCAGACTATTTTCAGTGGTGGCCAGCGATAGGACAAGAGGCAACAGACACAAACTGAAACACAGGAAGGAAACTGAAACTTTTTTACTGTGAAGGTGACAGAGCACTGGAAGGGGTTGCCCAGAGATGTTGTGGCATCTCCATCCATGGAGACACCCAAAAGCCGCCTGGGCAGGGCTGCCTCCGTGCTCCCCCCGCCGAGGGCCCCGGGCAGGCCACGAAACTTCCCCTCTTCCTGGCAAACAGTGCGTGTGGCCGCAGATCATCTTAAAGAAGGAAGCCCAGCGGGGAAAGTCTGTCTGTAGAAGAAGAGAGACATAAAGCCTACAAGCTACCACTCCTATGGAAAACTGCAGCATCTCAGACTGAAATACTTAAGTGGCTGGTCAGAAGTTCAATGTAATTTTGAGTTACATGTTAAAAAAGCCCTGCTAACAAGAACTTTTCCCACACACAGATGAGAGGCCAACATTTGTCCAGCCAAAAGCAATGAATCTGATGAAATTTTGATAAAGATTTTCAAGTGCTCAGATGTAAAACCTCCCAGTACATAGACTTCATTTCAAGTCATGGCTTGTCAGACTTGGTCCACAACACTTTCCTTCCCTTTCCATTATTTGAGGGATGAATAAATCCCTGAACACAGAATAAATGTAGCTCTGAACAAAGAAAGTGCTAATAAAAGTTGCTCTTGCAGCATTTCCAGCCATAGTAACAGCAGGAAAACATCAAGAATTTATGGCAGATCTTTCAGCTCTCTTGAGGTTTCCAGTCCAGTTCTTCACACTCACATTTATGTGAAGGTCTGGAGTTGGCCATGGAGTAGCTCCGTGTCCAGATACAGCTCCCTCTGGCCACGGGATTCAGCTCAGCCCTCCAAAGCTGATTCTCAGGCCCCTCTCTCTTCCTAACAATATCCTCACCCTGATGTGGCTGCACTTGCAGCTTCAGATACCCTTTCTTAAAAGAAGTCAGCTGCAAAAGAGGGTAGACTAATTTCCAGCCCTGCAGCTCTTCATAGGGCAGACTCCCTGCTACAGAGACCATCGCTGTGCGGTGCTGGTACCCCTCAACGTCTCTCGGCAGCCAGCTCTAACGCACTTTGAGACCTCCAGAAAGCCACAGAAGCGTCTAGTCCTGCCAGCCTTAAGCGTACTGGTAGCCTGCTGAGTTATTGGCTGGACAGCAAAGGCCAAGGGATATCCACGGAGCAGAGAAGGTGCCAGAGAGAGGCCAGTACTTCTGCTTTGGACCCATTATCTCCGTGTCAGGACTACATAAAAATAGTTCAGAAAATGCTGTTTTTTTCTTTCCTGGGCAACAACGCTTCTTTACCAAACTGAAACCCTTTTCCAAAATGCTGGCACCTTTTTTGACACAAAAGCATTCTAAGGCCGAGGACGAAGCGCTTCAGGCAGGAATGGCAAGGAGACCCAACCTTCCCTGCCCTGGGCAGCAGCATGGTGGTCCAGACGCTCCCCTGCTCCCAAGACAGGAAGGATTTCTGAGTCCTGCCCGACCAGGCTGGCACCACCAGAATGGAAACCAGCAAATGTGGTATCCATATGGAAGGGAGGGGGACACAAGCTGTTGGGACAGCCGAAGGCTAAAGGACAGAGCTGACGGATGTATCTGTACTGGTGATGAATCCTCTTAGCCTGGGAAGTATAAAAATTTTCCTAACCCGCAAAGGAATGACTCACTGCAGCAGCCTCTCGATGGAGCAGTGGGCACGAAAACCTGGCTAGTTTTAATGTGTAGCTCAAGATGTTTATAAAAGGGTAGGATGTCTTGGCCACGATAAAGAGGGATTCAGACTCAGTTGCCCAGTGCAATGGTCTCTTTGGAGACCCTGCTTTAGCCTACTGCTGGATTCAAGTTAGATCCCTGGGCTTCCCAACCTTAGGGTAGGTTTCCTAGATATGGGGCTAGTGATTTGTCCTTTATCTACGAGGATTTCTCAGATTAGCTTGCTGGCATTGTTCCATTTTGAATAAATAATGACATATTTATTGAAGTGGGGATTGCTGAACCCATTTTTTATATCATCTTTAGTACTAAACTGTAATTATAAAAGATCACAGGAACCCTCTTCTGCAAGTGTGAAAACATGTAAACCTACTGGCCTTGGAGTCTATCTGTGTCTAATGCCATTAAAATTCATCAAAAGCCCCATTTTCAGGTGGATACAGCTTTCTGTTTTGTGTTGTAATAGAACTGTGTGTCTTTCATGCTCAAAGTGTGCAAAGCAATCTCTGTACAGTCCCCCCATCTCACAGAGAGATATTTTTAGGCTTTATCAATGTTTGTAAAGTGCTTTACAACTCATGTGTGAAAAGTTCAAAGTACCTAGTACTGTTACTAATATCAGTTTGGGCCCCTAACAAGGATGTTGTGGTGTGCATATCTGAGTGGGTGATCTTATCATTTGAAGGATGAACTGGTCTCAATCTACTTTTTTGGCATGTTCGGCTCCAGACTTCCCTTCAGCAGCTGACATATGGGTTTTATTGTTCAACTGACTTTCTTCTTGAACAAACATCTTGACTGAAGCACATGTGAAGGGAGGAGGGGAGACAGTCTTCTCCGTATATGTCTGAGTTTGTCTGTGCTCTCGCTATGTGGTCCCAGGGAACATTTATTTAGAAGTTCTTTGTTTCCCAGTTTCCAAGGCCAGATGGTGCATCCTGACATTCTGTGGCACTCTGCATTACCTTTGATCCCTGAGCTTGTTACAGACAAGGATGAGATGTCCTTACCATGGCTGTGTATAGCTACGCAATGTCATATTAAATTACCACTATGGTAATAGAACGGGTTGCACCAGAAACCAAGGAAGAACAGATACTGGCAGGGCACTTTTCTTGCACTAATCTGTGACACTGTTTTTCCACACACCCTCTGGAGGGGTGTGTAGGGACCTCTGGAGACCATGTAGTCCACCCCCCTGCTCAGGCAGGGTCACCTGGAGCAGGCTGCCCAGAACCAGGTCCAGGGAGGTTCTGAGCCTCTCCAAGGATGGAGACTCCCCAGCCTCTACTGGCAACCTGTGCCAGTGTTCAACCACCCTCACAGAGAGGATCCATTTGCCAGCTCAAGATTTTGTCTCAGATAGCAAAGCACTGTTACAAAGATTCATTTTCAAGAAGACAGCGAAGTCCGTGATCCACAGGGTTAGATAACACTGGTTTATCTCACAGTTGTGATCTGCTATGTTTTCTATTATGTCTAATAAGGGATATTCTTTCCTAAAATGAAGGCAATATTAAGATCTCCCTGTTCAATCCTGGTCCTCGTGTTTTTAAAGCCTGTAGAAACCTCATTACCTTAAAATGTGAAAACTCCAAAAAGGCTAGCTGAAACTTTTCCAAAGTTTAAAAAATTTTCTTATTTGGGTTGATAGTAAAAGCTTTGTGTTATTACCAAACAAAGCTAAGAATACATCTGAGGCCTCTAAGGAAGAATGGGACCAGATCCCTTCTGCCACTCACAAAAGATTAACTCTGCGGGATGTGCGTTAGGTGTTCCTGCATGAAGCCGTTCTCTGCTAGTTTCTTTCATCTGGATGTTATTGAAGTTTCCAGAGAAGTCAGATTCATGGAGAGCGAATACACTATTTATAGTTTTTGGCCATGTTTTATGACGTGCTACAATTTCAGGACATTTTATCTCCATAAGAAGCCTGATACGCTCTACTGCCTAAGCGCTCCGGGGCAGATTGGTTCCACAATTACTGCCCGTGTAGCTTTGCTTTAAAGAGCTGTACTCACGTCCATTACAGCTGGGCTGGCGCAGAAAGCCCAGGCACAAGAACCGGGAACCGCTCACAGTGGAGGAACGATACCACATGCAGAGCAAGTCACCTTCCTCTTAGCATCCAGTTCTTGCTGCTTCCCTGCGACACGGATCTAAACGAGCCGATGCAAAACAGGAGTTGAGCGAGAGGGCCAGTGCTGTCACTGGTGATCGGTTACCTCGGAAGAAGAGAGATGAGTGCTCAAACCTAGACCAGGTGTGGCACATGCATCACCAGGGATAAGCAAACCGCTTTGAAAGGGCAGACAGCTAGTGAGTGAGCTTATTTACATGGCAAAGCACACTTTTCCATATTCAGATTTGGGAACAAATAAAGATCATCAACTCCTGTTCACCAAGAAGAGATAAAGGCTGTACTTTCTAGAGAGGCCAACTTGTACTGTACTTGTGATACAGGCAGTGTGACATTTATTTGAAATGCTCCGTATTACCCTTCCAATTTTACAAGAAAAATTTGTTACTTATAATGTATTATTATATAAGCACTGAGGATGCAAAAGCTCTTCCTGGCACACATGCATCAATTACAGTGGAAGGATATGTCAGGACATGTCTTCTGAAGTGCTGAAGGCTGAAAATGCAAACTATGGAACAAATTTGGTTGAGATTAATGATCATGTCCATATCTAACGCAGGGCTAAGATCTCAGGATATTTTTTTCCTTTTGAGTTCTTCCGCCCCGTAAAGGGTCATAGTAAGCCTTGATGCAATTTTTTAGAAGCTATAGAAAAAAATTAAAAGGAGACAGTGCTGCCAAAAATCAATCATTAGAGATGTTGAAAGTCTTAATGTTTTGGCAGAAGCCCTTCGTACCATTCATTTGCCAGTCCAACTGTTGAAAAAGTTGTCCTGGAAACGAACATGTTTAGCATGAACAGCTAGAACTAGGCATCTTTCATATCTCCCAGATAAATAACTGCAGTGCTTTTTCCAGCTGCGAAAGTTCATGCTGCAGGTGAATGATCCGCAGAATATAGGTGCAATAGTCTGGTGTGCTCTTGGAGTGACACTACTGATGATGCTCTCTGTCTTTCATGTGGTCCAAATGTTTTGCAACATCAGACTGCAGCTAGTAATGATGAGGGTACTGGAGGGGTTGTCTCCTGGCAAGCATTTTAAGAGCTAATGCCTTGCGACCCACAACATGTGCTACAAGGCTTGTAACACCTCACATGTCTGATTACCAAAGACTGCCTCTGAAGGCCAGCTCCACCACCAAAAGCCTGCTGCATAACTGGCTCCAGTCTGGACAATAGCACATCTTTGCAAACTCAGCTCTTCCGTCTGCTTTGTCTGCGTGTCTTTTGACTCAAGCGTGATGGTACACTCCGGGCATTTCAATACTCTACCTTCATTCACCAAACATGTATGAATGGCCAAAAATGTACAAATCACATTACAAGGGAACTAGCCCATCAGTGGAGATCTGTACAGCCACCAAAGAGAAGCCCCATAGCCCAGTGATAACCCCAGTCCCTGCCAGTGATTAGCACAGCTCACACACTCCAAAATACTCACTAGATGGTGGCAGCAAGATAAAGTCATTTTCCTCTTGGAAAAAAGTATTAGAAATCTTAGTAAAAAAGGACATCTGTATATGTTTACTGGTAAAATTTAAAAAAAAAAGAGTAAATTTAGATGCTAGGAAGATCATTCAGAATGATTGACAGAGCTGTGAAGGGAGAAGAAGAACTTGCCAAAGAAGGCAGAGATGACAATGGTTTCTGTGCTGCGGTGACACGCTGCTCTGCCGGGTGCTGGCTGTGAGCCCTGCTCTGAAGAGTTTCAGCCAAGTTTAGATGGGAAGTATGAGCAGGAACAGAGAAACCTGCACCTGGGGAAAATGCTTGCCTGCAGATCAGAAGCTCATGGCAACTCCACTGGCTGTGGCCTGGGAGGGTGGCTGTGAACTGGGGGACAGCTCCACTTCCAAATCCCAAAGTTTAGAGACAAGCACTCCCAGCTGCAAATCACAGAGCAGAAGAAACCTGTCTATATCTATGCAGAGGATTTGTCAGGTGTAGGGGGAATATAGCTCTGAGTCACTGCTTCGGAATAGCTCAGTGCGTGGCTGGTAAAGTATGCAAAAAACCCATACACTAGCCAGGTTAGGAAATGGTGCTCCACTCTCATGCGGAAAAGCAATCGCGGTGGGGAACAGATGATCCCTCTCCTGACTGACACAGGTCACATTTTCCCTGAGCTGCACATGAAATACTGTGAATACTTTGCTTCCCCATGCGCTGGTTCATATTCCAACGAACCAGGTTCTGGGAGGCTGCAGGAAGGGCATGGATGTGAGAGGTATGTGACAGTGGTTGGTGGCAGTTGTTTCTCTTATTTTTCTAATTCAGAACTGGGCTGGGTTTCCTGATCCTCTTGCTCTAAGCAGTCAATTTGATTCCAAGCTTTGTTATTGATTCCAACTGGAAAACTGCTGGTGTAGTAGCCATGAGAAAGTCATTTCACAGCTGTCCTGCAGTCTCTTCTAGCAGCGAGAGGTAAAACGTACACAGAACAGAATGCGTCTTCCTTCGCGGTCTGAGCTGGGGTGTGCTATTGCTGGGTACTTAACCGACGTGTTCCTCCCAGCTTGCTGCATTTTACTGATGGGAAGAGCAGGTTCTCAGCAGTTTTTCCTCCCTGTTGCAAGAACTACTTAATCAGCACTGCCAAGACTTTCCACGATCAAATGTGGAGGCCTGAGTGCTCCTGCCCCCTGTATTTTTGGACAGCTTAAATCTTGAGATAGATTCATATTGGGGCCTATTTCTAAGAATTTCCAAATGTCTAAGTTTTTTTTTTAGATGACAAGGAAACAACAGGTAAAAAAGCATCAGAATGGTTTAAAGGCAAAGAGGGAAAATATTTTGGTCCTATACCAGTTCAATATGATTAATGGATTCTCCTAGAATGACTTTCCAAGATCTGTTTTTGCTACAGAAGTGGTGGTGATTTATGCTTTCAGGAATAAATACTAAGTAAATAATTATTAAATTATTGTTTATTGTCACTTTTAGACACTATTTATAACACCTAGGTCTCACACAGTACTTTCCACCAAACATTTCAGAAGGAGGCAAAAATTGTTAGCCACAATTTACGGTTGGGGCGGTTAAGGCCCAGGAACCTGAAATGTAAAGTTTGTGACGGGTCGCAGAGAAAGCCAGGGTTACACTACCAGGCCAGCGCTGTTTTCCTTGGGCTGCAATTAAAAGACCCCGACCTGCACCCAGATGTGGTCCTTAACACAGATTGCACATTGCACGCTCCCTCTGCCTGCAAGCAGCTGCGTGCTAGCAAACTAGGTGCCCAGTTCTCCCTGAAAGAGCTTATTTAATGGCTGGGCGGGGGAGCAAGAAGAAAGCATGGCAGTGAATATAGTAAAGCCAGGCTTTCAGCTTTTCCATCCTTTAAAGGACGAAAACGTAAGGGAAGGTGTCAGAAGTCAGTTTGCTTTGGCAGAAGGGGTGGGGGAAACCCTGAGGCCTGGCTGGAAGCCAGAGGATTTGTACTGGCTACGGCCAAGATGACGCAGTGGATCGAGGAACAGAAAAACATTTGTGCTGTCTCCAGTCCCAGCGATTCGGCGCTCGGAGCGGCTGAGGAGGGGAGGGTGAAGGTGGTACTGGTGGAGGGGGCACAGCGGGAGAGGAAGGATGGCACCAGCTTGTGACCTGGCCAACGTCCTGCTGCCCCATCGCACGGCAAAGTCCTTTCGCTTGCTTCAGGATGTGTGAGTCGAGGTGTGCACTGAGCAAAAGAAAAAGCTAAATAGCCCTGTTGGCATTAAACCTCATGGTGGCGGCTTTTTCTGTCCAGCTGAACAAAGGAGCACTCAGAGGGATGCTTAAGGAGAAATCCCATTCTTCCATGCAGGGAAGGACACAAACCTCTTTGAAAGGAAGTTCTTAGTAAGCCATAGGTCCCACTTTTCTAGTTTTTTACCCCCATTTTCACTTGGTTTCCGAATTTCCTTATTCTGGATAGGCCTGAAAAAACCCAAGCACCGTAAGGGAGGTTTGTCCCAGGGGCTTCCCAGACTCACTGAGCAGAACTCACCAGCCTGGAGGAGACAGTCGAGGCTATCGCCTAAAATGGATGTGAAAAGTGCATCTCTCCAGGGTCCCTAATCAGTAAAATATGATCACGGTGTCTAGAGAGTTAACTCCCTGCCAACCCAGCCTCACCCCAAACCTCTAACAGAAATCCCTGCTCTCCTCAGTGAAATACATCTTCAGCTGATTTTATTTTTGCTGGAGTAATGGAGAGCAGAGTAGGGAATAGAAGAGTTCTTAATTTAGAGGAGTTAGAAACCCTGTTTTCATCTAACAAGCTGGAGAAGGCATCTCCTGACTTGTAGTTCTTGTTTTTGGGTTGTACATATGGAAATTGTTACTCTCGGTTATTGCAAATAATTACCTAGTGGCACTGGAATTCCTAGGCATGGTATCACACCCTCCCACCGTGCTGCACTGAACTGGTTATATTGAGGCCATCACTCAGGCATGACCAGTCTCCCATCGGAAGGTTTTGCCTGCTGTCTGCAGCCTCTGATTGCTGTTTGGAGGAAATGGGCTGTATGCAGGAGAGTTAGTCACAGTGCTTTGAACTGGGCGGAGGAGTTTTGCAAAGCTAACTCCTGAAAGCCTCACTGGGAACGGGATGGCCAAGGTGTGATCAAAGTGTTTCCCCTCAATCTACTCCTGCCCTGGAAAGCCGCTTACTGGGGTGGTAAAAACCCCTAATAGGAAAATGACAGATACTTGGAAACAGTCCTGATCTGCTCCCAACAGCCTGCTAATTTGCCTGTGACCTCGCTTACTCATTAAAAGAGCGCTGCAAGATTTTACTCTCTCCCTCTAACACCATTGTCCTACACTCTTCCAAAGCTGGACTAGCTTGGAGAGGTCTCCAGAAAGCCAAATCCCCCCAGATGTCTGCGGATGCTCAAGTTTTATGACCACCTGTAAACGACTGCCAGCCTCCCTCTTTGAATGGTGAGCCCTGTTGTCCTACTGAGGAAACGAAAATGCATCCCTCTGCAAAAATGCATCCCTCTGCAAAAATGCATCCCTCTGCAAAAATGCATCCCTCTGCAAATCCTAGGGGCACCACGAGGAACATCTCCTCATTGTTATATCACCATTTGGACAGAGTGAGCAGTTGTTCTGCTGTCCATATTTCCAAGGGTTTTATGGGACCATTTGTGGGACACTGTAAAGTTAATAGGCATTAGGTAGGAATAAAACAATCCCAGCAATGGATTTTTGTGGCTCCCATGACAAATTAACAAAAACAACATTTTTGTTTCCATTTTCTTACCTTTTTGCACCAAGGCCAAATCATTTCCAAAACCAGACCATGCCAAACCAAATCAAGCTTCCCTTTCTTTTGGTCTATTTACAGTTAAAAAAAAAGAATCCTATTGTATGTTTCTATTTTTTCTTAATTAATCTTAGGTTGTTTGAAATGAAACTTTGTTCCAAAATGAAAAATGGCCATCTTCTGACTTTTTTCATGTTTTCTGGCTAAAACAAATTCTAAGAATTTGAAACAAATGGCTTTGATTTGAAGAAATATTGGGGGCATTTGGGCTGAAGTAGTGTTCCTACATTTGCTCAGGAGTCACTAAGGAGCTGATTCCTTCTGTCTGTCTTCACTGACAAAACAATGTTTGATGATGAGGGAGGAAGAGAGAGGAGAAAAGAGAAATAAACCCAAAGACCAACGATGTGAACTCTCAAAAAGCCTTGGCTTCCACGGGCTTGAGGGCTGCGGAAGAGATGCTCAGCCCCTCAGCGGATCCAGCTCACGTCATCCAGTGCTTGGGAAGAGAGGGTGAGGAGCAGGAGAACACAGCCCGACGCTTGCCCAGCAGCTCAGCGCTAAGCTGGGCTGTGTTGGCGGCTCTAACGGGAGCTCATTTTATCCAAGGGACAAGACAACACGAAAATCTCTTTGAAACCCTCCCCAACCTCCATCCCTGAGTCAAAGCACATGAGAAGAAAGACGTGATTTCAGTGTGTGCATAGGGGTGTGGACACTGGGGAGGGGGAAGCCTCCGAGGAGAAGGAAATGTTTATTCTGTTCTGCTGTTTAAAGCCCATCCCTCAGTTCGCACTTGATGGCCAAGACCATCTACGAGGCTGAGAAAGGAGACAGCGTTACCCAGGAAGCTGCTTGGGAGCAATGGAAGGAAATACAGACTCCAAGGATGACACACGCGGAGGAGAGGGTTGCAGACAGAGAGGTCGCGAGTGGGATAGTGTTTTGGGAGCAGATGTGAGCAACGGAGCACGCCACTGCTGGAGCCAGCTTTCTGCCTCACCGTTTGGCAGCAGCCTACGAAGGGGAGCACGAGGGCCGCAGCCGGTCCCTCTCCCAGCAGGGAGCTCCCAGAGTGGTTTATTCGCAAGGGGATCAGTGGGATCACATCCCTGCTGAATGCTCCTTGTGCTCCTCTGTCAACACTGACATGTCTCTGTGAATAAGAGACCAAACAGAGAGTGTGGTTTCCCACGGGCTCTAAAATATCCAGGAGAAATTTGCTCTATATGAGCCTGTCCTGCAAGGCCTGCCTGAAGGAGGAATCAGAGCTTCCAGGCAATTTCGGGCGTGCTGACAGTGCATTTATGCTAACAGCAGCACAGCAGGATGAGAAGGCGAGACGTCGGGCAGTGAAGGCACGAGCTGCGCATCGCGCCGTCTTGTCCTCACCGGTTGCCTAACGCAGGCAGGAATCCTGGCTTCTGTTCCACATCTGACCCGTGATGTGCTCCTACCCTTGAGCAAGGCACTAGATCTCCCACTTCCTCACCTGTCCATTGGAGATAAAGGTGTTCACCTGCCCACTGGAAGGACGATTCCTATCACCCTCAGTCTCGGGAAGTGAGACAGGAGGTTCTTCACTGCCGTGGGTGGAAGAAGGGACTGTGGCCGCCAATCTGTTGGCAGCCAGCAGATCCGCTCCCCACTTTTATCCTGCAGGCTTCGCTACCGGGAAGTAACCAGTGCTGACCTTTCCTACGAGAGCCCCAGCAAGAAGTCCTGAGCTTGGAGCACGGTGGGAGCATCCCTAGGAGTGAAAGGAAATACACAGTCTGTAGAGGCCACCGTTCCTTCTCCAGTTGGATCAATCATTTTCCAGTATGATTCCAGTCATTAAAAACACAAATAAGCAGACCCCCCCCCCCCAGAAATGTGGGTGTACAATAGTAGCCATAATTTTGTACTGTTTTGCTGATGGAAAGGCTCACGATAGCAAATCAAAGTGCAAGTTGAGCATGTATGTTTTCAGCTTAGAGTTGCTCCAGTTTTAATACCTCTGTCAAAAAGAAAAAAATTGTTCTGGACTCCAAGGCAACATGGCCAGATTAGGAATTGCCACTGTGTCCCTAGGAAGTGCTAAGAAGAAACAGTAAATCTTTATCACTTGAAAGTACAAGTGAGGTTCATTGTATGCACATAAAAACAACTTGAATTGTATGAGACTGTCAAAGTGTTTATGAACCTGTAGTGAAGTGAAATGAATCCTGGAGAAGCCTTGGGGTTAAAGACAATATGTAGTAAAGATACATTAGGCTAAACAAATCACTAAAGAGGGCACAGAAAATATTAAACAGACTCAATATACATGTTCTTGGCTGCAGTCAGTCTTGGGCTTGTTTACTGCTTCTCACGCACCTGAATATTTGGGATGTCAGAGCCACACTGAACTGGAATCCCATGAGTCCTGTTTTATCCCTATTTATTCCTTACTGCAGATTGTCTATGGAAGGGAGTGCCAGATGTGACGAATCTGGGAGAGGATGAAGTTTATTCCCAGAAAATTTGAAAACTTCTGCCATCAAACAAATTCATCCAACTTCAGTGCACAATATTTTAGCACCTGTAAGCAAGGCCTTCATCAACTCAGCAGCAGTAGACCAAAGGGTAACTAAATACTATTTTGCACTGTTGCAGTCATGTTTTGTGAAGGAACAAATGGCACCAGACTTCCTTTAGTGGTGTTTTTTGTCATGAAATGATATTCATAGAAATAGTATTTTTGCATTTTATTTACGTATATGTAAATAGCATTTAAATTTACAAAATTACATTGCATTTTTCATTCATAGATCACAGCACTTAACAAAGAATGGTGCACATCTCAGTCTACGTTGTACAAGTAGGGGAAGCTGGCAGAGGGCCTTGTCTTGAGTAATAAGATGAATGAGAGTGTCTCGAGGTCTCAGAAAATCTTCCCTTGAAAGATAAAAATTTCCAAGTGCTCCCTGCCAAAGCTTTTCATTCTTAAAACATTCACTCTCCCATTGCAGCCCTGTCTCTTCACACAGCTGTGTCTAAGCTGTGTCATGCTGTATCAGCTGTCAGCCTTGTAAGCCGCAGTGATGAACTTGGTCCCCAACACCAGCACTGTTGTTATTTCGGGTCCTGCCTCACCTGCTCTCTTTAAGCGTGGCACTTACCTGCTGCTCCCTTTCCAGATCGGGACCGTGCACTTCTGCCAGCGCTCTTTGTTGCAGAGCTGCAGTGCTGGCTTTAATCCGCTGTGCCAAATTAAAGAGTGGCGAAAGGCAATGAGTAACCGTTCCACAAACACCGGGATGAGACCTACATCATGCATTGAACTTCACCAAAACAAGAACTGAAGAGGAGCTTGTGCTCTGGTCGCTGAAGCCTTGACATACTTTCCAGTAATAAAAAAACTATACTTGTGGTTGAAGATTAAACAAATGTCAAAATGGTCAACAGCTTGGGAACATACAGGTTAATACAGCCCATGAAAAACTCCTACAGCACACTCCTTGTAAGGAAGGTAAAACGCTGAATAGTGTGTGTGCGATCTCACAGACCTGGGAGACTGTTCTACCCATCCTGATCACCATTTTGTTGGAAAAAAACAGTGCCAAGCTGGGAGGATCTAGAAAAGAACAAGTTACTGATTGGGAATTTCAAGGGAAAAATTATACGAAGGAATAAAAAAGGATTGAATTAGGAAATCACAATATGTATAATTCTATCCTCTGCCTAGTTCACGGAGCGAACCAGAAATATTTGAAAATGTATGCACTTAGGTGGGAAGGAAATTATTTATAACAGTCCAGTGGGACATAGCTAGGAGCTCTATGTTGAAAAAAAGGTAGGAAGAACCTCAGGAAAATGTCTTGACAGCGAGATGTGTTAGGTTGTTAATTGTTTCCTCAAAAGAATTGGTGGAAGCTCCATCACCTGGGAAATTTAAAACTTGTCTCGAGCAAACAATAGAAATTGTCCCAGAGGGACCAATTCTGTGCGAGACCAAGCAAAATGCATTAGATCTACCAACAGGTCTTTTCTATGTTTAATTTTTGCGATGCATCTGTGGAATGTTGCCTATATGCCAAACCACACGAAAATCTACACATTCCTGATTTAAAGAGCCAAAGCCTCAAGCTGTCCAATTTGGATTCCAGCAGCAGCATAGGCTTTGCTCAGTGTTGAAAACTGCTGGCTTCACAATTATTTTCTGTTCACCTGGACTGAGTAAAAGTAAAGTACTGAGTGAAGACTTGAGTAAAGAATCCTGTGAAGAAATACAGTTTGGAGAGGGACCGAATGTTGGACTTCTCAGAGTGACTTCCATGGGGGGAGATGAAATCTGGTTGAAGACTGAAAGAAGCAAACTGACTGAAAATATGTAGCTTATTTTCCTTGGTGGGACTGTGTCTTCTTTTATTACTCATGAAGGACTGCAATTATTCCTGATAATGCCAGTGAATAAGCCAGAACCTGAAAATTACAAAGAGCTAAGGCATTCCAAGAAAATCAAAGTCTCATCATGGGCAATTAACTCATCATTAAAGTAGGCCCTACTGAAAGAGGGTGATGATTAGAGCGGTCTGATTTTGTCAAAGTCCCTGAGCATACTGAAGCTGATGAGATGCTTTAACAATTTGCAAGTAAGTTAGAGAGAAGGTGGAATGGAGCTCGGTGGCCATTCCAGGCCAATCTAGTCTCTTGCACCATTTTTCTCTTGTTATGTCTCTTCCCTTCATGCTGGGCATGTGTGTGTAAACAAAAGCATGTGTGACTTCTCTAAGGCTACTGTGTCCACTCCAGAAAAAATTGTACACAACACTGTTTTCGGCCTTTTGCCTCAGCTGGCGATTAATCAGTTTTAGTAGGTTTTTTACAGTACAAGTGCAGTATCTTCTAAGAGCATGCTCCAGGGACTTATCTAGCACAGGGTTAAAAGGCCCGAGTGACGGATTTAGAATTGCTTAGGGGTGGCAATGGTACAAAATATGCTCAGGTACAAGGGCTTTTGTTATTTCCCTTTAAAGCTTGTATCTCACTATAAGGAAGTTTTACTTGGTAGTTAGCTCAATGTCTCCTCTGCACAATTTTCACATTCCTCCCAGCTGTAGACTTCCAACCAAAATATATCATTTCTCCCCATTTTTCATATCACCAAGTTTATGTCTGTGCTGTCTCTTTACTCCTCTGGTTAATCTTTTCCTAGCGTGCAAGGGCTGCATAGCTTGTATCTGAGGGTAGAATTCAGCCATGTGATTTTATTTCCTGGATCAGAACCTATAAAAAGATGCATTCCTGGAATTAGAAACTTTCCAAGCCCATCCTGTGCCCAGCGAGACACAGACGCCTTGCAGCAAGGAAACCCCTCCGCCCTCCTTTTGTAAAATCAATAACAACAGCATGTGAGTCTGAGAGCCCATGTTAAAAATAAAATTAAATGACAGGTCCTAAATAGAGCAATTTCCCTGTCCCAGACCAGACACTGTGAAGTTTTCCAGTTTCCACTGCTCATCTCCTTCCTGCTTTCCCGAACCTGGCACTAAGTCTGCAGTCAGGCTAGGAACAGGGCAGTCTCTCTCTCGTGGGCTGGCTGGAGGTGGTACGCAATCCTGACCTCATTCTCCTTCCTCTTCCCTTTCCCCTCTTTATCCAGTGAGAAGTTTTGTACTGAGGGGCCTCCAAGAGAGGAATGCTTTCCTAGCGCTGGCCTGGCCCTTGCTGGTCTTTGCTGCAAGGGCAGAGACAAGAGCTGGGAGGAAAGGCAGCAGCCAGAGCACCCCGGGATGACGAAGAGGTTAATTTGGTCTCCGTCACCCTCTTCATTCTCCCTGGCTGCCACTGTGGCTGCAAAGTGTGCAGGGACCTGGCAGGGGAGAAGTCAACCACACCCTACGCTGCATGAGCCCTCCATCCCTCACCAGCCTCCCACTTGAGCGTTCCTATTTCCTGGAATTTAAAGCCTCCAGGATGAGCCCCTCTGATTGCAATGTCTACGGCAGGAAATGCTGGAGCCACACGAGTGCATTCTCTCCGGCCCACTGAAGCCAGCGTGCCTTGGTGCCTCCCAACCCTCCCGCACGCTGCCAGTGCAATGGGAGACCTGACCTGGCTCTGCTGCGTGGCAGCAGCCTTGGCCACGCTTCCTCCAGCCCCTCTGGTTTACAGACACTGCACGGCAGCCTGCAGTTTGCATGAATTGCTGTGCTCCCCTTAGGAACCACAGCAAAAAGCAACATTTCTGACCATATGTGTGAGGAGCTACGGTTTTACCATCTCAAAGAAAACGTCCTATTTTCATTGATGCTTTCCTGCCACAGCCTGCTGGGTTCTGGTTCACTGTGGACCTGAACGGAAAAGGGAGCCTTATCGAGTCACAGGCCCTGCACTATATAGCACAGCACCAACATCATGCTGCAGATTCTTTCCCTTCTTTATTTGCACTTGCATTTAGATCATTAAATATTTGCAAAAGAGTAAAGATGTCCCCTTGACGTCATGTTTGAATTTTGCAGTGGATGGATTACACACGGCTGGATGGTGGTACTGCTTACACATATCCAAAGACAGCTTTATACAGAGGAAAACTAAAATTCAGGTGCCAGTGAGCTCTTCTGGGTTTCAGGTCTCATTGCCCTGGGCTTGCTGGTGTTATCTTCTGTGACAGCTCCAGAGTGGCTTTGTAGATATGCACAGCAGAGGCCATTTCAGTCACCCGGGTGGCTGACACAGGTACACCACTTGCTCTCATAGACTTCTCCTCCTTAAAAGGCATTGTTCTGAAAAGCCGTTGAAAATGGTCTTGTTTCTTGTAAAAGTTTGAGGACCCCCATCCTGTGCCACTGGCTTTTTGGGGAGGAAAGAAGAAAAACAGCAGCTCCAAGTATTCACCGTCTCTTCAGAAGCCCTGGTATCCACAGTCCCTCTGCTGGGAAGCAGCATTTTGGGCCTCAGCATGTGCCAGAACTCTGAAGCCGGGGACCGTGAGTCGTGGAGGATGTCCTCAGGGCCCAGAGACACGGCTTGGCAAACCAGAACTCTTCATTTTCATGTCCTGCTCCATCCAAACACACTCAACACCTTGTCCTGCCCTGGTCGGGACTGTAGCTTCTGACTCGTGCAGAGAAGCCATTCATACACAAGAAGGTAAAACAGGCTGCCTCTCACAGGAGGCAGAGCTGTAATGCAGCTCTTCCTGAACTATCTTCTACTCTAAACGGCGAAAGAGTTTCCACTGTTTGCTGTGATGAGCAACCGCACTTGCCTAAGCTGCTCCTGATTTGACTCACTATCGAAGGGCCGGAGGAGCTGCTTATCTTCCAAGCTTTGGGGATCCCATGATGAAGATGACCCTTTGCATCCTGAGCCGCTCCCTCTTGGTTTACCCAGCCCAGTAAACGAAAGCAGCAAGTTTTGAAGTGTAGCTATGTCCTGAGGTTACTCTTTCCTGATGATGGGGAAGGCTGAATAGGTCACAGTCTAGCTTTGGTGGATGAATTTAGGGCCAATAAAAAGGTTTCCGACAGCAGCTGTGGAAGGTGACAGTCTCTGCTTAGCTATAGGTACGTGGTTATACCTGTGCAGCAGAGGAGGGCCTAAAAAACATCGACCTATTTTATATAACCAGTTAAGCAGATATTGGCTGATTATGCTGATTTAGGCTTGACTTGAGCAGGTGGTGGACTACATCAAAGCTGTAGCTGCAGTCAAAAGTCTTCTGGAGAAAGCAGGAGATCAGTTATTGACATGCTTAGGTCAGCACAGGACTGAAGTGCTACACTTTGCAAATTAACATACTGCCTTCATTCCTCGGCTTCTTTAAAAGCGCTGTTTCAGAAGTTATTTCACATCCCTTGTGAATAACTCCCTTTCTCCTTTTAATCACGGCAGGAGAGGTGGCCAGTCTTTCCTCTAGGAAGGAGGACTTCAGCTAGAGCTCACAGGAGGCAGAGAGGCAGTGGAGGACAGCGAACGCAGCCAGCAAGAGGATGGGCGCTAATGTCCATCCGTGAGCGCAGAAAAGCTGCCAGGGAGTCAGATAGTTTCTTCTGAGGGTGTGTGTGAAGGTGGCTTCCAAAGATAAAACATGCTGAGCTTTGTGCTCCCTTTTCATGCGCTAGTTTAATGCACCGGGGACTCACTGAAGGGGCAAAAATAACATGAGATCTGATCCTCTCAAGGAATTAAGAAAGCAGATTTCCTCCAGAGGTTTACCTGATACTTCACTGACCTCTCTAACATATCCATCATTAGGACTGTTGGTCTTATATCAAAGGCTTGGACACCAACTACAAACTCTACCCAGGTAGCGGTATTCTTGCTTATTGCAGGATTGTGGCCCAAATTTGCAAATTTTGTACGGTGACATTTCTGCGAACTGCTGGACTGCTGACACTCCCTGCTCTGTGAAACGGAAGTTGAGAGACACAGTGTAACGTTTGCCCTCTGATTTGAATGAAATATTCATTGCAGGCAGGCTCCCACCCAGACCCAGAGGTACAGACGCACCCCTCCAGGCACAACCGGACCTCCAGTGTTTAAGAGTTCACGTCCCAAGGCTTTTCAAATGTTTTTATTTTGTGTGGGTTTTTTTTTCCCCCTCCCTTCTTTGCATTAGTGCCACGCACTTCCTAGGATAGAAATTAGTAAGAGAAAAAAATAATGATGGAGACGGACAAGAAACATCTGTCAGCCAAATGTTCTCTCAAGACTGACGCTCCAATTTTCAGTCTATGAACGGCACTTTTTGTCTCCTGCCAGAGGGTGAATCTGGATGGGTGCCCAGCAGTCAAACGAGCTGAGTAGAGAAAGGATCAGCACAGCCAGTAATACAGGAAAAGGCAGAATTTTTGTGGAATCTTCACTCTTTCCTGCTGGTTTCCTGCTTACTGCATGTGAGCAACAGAGACAGCTTTTGTATTGGAAACCGAAGCAGAACAGCTATTCTGGGATGACCAGATTATGAAAAACAGTCCACTGACAACCCGCTGCCACTAACCTGACTTTAATCTATTTTGTGATGTGTAATTCCTAACAACTGCTATGATTTCCATGAGTGTGGTCAAAGTTCTTTCTCTCTCTTTTTATTTATTTATTTATTTGTATTTATCCAATTCCTTTGGTAAAAATCTATCAGCCAATCCAGCACCAGGGAACGCGCGAATGCTACGTCAGTGCAGTTACCACACCTCGATGTCACACGCACGCACGCAGGGAGCTCCCCCTGCACAGTTTTTCCCTGTCACGGTCGTGACGGTTTCTATTATTGATATATATTGGTGTATGTGGTATATTGACTCAGGAAAATCTTTCTCTGGAGACCTCACAGGCTTTGCTGGTGCAAGGACTAATGTCAAGTCTTTCACTTGAACTTCCTGTTATTAAAGAACAGAAATTAAGATGAGCATTCACCAAGATGTTTCCTTCATTGCGTTTCAGACCTGCTGTGGGAGAGAACTGGCTTGATTTATTGCAGATACCTCACCCAGAACTAGGCTGCAGGTGAGACATACAAGTGTGTGTTTGTATAGATTACCTTTAACACAAAGCCATAAGCCTGGTGAGGGGCTAAATGGAGCTTTCCCAGGGTCTTGACAGTATTTTGCATACAAAAAAGGAAAAAAAAATCTCTCACAAAAATATATCATAATGCAGTTTTAGAACGACTTACACGGTGAACCTGACCTACCTGAGAATAAACCTCAATTAGACTAAATGAATTTTCTTCTTTTGTTTGAAAGAAAACAGTCCCATGCCCCATCCCAAGAAACTGGCCTATGAGAGATGGGAGGTTTGAGAGATAACTTGCTAACCAACACTCTTGTTATCATTATGGCTCAAACATGATTAATTCCTGTGGAATTTGTTGTAATAATATTAGTTCTGGTGACCTCATTTGTTATACATGTTGCTGCCATTAAGACTCCAATGTGTTGCCTAAAAGATACTGAGCTTGCAGCCATCTGGGCTGTACCTGCTGTGAGTATATCTGGATCTCCCCATCCGCAATTGCTGCCTAATTCTTCCCCTTTGGCAGTGGTTTTGTAGCTGAAGCTGCTAAAGGAAAACCATTGGCAGCGATTCAGGCGGTTTGGGGTTTGGGACCGGTCCGATGTCCCAGCATGTTTAGAATTTGCCTTGCTGCCGCTCTGCTCACTGAGAGATCCCCACTTTATTTAATTTGTCTTTGTCAAGTTTTGGCATTCGTTTTTTTGTCCTCTTTCATCATCCTGGTCAACTCTCTCCTATTTATCCATCTTCATACTTGTCTCTCCTGACGGATACTGGGGCCTGCTGACCTGGACTGTTCCTTCCATTCGCAGCATGACTCTCATTTGAACTTGATTATTACAGAAAGCAAGAAAGATTAAATCAATTTAAAACTCTCTTGATTGCCAAATATAACTGGGACAAACACAGCTACTGTCAGAGGTTGCTGGACCCAGATCCTCCACCCAGGGGTTAGAATAAGAATCCATTTTCACTCAAGCGACCACTATGCTTGATCCCATCCCTCCACACTGTTTAACTCCCACATGAATAAATATGGTTTGTCAGCTACACAGAGTTAGATTAACCCACTTTTCTTGAGTTTCAACCCTGCTCCTAAAAGTTAACCGCTCATTGCGTGTATCCAGCAAGTCAGCAGATCCAAAAGATGCCCGTGTGGGTGCCTAACGCTGAAGAAATCTCGTTTTCAGACCTTCTGAGTTTGTGGTGGCAGGACTGAGGGCTGCTCCGTACTTCACGAGATCTAGATGAACCTTGTAGTCACGTACCTTGAGCCACCTTTATCCCAACCAGCCTGTGCTGATTTTGCAGGTCTCTACAATGAGGTTAATACACGCTGACTTCACAGCGGGTGGTACAACCTCTTCAGCGCCTGCACTGTGAGATGTAGTATTAGTAATCAATTTCTTTGTCTTCCCTAGGACATTTTGTCCTGTTCTCTGCAAACAGGACTTAATGCATTTCCCTTGGCTTCATTTCATCCCATTATTTTTAATTTTAGCCTGTATCTGAAACTAATGGGATGAAACTGTGCAAAAGGATGTTTAAAATTCGAACCTGGTTAGAAAAAAGTCATAGCAACAAGATCTGTAAAACCCTGGGATCATTTCCCCATCTGAATGGATGGAAGCCCTAACATTTAATTGATTTTAATCCGGGCTTGACAGGCACGTGCTTCGCAATGTGCTGCAGGAAGCCAGCTTATGCTGGGCCAAAGCGCCTTTCCAGCCCTACGTACCTCCCACCCCAGAGCTGAGGCTTGACAAGGACGCCACGGAGGGCAGACATTTCCTAATCTGATAGACAAATTTGAGATCGATTTATCCTTTGTGCCATGTGACTTCTGTAGCACTATAGGAAGGAAATAAAGAGCAGAGAAAGCAAAGCAGCTCCTCATTCAGAGGTTTTACATGTTGGCCTAGACACTCGCGGTGTCAGGCAACATCAGTAAGCTGTGAAGGCAGCAGTGACGAATGTGCAAGTATTAGTGAAATCAGACATTATAGTGGCTGGGTTCCTCCGAGTCAAAGATAAACATACCCAGGCCAGCACCACCACCCAACCAGAGGCAGACAGCGGGGAATGCCAGCAGTAAGGAATAACTGGGGCCTTCCAATTCACCCCTTGGTGCCAGTGGCTCGGCCTGCTGAGAGCAAAGCAGTACGTGCAAATAGAGATTCCTTTCTAAAAACGAAATGGAGTTTGGTTTTCTTCTGCCCTTACTTTCCGTGAATGCTCCCTAGAAGAACAGACTGGTAGAAATAGCTAAGAAAACATGAACTAATGACAAAGATTTGCTGAGAACGAATGTTAAATTAGGGAACGGCAGCAGAAAGGAGAGTCTGGTGGTAACGGTCATCTCACTGGGGACGGAGTCACTCCGCGTAAGCCAGGTGTATTAGTAAAGCAGGTCAGGTTGTGAATAGTGCACCGGAGCCAGGAGCTGCCTGTGACGGGCCTGAGCATGGAGGATGTGTTCACAGACTGGAACAAGCAAATAGTTTCAAATAATGAGTCAACTAGAGAAAATTGGGGCGGGGGGGGCACAGAAGACTTACAAAGGGTGAACTGTTTTGAATACATTACTGACTATGAGTAATTCTTGCTGCTCTCAAGAGAAGAAAATGAGTTGTTTAAAAGATTCTAACATCCTTCAAAACACATTAAAAGCTTTTCTTCCTAAATGCTTTTTCTTTTAGCTTAGTGACCCTGAAATGTTTTTAATTACTTTTCCACTAAAGCGTTGGCCACCCTGGATTTTAGGAATAATCAGCAACGATTCCTTCCCAGCCCTGATACTTCTAGGGTATTTCTGTTTTCTACTAATAGTGGGAGCAAAGTAGTTTGGTAGGCATTTGAAGAAGAACCACCAGGGAAGCCCTTTAAAACCATTTCATCATCACATGCAGCTCTGATCTTGGTTGCTTTAGGTATCCACAAGACCTGAGCATATGTAACTGGAAATGCTTTGTATGGGCTCTCGAAGGGGCCTGAAAAGGAGCAACCCAAATATAATGCGGACAGTTTGGACTTCTTTGAAGAAGAATCACAAGGAGAGTGATAGCAGTTACCCCTAATGCAGACATCTCCAGTGGAGCCAAAGTTGGAAGCCTCAACTCTCTCTGTGGTCCATGCAAAAGAGGAGGTTTTCCAGAAGCCAACACAGAGCATCCAGAGTAGGCAGCAGTTACAAAGCACATGATGGAGGCATTTTCAGGCAAAATGGGGTCTACCTCTCTATATCAGTAATATGTGTAGCAAGGAAGCTAGGCTCTTAGCTTGGGAGTCTAAATTAGGTGCCTGACGTCAGACTACGACAATAGTAGGAGTATTAAGTTTTAGGTATATTAAGTACAAATGCTTAGGAGCTGAACAACTTAAAATCAAACTCACATCACTCTATTAAGACTTACATTGCCACAGTGATGTGGGGCTGTCATCAACAGTCCAGTGGTTGAACATGAGGAACGCTTGTGTGATTCTGGACCAAGCACTCCACATCACTCTGACTGCTGCCTTCTCAGCTTTGCCTGTGCTACGCAGCCCGTAAGTCCTCTGGGGCAGAGGGGACCTCTCCCCTCGTCTGTTCAGAGGCACTAGTACAGCCAGGCCCTGACCTGTCATACAAACGCCTATACAAATACGATTGTATTCCACTATAGCACAGTAGAATGACTGTGATGAATACTGCCCATGCCTTGAAGAGTTTGAAACACAAGATGGATGAACTACTAGAAGGAGGAGGCAGCACCTTCAAGGTATAAAGTCTGATATGATCATGAATGCTCATAGCACATCTGCCCAGTGATAGCATTAAGGTCAATTAAAACTGCTTGCCTTCAATCGGGTATAACAGATGGAGGTCTGGAGGAGGGAGGCGAAGGAGAAGGTGGTGGTCCTGCAGTCCTGTTCAGGGCAGGCATGCTAAGTATTTGGGGTATGACAGGCAGCTGCAGTTTCCAGAGAAAGGTTTTCATTTTAAACCACAATTAAGAACAGACATGGCTGAAAACATACCTGGAGAGTAAGTTAGAGAAAGCCCTGACCTCCTTTCTCCACACTCTCCCTTGCTTGCCCTCTGTTAGACCTCTGCAAGGCTCTCCCACTGGTCTTGTGCCACAAGGGACAGCAAAGGAGGCATGCAAGGGTTTATGCAAGAGGTTGATAACCCTGCCAGTTACTTTCTCGGGGTGCAGTGCCAGCATTTACCTATTTTCTAGAAGAAGCAGAAATACTTTTGTGTTTCCTCTCCTACTGCCCTCCTGACTTCTTTGCCCTGAAATGCCTAAAGGAAGCAATTCATTACTTCTGCCAACGCCAGCCAGAAACAGTGGTTGCAGGAAAAGAACAAACAGCACACTTCTAAAAATTTGTTTTAGTGTCCCTGCTTTTCTGCTGAGGGAGGCAGCTGATGCCTGCCTGCCTGGGAAAGCCAGTCCTCTGCTCGACTCCGTACCGTCCCCAGAGGAGGGGGGCTCAGCGAGGCAGCAGACGCTCAGACAAGCAGGCAATGCTGTGCAGACGCAGAACATCTCCTGCGAGCAGGCAGCAGCCCCGTCATGGGGGGCTGCCAACATCTCTGCTCGCAGACACTCCCGGGGAACGCTGCTGCTGCTGGTCTCTAAAAGTGCACTGTGCTTCAGGGAGAAACGCTGAGATAGGGAGGGGTGAGGCAGGCAGCGGGCCATGATGGTCCCAGTCATTGCTTGGTTTGGAGGTCAACAAGAACCAGGTTCTTAAGATTACTGCAATTACAAGACCTTTCTTTATTTTCTTAATCAGGTCCTAGCAGAACGCTGTAGCTGACATAATGATACCAAAGGTCATATTTTACTTGGTAGGAAGGCAATTCCCAGGGCAAAGAATTCAGTAGCGCTGCTTTTATTTCAGTCACACTATTCTGTGGGACTGTTCTTAGCTGCCTGGGAAAACTGTACAACTGTTTCACCACTCTGTGTTCTGGATTCCACAGGCAGACACAAATCTTTATTTGCGTTATTTTTACACAAACTTTAAAAATAAAATCCAGCCCCCAGACTGAAAAGTCCTCCTTGTATTTTTCTGACCAGCAGCTCTTTCCCTGGAGAGACTGTAAGCCTAGGATTGCAAAGAATGTTCCCATGCAGTTTCCACAGCGCTGCCCGTCATGGAAATAGGGTATCTGCCAGCTAGCAGGCCATCAGAGAGGCAGCAAAGGCAACTAACTCTTCCTCCACCACACTTGTTCAGTAGCCCACCCCTGCCCCAAAATGGAGAGTTCAGTGATCCCATTTGAACCAGAGATGGGTCATGGATGGGCTGAGCTTGGGAAATGGGAGGGATAAGGAGAACCGCTCTTATGCCTTAGCTTTAGTGGCTACTTTTTGGCAGAGACAGCACCATGAGGCAGGTCTTATTTTAGACCTGGAGACATGATGAAAATAAAGCAGGTGCTCAGGACCAAGTGCAATGGACATGTACCACTTACTGGTCTCTAGACAGGAGATGACTGGTCTCCTTTTTTTCCATTAAAGACAAAGACGAAACTCCCATTAACTCCTGCAGGAGCAGGAGTTTTGTTTTGCTAGCTAACACTCTCCACGTTGGCTGTGCAGGCTTGGAGGCAAACCCTGGAGACGTGCAGCCACTTGCACACACTGCACAGACTGTCCTGCACTCAGCGGCAGCCTGGGAGACCTCCACTCTGCAGAAATCGTTCTGCTCTGGTATACCACCTTCTCGCCAGCTCTCCCCAGTGTTTTCTTGGAATAAAATTGCTGGGTAATTCAGGCTGAAAGCGGTATCAGGAGCTCATCTGTTCTCACAGGTGCTCAAAACAAGTTCCACTAGATCAGATTGCTTTGCAGCTGATGGTGATAGGATGACTGATGTCCAAGGCCTGGGTGAGAAAGGAGGTATGAAGAAGACTGCATGAACTGGGCATGCTTAATCTCATAAGGGATGTCTGAGGGGAGATGTGGAAGCTATCTTCAAACAGGTAGAGGTTTATTGCAAAGAGGAGGGTAAAAGAATCTGTTTCCCATGTCCCTCATGGACAGAGAAAAATGGTATCACGCAGTTCAACCGCAAAAAAAAAGTGCAAGTTGGACAAGAGGGAAAACTTTCTAACATGGAGTGATGCAGCATGGGAACAGCTCAGGTCTCTGGGGTCTCCATCACCGGAGAAGTGTCCCCCACTGGACCCTGCGCCCGCTTCGTGGGGAGGCCTAAGGAGAGGCCTGCTGAGGCCCTTCCAGGTCTCCACCTCTGCGGCGTGAGTAACGTGTGCTGTGGTAAAGGAATGGGTGATGATTCTGTTCTTGTTCTCGTCCTTATTTTCTTTTCTTTTGCCCCTTTGTAACTTTGGCATTTCTTCCCCTCTGAGATGAATCTAAATTTATGAAAGTTAAACAGTGGCAGTCCTTTAAGGAAGGATAAAAATATCTTGGAACCCATTCACTGAATTTTTCTCAGTTAAAAAAAAAAAAAGGAAGTGAGAAAGAGACAGGAAAGAGAGGGAGGAAGGAAAGTGCAATGGGGGATCGTTTCCAGAACGACCGAGCAGCAGCTCTGCTCCCGTCCGAAGGCGCTGAGGCTCCGCGGCCGGGACGCGCGGGGCGGCCGAGGCCCGGCGGCGCCGGGGAGGCCCGGTCCGGGCAGCGCGGCGCCGGGCGCCCCCAGTGCCCGCCCCGCGCCGAGGCCCCGGCCGCCCCCGCGCTCCCGGCCGCGGGGCCCGTGCGGGGGGCGGCAGCGCCACCTGGCGTCCCGCCGCTGCCAGGGCCGGGCCGGGCGGTGGAGGCCCCGTGCGCCGCCGGCGGCGGGAGCTCGCTGCGCGCGGCCGGGAGCCGCTGCCGGGTTTTGCCGCGGTTCGCGGCCCCAGGCCGGCTGCGCCGCGAGGGGGAGCGGCGGGGCCGCCGGCGGCCTCCCCGCGAGCCCCGATCACCGGGCGCGTCCGGCGCAACCCGGCCGGGCCGAGGCGAGGCCGCGGGGCCGGGCCGCGGGCCTGGGCGCACCTGAAACGGGCCGCGGGCCGGGCCTGGGGGCGCTGGGGGCCCCGGTGGGGGGCCGCGGGCCAGGCCGGGCCTGGCGGCTGCTTTGGTGGCCCCGGTTAGGCCTTGCTGCCGCTGAAGTGTGTGCTCCCCCCCCCGGACCCCCACTGGCCACCGTTAAGAGCAAGGTCACCGCTAGAGACCAGCTGTTGACCCCGTGTATTCTAACAGCCATGTTATCTGTACGTGCAGTAAGCAGATTATTTTGGGTGGGGAGAGAGAGGGAGGACGGCACAAACGCAGTCCGGGAGGAGGCCGGAGCAGTGAGCAACGTGAGCACGGAGCTTTGGGTGCAGGGTGTGCTCCCTGACACCTTCCTGTCCCCCTCCTCATGTCATTAGCCCTGGATTTGGGTCTGTATTTACTGAAAAGTTACAAATCCTTAGAACACATAGAAGTGATACCACACAGCAGAACAGTTTAAAAAATATTTATACCTGTGCGTGTAGGCCCTACTGAATTCTACACTGAGGTTTCCACTATAAAACACTGCAACAGCAGCTTTGTTCTTCCTCGAGAACACCGCAGGTGCACAGCTTTCCACCTGGCTAGAAGTTTACCTGCTGCTTAGAAGAATTGCCCTGCCTTGCAAAGTCACCCTGTCTGCTCCAAACTTCAGATTCAACTCCTGTATTTATGCAGCCTTTGAGGAGGCCGTGAGAACAGTCATATCCCTGTCAAGCCCTGCAGAAGGCCTACAGAAAACCTGCCTGGTTGCCTGGTGGCATTTTAACCTGCTCATCCGAGTAATCGGTGCTCTGACACTAATACTCGGGCAGTGTGCTCTGATGGGCAACTGCTTGTCTCTTTTGGTGCCAAATGTGTAAGTTCACTGCCTGAACAAACCTGGGGTGCCAGTTAAAATATGCTTTTCATGAGCCTAGTTGGATTTGCACAATGTTTAATAATCTCTCTTTTCCAAGCAACTTGATTTGAACTCGACTGAGGGTTTTCAAAGCTCACTGGCAATCACATCATGGGATAAGATTTAAGGACACAGCCATCATGTTCAATAGAACCTCCATAAGTTCAATGTCGTGGTCAAGGAGACAAAAATCAGTCACCTGCCTTTATTATCTTTCCATACGCTTGCCTGAAGGAGTCTTTCATTTACACCTGACTGAGTAAAGGATGGCAAGCAATTCAGCTGGTCTGGGAAAGGAGAAGTCGTCCCCAATTCCTACATGCTTGCACTTCAGCTGGCATCTCCACTCCAGAAAATAGCATTTGAAGTGTTGCAGTAGGAAGAGGTGGAAAGAAGTACTGGAAATAGATACTGGGTGTTGGAGGTATTTGGTCTGTTGTGTGTCTGTTCCAGTTCGGCTCCAGTGTGGAGTGGTATGATTTCACAAATAATCTCTTAAGAGCCTCAGAAGAAGAGAAAGGATTGCCTAAGTTACAAGAACTATGATGATCTTTCAAAGTATAGTTTTCTTCTTGGAAAGGGTGAGAAACATTGCTAGGCAGCCAGTGCAAGGCTTATGGAAAGAAAGGGCTCCCACCTTTACAAAAATGTACCAACCCATAATTTTGTTTGGGCCTTTCTTGCCCCACCATTAAAAGGTCTGATGGTGGTCCTGCTATGAGAGGTGATTTTTGGGAACAACTCGCTGCAAAGATCTTCCATATGCAAACAGAAGACAGGTTTGATGCAATGCTTCCAGGGAGGCTCAGCAGTGCAATACCTCGCAGACAGACACAGCTGTGCGCTGTATAGCAAAGCCCTGCTTTGTTCTGTCACAACGGTTTCTTCAGCTCAGGGGCAGCTCCAGTGTTAGGGAAGCACTTCGTTGCCACAGAGGAGGATGGCTGATGTAAACCTAACCGTCACTGTTGAGTAACAGCACACTAGCTGCGAGCTGAAGCCTGGTGGTCACATACTTCCCTACAACAATGACTCTGCAAGCGAAGGCAGCGGTGTTGAAATGCCCTCTGTGTGCCAGAAGTGGGGCGAGTGATAAGCTACACATCTGCCTGCTCTCGCTAGCCCAAAGTGAAGGGGCCGAGAACAGCAAATGCTAACATCTTGGCTATGTTGTGGTGGCTGCCTCCAGGCCTGTAGAAGCGCGGGACTGATAAACAGACCATTTTTGTGTTACAGGTATTCCTGGTACTGTTGGTTCCATGTTGTTTCTGCAGTTGTGTATGAGGCCTAACAGAACAGCAGAACATCTGTCCAGGGTCCGACCAAGAGGCTGGCCAACACAGAACCGTATCTCTGAGGTCAGCCAACACCAGATGCCAAGGGAGGAATCGAAGAACTGGGCAGCCAGTATCTCCCTAGTGCAGTCCTAGTCTCCAGTTATCTGTGGCTCAGGAACATTCTTCCGATGCGTTTTTCTTCCCTGACTTTCCTAATTGCTTTTGCCAGCAGTGGCACCTTTAGCAACAGCAGAGGGCCAGTCTGAAATTACCACCTTGGAACGCTGCTCTGTCCCTCCTTGTAAAAATGCACAGAGCGGATCTGTGCTCATCAACTGGCTTGACCTGAAAGCGCACTAGGAATGTCTTCGACAGGTTTTACTGATTCACCTCAGCCTCGCGGGCACTGGGGCTCCCTATGAGTGCAGCCAGTGCTCTGATGGCCTGGACCTGGCTGCGCTGTGTCCTGGTTCTGCAAAGCAAACAGGGAACACAAAGTTTTTTTTGAGTAGCCGAACAAAACTAGACCAGAAGTATTAGCTATGCATCCTTGATCTCCATGAACCATACTACAGCTGGAAACCTCTAATGCATTCCCGTGCAGGAAAGAGCCTGTTACAGTTCAAAGACTGTAGTCACAGAAAGGAGAGTGTGTGGATTTAATGTAGCCCTTTGCTTGTACTGTGTAGAAACTGGCAGTGCTTTATACCCAAGGATGTTTGATAAGATCTCCAGAAGCTGGCAGCAGACAAACTTGGTTAACGTGGTTTCTGAAAGTAGTATGTAGAGAAAAGTATCTTAATGTGTTCAGTAAAAGACGATTAACATCAGAAGCACAATTTCTCTCTGCTGTCATCATCTGTAAAAAAGCATCAGCACAATCCTGTCTTTTTGGAGACTTAAACACACATTAAAACTTTCTGATGCTAAAAAAAATGATGTCTATCCATGGCTGTTTTTCTGGTATTCCAGGGCTGAATTCTGGTCTCAGGGATATATATGTATGGAGTAACTGCACTGACATCAGCAGTGAATGAAATGCAGCTCCATAGCTCCTAATTTCTTTAAGAGATAAATCCTATCAATCTTTCACACCCAGCATTAGACTCCCCTCTTTGTCTAGCCATATAAGATTACTTCAAGAGAAACATGGTCCTTTGAGTGAGTAAAGATGGAAAAATACGGCTTTATTTTTCAATGCTATATACTGTGCTGGAATTAAGGAGATAGATAGCTGTAATAAGAGTTTATTTTAAGGCAAAACTTCTAGGCAAGGTTATGATTCTTGTTCAGCACCCATGAACAGAGAACTGGTCTCTGCTGAACAGGGATGATGGATTTGGGGAAAACAAAAGAAGGTCCATCTTATTCATTAGAATAAGAAATAAGCTACCTGAACCCACTTGGCCTCTGGTTGCTGCTATTTTTCTACCTCTCTAGAATTACTATATTAATACTACTATTATTCATTGTATGCTGCTATAAGTAATAGTGTTTGCTGTACAGCATGTCTTTCAGGTCATTCAATGGCTGTGACAGTTAATGGGGTTTTCTTATCTCTCACTGTCCATCTGAAAAACAGTTTGAACCTCCTGGTTTGTGTCTGTCTGTCTTTCTCTCTCTCTTTTTTTCTTAACCAGAAGTCTAAAATAAAAGCGACAAACACATAATCAACCACGAACAGAAACATCCTCTGTTTGCTTGCGCCCAGCCTCTGACTATTACCACTGTGAGGCTGCCTGAGAAGGGGGCAGGAAGGGAGGGAGACATCATTTATATTCCACTGACCAGTGAACCAAACTGCATTTATCTGGCCTTGTCCTACCTCAGCAAGTGAGTCCAGAACTTCTCCTGCACAGATGTAGAATGAGCCACAATTTGTCCTTGTTTGATACAAACCTGCTAATTCATGTCTTATTCCATGACAGGTAAAAAGGGCAAGAACTTGAAATTAAAATGCAAGAGAATTTGCTGCGTGCTAACTAAATGGACTGCATGACTCATTTTAGCCCCTTTTCTCCAGTTGCTTTCCAAGAAAATTTTGTCCTTTTTGGAAGCAATATGCAAAAACCTCTGTGAAACAATATTTGTTGGCAGTCCGTAATCCCCCCAGCTTCTCTGCCTCCTTTCTTCCTCTTCTGTCTTCCCAGAGCAGGCCACAGAGCTGCATGCTGCAAATGTACTGAAAAAAATAGGTCGATTAGGAAATGTTGAGTGCAATTTCAAGGTTATTGCACTGAGCAGAGTAGTGTGGTGACATTTTCAAACTATAGAGGAAATAAGCTTCACTGCGAAACATCCACCTTGGATATCAACGTTGGCTTGTGAGACTGCAGCAATTAGGTGCAGCACAAAGCAAGGTGTCCTGGCTGGAGAGGGGCGCTGGATCTCCTACTGTGAAGGCTAATGAGGTTCAGATTTAAAGGTTTGTGCTGGCATGTGTATTAGAAAGTCTTCATTGACTGCAGCTGATGCTGCCATGCTTGAATACCCTTTAAGCTACCCGGACTGGATGGATGCCATGTAGGCATGGCAGCAAGGGATTCAGTGCAGGTTAACAATGAAGCATCTCTCAGCTTCTAATACACGGTTTGCAGAAATGCTGTTAGGGTCCAAACCCTTCTGTTGGATGTACAAGGGTCTTGCTTCTTTTCACATTGATTCAGTTTCATTACTATCATTTTTTACTGGTCAATAATACTCTGTGCAACTACCCAAGGGGAACATGAAATATCCAAAGAGCATTTTCCAGCCTGACTCAGATCCCAGATTCACAAGGCTTGCTGCCAAATGACACAAAAATGAGCGGGACAAAATCACCAAACCCATAACAATCTCTTAAACTCGTGAAATTGAAAGGACTGATATGCAGAAGTCCACAGCTGTGAGGCTAGGGATCCACATCTTTTGCCAGAGGGCTGCTTTTACCTGCCAGCCTACTTGCAAATTTGATAGCCTACATTTGGGCAGTTACAGTTTGAAACTGTTCAAAAGTTATTTTAAGAAGTAGTGGCCAAAAGAGACTCTTCTGATTAAGTACTCTAACCTCCCGAATAAGAAATGTACCACATGATGACAGTTAATCTTAGAGCAGTATGGAGATGTTTATCATGAAGATGAAGTCAAATGTGCTCTGAGCACTGCAGTTTAATTTGTGGAGCAATGTATCAATACTGCTTTTGTTCTCCTAAGGAAAGTATTTGAATTGTCTTCACATTTTTTTACATATATCAAGTCCTGTTTCTGTCTTTGCTTGGGGGCCTGAATCTGTTCAGAGCCACACTGTTGCAAATCACTACTAACTCCAGTGAAGTTCAGGGAGTCACATAGATGGAAATGACATACGAGCAAGTTCAGAAATAGGCTGACAGTGTTTTATCAATAATATTGCAAACTTGAGACAGAAACTAGCAAAAATGAGTGAACAGAATTCAGATCTGCAATTCGGTTAGTAGAAAATTAAGGGAGATGCATAGTTAACAGCTGCTGTTCAAGAAGATAGTTGTCAAAATCTCTCTAAGAGATAGATGTGAGCTGTGGATATTGGATCTGAGTTTGGGTCTGGCTTTTAGAAATTACAAAATGCTGTGGTATTTGCTTTGGGAGTTCTCACTCTGGCCAGCTCAAGATTTTTTTTAAATTATATTCCAATGAGAAGGACCAAACATTTTGCTTTTCAGCACTTTCTTTGCACTGCATCTCTACCAAAAAAATATATATATATGGAAATGAAATACCTGCCCATTGGTCTTTCCATAGAACTTGACCTGGAAGTTCACCTGTTTCAAAACCCTTTGCGTACAAGTGGGGGAAAGAGAGAGTGAAAAAGAAAACCTAGAAAAAACTGCACAAACTGCATAAATGCACCTACTTCTTTCCCCAGTTAAAACCAAAGTAAAAAAAAAAAAAAAAACAAATCACCCAAACCTTTCCATTCCTCTTTCATTATGTATTTTAAAATACAGGCAAATGAAAGAGGAACTTGACACTGACTGTATTCCTCATTATCTAACTATCCCTCAGGCACAAGGGCCAGATTTTGCTTTTAGCAGGAACGTTGGGCCTCACTTGTGTCTGTATGCAGGCTCCTGAGTAGCTTGTGAGCAGTCCCAAGGAGTTCAAAGTGCACATAGTTACTCAGATGCATAAGTGTTTTCCAGAGCAGGGGTTTGGACAGAACTGCAAGAACGTAATAAAATATGTGGCTGCAACCCAAACATACTGATAACGTAACTGAAAGCTGCTGGCTTAATTTAGGGCCCCAGCAGCAAACACTACAGAACTTCCATGTGGTTTGGCTGCAGAGCTGGGATAACAGTGGGGAGGCTGGAAAAAGGAAAGCTTGAGATGTAAAAACTGGAAAGGAAAGGCAGCAACTGAGTGTCAGGAGTGAGAAAACTGATCCCACAAGAATGATCCCCAAATCTTCATCATGCTGGCGCTGCTAGCTGATGGCAAACATGTTAGGGATAATGCAAACAGAGAATGACATGTTTTTAATGAGTCCTGGTCTTATAAAAGATGTGGTGCACCGTACTGACCACACTAAGGAATTTCTCCCTAGAATTCCCACTCTTGCTCCAATCAGGTTGGCTTCTGCAGCACTGGTTGTGCTTGGAGCCTGCGCACAGGCAGCTCGTCGGCCACTGTTTCCAGAGCTGCATTGACTAATCTTGCTCCCAGGCAGGTTAGATGAAAATGGCATTAAGAGATGACGTGCTGTCTACCTTAAAGCACCCGTTATTGTGGACAGTCCAGGGGAGGACATGAGGTGAGAAACAGTTGATCTGGCTTTAATTGCAATTTAGAGGATGTTAAACAAAACGCTGATCTTTACTTTTCTATGGGGGCACTGGGAGTGTTAAGCTACTCCAGTGACAGCGATCCTTGGCTAAGGCTGATGGATACGCAGAGGGACTGGCAGATTCAGAGAGGCTGAGACCCAGCGCTGATTTCCCTGTCAGGTGCTGTGATTCAGAGAACGGAGGCTGCCTGCGCACGTACGTGCTGGGAGCAGGGACCTTGCGGCTGCATCGCTTCGTTCAGAAGAGACGGCCCCGCTGGGAGCCTCGGAGCAAAGCCATCTGAGCGGCGTGGAGGGGCAGCTCTCCTTCGCCGAGCAGAACCTTTTCTTACTCTGCTCCTTACGCAACTGGAGGCACAAACTAAGAAATCCTTCTGGGCAGGGCACGTGAGTGAACCCGTCTCCTGAGACAAAGCCGTTCTGGCGGCCCCTGCCTCCGTCGCGTCTGCTGCTCTCCTTTCCCGGCACCCCTGCAGCTCCCCGGCCCTCGGCAGCCGAGCGCGCAGGCCCGGCTTCGCCGTGGGCCGGGGAACCATCGGATGGCTGGAGTTCGGGACAAGCCGAGGCAGTGCAGCTGCTTAAGCGGTTTTGCTGCCTAAGAGCGAAGGTCTGCTGGACTGTAGCCTAAACCCCAAGGTATGGCCTTCCCTACGCTGCTGGCACCAGTGCAAGGAGTACGGCTGCCCGGCTGTGCCTTGGCCTCCGGGCCCACAGTTAAGCGGCAGGGTTATATGTGTGGCCCACGCGGCGTCCTCCCCCGCGCCCTCCCCCTCAGCGCTGCCCGCGAGCTTTGCACCCCGGCAGCAGGATGGAGAGAGGCGCTGCTTTCACAACTTGGACATGTTGTCACTCACATCCAGACATTTCCTGTTATCTAACCTCAGCCTTATCTTCCCCATTCGCAGCTTCCTCTTGAAGGAGGAGCAGCCCCTTCAAAAACGAGCTGTGTGCCCGGGCTGCGCCCCCACGCCGCTCTCCTGCTCGCGGTCCCCTGGGCGCCCGAAGCCCCGAGTGCCGGGCCTGCGCCTCGCTCCCGCCCTCGTGAGAGGGCCAGGACGGTTAGGCACGGTAGGTACCAGCTCCTCTTTCTGTTTGGCTAAAACGGGTGGCTTGAGGTGGGGGGGGATCGGTCCCCCAGGGCTTGTTATCCCCTCTCTTCCCTGGGAGGCTGCAAAGGACCGCAGGGGCTGGGATACTGAAGCCCCCATAATGTCCACATTCCTGGGAACGCAGAAAGTTGTCCTGCTACCCCACATGGTATGTTTGCTTGCTAGGGGACCAAAGTCAGATTACCTCTGAATTGCATCCCCTCAGCATCCTCATGGGCCCAAGAGCACATATTCTTTAAGGAGAGGAGTTTCCTGATGTTTCCCTTCCAAGGAAAAGCTCTGCTGTTGGGCAGTGTAGATTTTTGTAAGCATATGGCTAGGGAATAGAAATGCTGTCGATTCCAGTCAAGGAGGTCCGCCCCGGAACCACGATCCATTGATGAGTATGAATTATAATTAATAGTAATAATGGTGTGTGCGTAGCCGTACCTGGTGCTCAGAGGCATGCGCATGCTCCCCACCCCCACGCACACACCCACGCACACACACCACAGATAAGTTGCTGGCCATAGGGAGATTTTGATCTAAATTAGTCATAGATGAGACAGGGCAACAACGAACAAAGATCAGGGGAAGTTGCGGGATGGAGGAGGGCTTTACCAGGGAGAGTGAGGCGTGAGTGCGCTCTTCAGTTCTTTTTCTTGACTTCTGCCTAGGTGACTTCAGAATATTAGACAAGGATTCCCCCCCCCCCCCCAACCACACACACACTTTTCTTTTCCCTTTTCTTAAAAGTTACTGATGTGAGCAGTCAGAGCAGAGACCAGCAAAAGCAGAGCAGAGCTGAGGGCGGAGGCCAGAGCTCAAAGGTGAGTATTGAGGAGGGACTGGAGAAGGGGTGTGGGGATCAGTGGTGGTCAAGATAACAAGGGTTTTCACAAGCCCTTCCCTGGTGTTTTTGCATAACTCGTGAAGAACCAGTTGCAGTATTCTGGTTCTCAGCCTCTCAAGCCGTTTCTGCAGCCGTAGCTGAAACCCACGGCCTCCTCGCTGATGTATCTACCAGCTGTGAAAAGGCTCTTCACCTCTTGTGACTTTTAATTTCTCTGTGCTCCAAACTGTGGGGCAGACAAGAATGCAGGGGGATGCTTTATGCTTTTCTGTCCCTTACAATGTTGTGAATCCTAGGCATGAAATCTAGATCCAGATTTTTGCATATCCCAGATTTCAGCAATGTGTCTATCAGGGACATGCTTACTCCTGATGCTTAGTTTAGCAAAGCTGTAAATTGGCCCGTCCACCTCGCTATCTCATGGGATGGGTTTTTATCATGAACAAGAGAACACAGCTCTTGGGTACTTAGGAAAATCTTTCCAGCATTAGGGGTCTGATGGTGAGCCTTCATGTTAAGGGTGCTGCATCCCTCTTAAATCCTGCTGAACTCCTTGAGACCGTGTGAAATAAAGACACCAACGTTGCATCAGGTATTTCACTCACTGCACTGGCATGATGGGAGTGCAGTGTTACTGTCACCTCTTACATGACATCACCCATGAGCATGGTGCTGTACACAGACAAATCGACAGTGATACCAGAACTGACAGTGAAAGAGCTTGCAGGTGAAGCTGAGGTGCAAACAGCAGGAAGGAATGGGATGGAGCTATCAAGGTACAGGCTATAAAACCATGTGGCTGCTTATTAAGAGTGAGGCATATGTGTCCATGGGGGAAGAGTGCTGAATTACTTGTTTTACTTGTTACAGTTCCCAGAAGCTCTCCTTAGGGCATGGCAGCTGCTCTGCACACCATCCAGTAAGTTACAGCCCCAAGATACCTCGCAGCCCCTGGTGAGGAAGCAAGGGTCTCCCCGCTCACTCCATAGCCGGGGGAGAAGGGATCACCTGCCTGGCACCTCCCGTCTGTATCAAAGGCAGGGACAAGGGTGTCACAAAAGCTGTTTCCCTGCACTGCCATTGCACAGCTCCTCCGGGGGAACAAGTGACTTGTATGCTGCTGAAAAGACTCTCTGCTCGCCTGTGTCAGCCCTTCGGGAAGGCAGAGCCTGGCCCCATCAGCAGCAACAGCCTCCTTAGCCTGGAGCTGCATGGCACGGCCGAGCAGGCAGGCATGGAGCTGCTTTGGCACCTGTCAGCTGAGAAGCAGGAGTTATTAATTAACAGTCTGTGGCATCTGGCCTCTTGCTCTGCTTCTATATTGTTAACTGTCTCACCCAAGTCAGCAGATGTGTTACAGAGGTGCGCTTGGCTATGCAGCCCAGCTTGCCTGCGATGCAGCAAGCCCTTTGGCAGCAGCCCCAGGCTTTGCTGGAGCCTGCCTGACACAGGAGATTGAATTCATTGAGCGAAACCTTCAAATGCTTGTCAGGCAAAGGTCCCAGCAGAATCAGCTGGAGGGCTGGATCATGGGAAGGTCCCAAATGGATCAGAACGGCATCCAGTGGAAGTTCGCACAGAGTAAAGGCTTCTGAGTTTGACCGCTATAGTGAAGCCTTGCAGTTTCTAGGAGAAGCATGTCCCAAGGCTACTGATGGCCAGGGATTCAGCAAACTCTGTTCCCCACAGCTCTTTGGGAATTCTTGCTTCCAGTTCAATCTGAGAACTGGGTTTCTCTGCTAAGCCTGGAACCCAGCTCAAACCCTGCATAACAAGTGCTTGTTCTGAAATGGCTGCAGTCTGCATCTTAGGACCCTGTCCCTCAGCATGCAAAACCCACACAGCCACACTTTGTGCATGCTATTGTTAGGTTTAGAGTCAAATCCATCCAATAATTTTACTTTTCATTGATTTTCATCACAAGTTGCAGAAGTCTGACAGCCCTGTAAAAATTTCTGAGAGCTCACATGTGTCATGGAAGGGGAAAGCTGAAGCTTTTTGTGACTTTAATAAGGGACTGACTGAAGAATGCAGGAAGAAAAACTCTAGCAGCTGATTTCTCAGTCTGTTTTATAACACTAGGCTTTTACTTGGAAATACCCATTTCAGCTTGAAACCAGAAGCTCTGACAATGACAAACCCATTCAAAACAGATATTATCATTACCGGGTGGGGTAGTGAGCTCCATTCCTATCTACTGATAGAATTATCTCCACTGTGTGACCCTCCTCTTATCTATTGCTGACAGCAACATTTCGAGTGGCTGTTTTTCCCTTCAGAAAGCCACAATGGGGGAATTATTTTAAGGTGCAATAGAAGAAGCAATGCTATCTTTTTTTTCCCTCTCAAGGCCAGATCTCCCACTGTTAGAAATCAGCACTGAAGTTGAGTAAAGTCTGGCGACTGGTATCTGCTGAAGAGCCTATTCAGTCTTTTCTTTGTGCAGCCTCTGCATCACGATTTCATGTGGCTGAGAGTCCTTATGGGGACCACAGGTTCATTTTTTTTATCCACACTGCTGATGGAATGCTCTCAATGGTGTGTGGTATCTAACTCTTACCAATAACCCTTTTCCAGGTAAGGAGCGAGCACCCCTGTTTTGCTAACACCAGTAACCCTACGCAAGCCCTTCAGAGCTTGTTAAAAAATGTTACTCTACATGATGCAGCGGAGTTCAACACAGAAGGACAGTAATTTGATAACCAGACTGACTTTAGACAGGGACCCAGGTGTCTTTATGACTGATCTGTTGTTAAAATCCACAGATCAGAGTATTTTAGATTAACAAACATTAATATAGAGCCTTGATTATATTAAAACATCTGCACGAGGGTGACAAAATGCTGGGAAGGCCTAAAAGATAGGTGGGTGCCCCTCTCCTGCAGTAACCAGGAGAAGTCACCCGCCTGACTACTTTATACCTCAGACCATATCACTACATTGCTGTGAAACCTTGAGGGAGATAACAGAAATCAGTTTTAATTGTGCTTAAATCAATATATCTTTTGCTAGACTGATCTTAAATCAGCGTATTAACACTGATACAAGTTTTCCAGTACTCAAGAAATGCACATACTTCTTTTATCCATTGTAACATACTTCTTTTATCTACCGTGGTTGAAATTCATTCTGAATTAGGAGCCAGAACAAAGAACTATCCGCTATTTACATCTCACTAAAGGCCTAACGTGAAGGGTTGGGGGAATTTAAAAATGGCAAAGGCTTTGTCGTAACTCTGTCTAGAAATGGATTTTATCTTCAAAGCTATAGCCGTTCTTTGCTGTTAAATCCTTATTTTGCTCTTTATTGTTTTTGGAGCACATATAAAAACCCTATATTTGACATTACCACTTTTTATTTTGTACTTTTACATAAAAACCTCTCCCCTTTCCAGGCTTATTTCTGTGTGTGTAATATTAGATGGGATCCTATGATCATCTTTCTAAAGTAGAATCCTAGAAGTTAGAGATAGAAAAGACTGAATAAATCACCTACTGCAGGCCACTATTAATATACCTTAGCTGAATCCTACTCTTGTGCCCTTTCATGGTCTGCCTTCCAACATATAATTAACATACCCATTTTAGTTTTTCATTGTGGTATCAAAATTAGCCTGGCTTCTTTCTTAGAAACTGGTGCTGCTGGTCATGTGAAATTAAAATCAGGGGAACTGGAAGAAAGCAAAAAGTGCCATCATTAAAACTAGGCTATGCCTGGGCCTGGCCTGCAAAGCGTATGCATTACATTAAAATAGCGTTATACAAAGTAGGTGTAGTTTAGGAGTCATGATGAGTTTTTTGAGAAGAATTGCATGGTATCAGAATTTCAAATCTGTTTTTAAACTCAGATTCTGAACTCTCAGCATCCCAGAAGGACACAGAGCACAGTAATATTTAGGGATATCTTTTCTCCTGTATATTTCTGTTTTTAATTTTTAATGCATTGCTGCATTTAATGCACAATCTTGCTAAAGGAATCTTTTGGTTTTTGTGCAAAGGAATAGTGGGAGAGAGGGGTTACGTTTGTGCTTAAAGGTTGGATTATGTCAGCCTGTGGGGGTGGAAAGCTCCATTTCTTGCAGCAGAGGCTTTTTTTGTGAGCTGGAAATGAAGCAGAAGGGGTTAGTTTTGACAACAGAAGTTTCACTTCATTCTTGAAGAAGTTCATTGTTTCCATATGCGATGGTTTGGTTTTCATTTAGCGCTACAATCTTTGCAACCATTCTGCTTAACGGTGCAGCTTCCTGGTGGCAGATGGAGATTGGGACTGATGGTTGCAAGGATGAGAGGCTGCTGTGGTTACTTTTTTCACAGAAGTGAACACATATGGCACTGCACTCTGAGCCAGTGCTGGCAGCTGAACTTACTTCCAGCAGAGTCAATGACAAATCACCATGTGTGTGCAGAAGCAGATTTATACCTTTTTTTCAGCTGGGCTTGAAAGGTTCCCTCTTCAGTTCCTTAGCTCTGGGTAAAAAGGTTGGTTTTAGCTATCAGTGGTACAGTACGAGCTAAAACGCTGAGCTTATCCCTGCCAATAGGAATTACATCTTTGGCATTCATGGAGTCAGGATTTTACCCCAACCTGTGTTAAGACACAGAAGCCCCATCCCATGTTCTTTGGGATCTGTCACACTGGTTACAACTGAACTATTCACATATCTGGAGCTAGGCACTTAGCTGCAGTACCTTACTATACGGAGGCACTGGGGAGTGCCTGACTACTTGAATGCAAAATTACCACAAGGACCCAGTAAAAGAAATTAAATTGAGAAACTTCAACAACTTGTTCAAATTTAGGAGAATAAAAATAAAAGCTATGAAGAATCTATTAGATCATTATGCCCTTGTCTCTATCCAATGCAAAATTGCTCCCCTGCCATATGTTCTCTGGGTCTTTGTCTAGACTTTCTGTGTCTACAGAAGGGTTGATCTTCCTGATGATGTACCGAAACTGCATGTCTGGGTGTTTGCTTGGCCATTTTGTCAATATTTCAAGCGACCAAGGTAGCTGTATAACTAAGGCAGAAGGTTAGTTTGGTGCTTTCAGCATCATTTCCAGCTTCACTGATCTTCAGCCTTTGGATTAACACAGCAGATGTTTTCCACAGCAGAAGGCAGTGCCTGCTCATGCAGGTCTGTCTCACCCGAAGGAAAGCACTGGAGTGCAAAACAGGGTGGGGATAATGAAGGTTTTTGCTAACTGGAAAAAAGCCTTTAAAGTTAACAGCAGCTTCAGCCCTTCTTTTTTCTCTCCATCTGCCCAGGATGACACCTCAGCAAAGACCTGTTCGACGGCACTTCAGAGAGCCGCAGTGCAGCACTGCGTGTATTTGACAAGCTGAGTTTGACACTCAGTGTGGCAGAGTGTCAGTTTGTCAAATACCCCAAGTGAGGCATTTGCTTAGCGACACAGCGCGACACCGAGGAGACCAACCCCTTCCTCTGACTCGGGCGGGAAATTTCCCGTCCGTATTCTTCCCTTCGCCAAAAACCCAAAGAGGTATCGAACAAACCATCGCATTACTGAATGTTTGACTCTGACTCCCATGCTGTCAGGTTTCCCGTCCACCCCGGTTTTGGAAATGCCTATTGGGGTACTCATCTTATTGGCAAATCTCTAAAAGTACTCTAAACTACTAAAAGTAGTGTTGGCACAATTCCACTGCGATAGGAAAGCAGAGAATTTGGCCCGGGTTCCTTATTCTCTGCAGCCAAAGAGTGCTGTTCTCTTTCGCAACATTAACTAGCAGGCTGTTAATTAAGCTCCTGTTCAGTTAAAGGTTATGGCTATTATGGCTACTACAATCACAGCATTATGGGTAGTAGCAGCATTATCTATAACAGAATTTTTTCATTTGACTTATAGGAATCTTCTTTTAATTGAAGTGGAAACTAATGATGCCACCATTTCACTTCCCTCTATCCCATTGGCCAGTGCAAAGTGGTTGTTTGCTCAATCCATTTTTAAATTAAGCCATGTAGTCTATCACTTCTCCCTGAAGCCCTTTTTGTTTGGAAAAGACTTGTTGGTTTTGGCTGGTTAGTCCTAGTCAGCACTTGCTACAAGGTTGCCTATTGCTTTTGCTACATTTCCGCTCTTTTAATAAAATAATTCCCTCTAAATCATCCCAGCTGAAGATCTAATGATTGGTTAACATTTTTAATGACTGAGTTGTGCCATTTCATATCCACAGCTTGAGATATCTCAGGGTGGGAGGATGTCATAGGGTGAGTGCCCAGCCCCATTTGACGATTTGAACTCTCTAAAGATGTTTAAAATTGAAAACTCAGAAACTAAAAGAAAATCCCAAGATACTTTTTTCAGGGCGGTACCACCAGCAAATTTTGCAACATTTGAGACTACTGATAAACTTTAATACTATGTTTTTGGTTTTTTTCTTGCCACTATTGCTTGCCAAATATTTTGAAGAAGTTGTGATTTGTATAAAGCTGTGACCAATGAATATATAGCATTGCCTAAGCAAACTGTGTTCTGCTTTCTGACAAAGTCCTATCAGCAGGGCTTGTTATGCACTTCTGGACAAACACGGTTCTACTCATGACTCACACCCCCGTGGTCTCTCTCCAGCACCTACTCATGACTCAGAGACATCACCCTGATCCATATCGCTGAGGTCAGCTTCAAAAGAGAACAAAGTCTGTTATCTCAGGGTTCATTTTGTCTCCAATGGATCCTTAATGTAGCGGGCAGCTATGTCAGCCCAAACCCTTTCTGCCATCACAGTCCCCATCGTTTCAGCAGACCTAGACTCTTGCACCACAGCTAGCTGAGTGTTCATTCTAAGCTCTTCAACACTGTTTTCTTACAGTTTCACAGTTTTTGCCTTTGCTCGTGTATGCCCTTCTCCTTTTTTTGCCAACTTTTCTCTAGGTAGCCCCCAATTCCTTCTAGATTGGTGGGGGGGAAGGGGGATAATTTAATTCCATCCTCGCCTGCAAGAACAAACATCAACTTATAGTGTGACAAATTTCTCTGTCCGGAACTTCCTCTCCTTTCTCCGGGTTGAGAACAGCAGTTTCAGAATGGCTCTGAAAGCCCGGGAAAACTGACAATTTAAAAGTCAACACATCCCCTCAAATGTACAAACTTGGCAATTCCACCCTGCTTTGAAGCGAGGCGAGTTGCAAGTCTCATGACACTGTACTGGCCACTACAAAACAGCGTTTATCTGGAGGCGGTGTAGTTTCAGAGCGGAAGCTGAGGTTTCCCTTTCTGTGCTGGTGCAGAGCTGGCGCTTTGGGTGAGTCACATCAGTGGGTGAGTGACCAGCGCGAGGAAAGGAGAAGTTCTCTTGCTCGATGGAGACACAGCACGGCAAAGCCCTCTGTGACTTTCAGAAGAAAAATGTTCTGATCGAAAAAAGCTTTTGCTACGAAACATGCCAAAAATATAAATTAAAAAAATTGCATACTTGCTGCACAGGGAGAAACAACAACCTAAGCACTGGAGAGGGGCTATTTGCATTTCTGCTCTTCAGCTGATGATGATCAAAACTGGTTTGCTGCCTGAACTAGAGGCAGTGCCAACAACTGAAGCACACAGGGTCTGCTCCAGCCGGGGCAGCTGCTACCCCTTCCTTAGCCCTCCTGCTTTTTCCATCTGCAGCTTCCCCCAAGCTTCAGGGTTTCTGAAGAAGCCGCCTGGAGCTCCTCAGAGCACATCAGTGCTTGGAGGAATCAAAAGTAGGAAAATCATGGTCTTACACAGTCAGTGAGGGAACTTGGATTTGGGAGTTTATAATGCCAGCAAATCTTGAATAAAACACTAGGTTAATTGTTAAAAAAATGAGGACGGGACTTGGAAAGCAAAAAAAGATAGCCAGTGCTCCCTGTTGGGTTGGAGCTGCTGTGAGGCGAGGATGGGGAAGCTGAGGCGTTTCCAGCTCCTTCCCCTCGCAGCACCAGCCTTGCACCACACGCTGCTACCCCGCCTGATCGCAGGGGCAGCTATCTGGTCCACCCATTTCTCTTGTTCTGCATTGCCCCTGAAACGGCTAACACCAGAAGCTGCTGTTTCAGCCTGGTGTCTTCGAGGCCAGCTTCTGGGGAAGTGTGCTCTGCAGTGTATGCACTAGCTACCACCGCTGTGTGAGGGTGAATTACACTATCCCCAGCAGCAAAGCACAGGAGACCTCACGCACCTTTCCAGTGGTCTCAACACTTCTTGCTGCTGCGCAGGACAATGCTCCCCTCCGCTACCAGCTGCTGGGAGCCAGCCAGATGTGCGAGAGAGCAGCACCAAGATATATGCCGAGAGCGCAATGCTTGGAGCAGGTCCTGGCCCTGCCGCAACCCAGGCAAGGACAGCCAGGCTCTGCCAGCCCCCGGGGAAGCACAACAGCCTGACACTGCAGCACAACCATCCTGTAGTGTCCAACACTGTGTGAGGAAACCTTTCGTAATACAGGCAGTATATAATGCTCATACAGAGAGGGAAATAAAATTTGCTTGATAATCAACTAATGTCCTGAAGAAGAAGCATCACTGTAATCCAGGGCTCTAAAGGTAAAAGTTAGGCTTTGTTCTTGCCAGTGCTCAGGCATAAAAAGCTACATGAACTTGCAATTACGCTGCCTGCCCGGGAAGGGCAGACCGAGGCAGCAGTGACATATGCCAGGTTGGTAAAAGTCCATGAAGGAGGGCTTGCATGCCCCAGAGTGCATCTGATGCCTCACCCCCAACTGTATTGACTGATTTAATAAAAGACAACGACTCTCCCTATACATTTGGTTTGCTAAAGCAGGACTGGCATTCCCCTTCCCCTTCCCCCCTTAGTATTTGCATCTCAAATCCATAGGATAGATGGCTGCTGCCTGGAGGTGTCTAACTTGGGGGGGGGGACGGGGGGACGGGACAGTGGACGAACAGCACCAGTGCACAGGCCAGGCCAGAGGCAAGAAGCCCCCGGGCAAAGTGCCCACAACAGCAGCTCCTCATGTCAGATGCAAATGATTAACACAGGGGACACAAATGAGCCTGTTCATACACGAAGGTTACTGCAGGAAAGTTCAGCTGGAGGCAGGAACAGACCGTGCAGCATTACACCCCTTGTGAAAAGCAACATTTCTGCTCTGTTTTTGACAGAGACCCAGGAATGCCCTGGGGGGGGGTTAAGCACAGGTGACAGCTCACACACCCTACAGCAAACCCTACACCCGCTAGCACTGGGTTTTTTTTGGGGGGGGGGAGGGGGCTTCTCCTCACAATTACAAAAAAAAAAAAAACCCCACCAAGGTTAGCAAAATTTAGAGGTTTTGCATTAAAGAACATATTTTTCAGCACTCCTGTTTGAGAGGAAGAGCCTGGAAATGCAAAGTATGCCCTTATAGCTCAGGAACCATATGGCAAAAGGGGGAAGCCAAACTGCACATTCAGAGATGAGTCTTAACAGTAAAGCAGAGCGTGTGGGCTTGGGCTTTCGCCTTTTTTAAGCTACCCTCTTGACAGCAGAAGCACTGCTGCTCTGAAGGAGACACTGTCCAAGCAGCTCCAAAGCCTCCAAGCACCAGAAGAGGAGCCAACAGGCCCCCCGTCATTTCCGAGCACACACCTGCAGGGCTTCCTCAGTTTCCCACCTTGAAGATGGTTCCCTCTACCTCAGGCCTCCTTGCTCGGAGCAGATCTCTCCAAGCCCCAACTGTCTTCAGCCAAGCAGAGATATTTCCCACCCGTGGAAGCTCCAGCGCTTGCCTGCAGCTGGCTGCCTGGCAGAGGGGGGACTCCCCCCCCCCAGCTCCCTTCATCCCACAGAGAAACTCCCTTGAGGACAGACACAGATGGAGGGAGGGATGGACTGACTGATGGTGGGCAGGTGGGCCAGCTGCCTCTCCCCCCCCCGCCCCCCCCTTCTTTAAGGCCTCTCCAGGCCCAGCTGCCCCTGCTCCCCCCCCCCCGGCCACCTCCCCTCCTGCAGGTTTTAACCCCTTCTCTACCTGGGACAGCACGACAGGACTGCGGAGAGCTGCAGGGTTCGCAGAAGGAGCCGAGTTTCTCTTTTGGCTCTTTTAGCCCCAGGAAGTCGTCCCCTCCCTCGGCTCGCGCGGGGCTGTGGCCGGGCGGTCTGCAGACCAGGTCCCGGGGCAGTCCGCGGCAGAGCTGCAGCAGACTCGAGCCCGGAGCTGAGCCGCGGCAGGGCTGCGTTTCCCTGACGGTGGCAGCAGGCCCCGGCACGGTGTTTTTGGGCCTGTCCAATCCGCTTTTAATTGCGTTGAAGCCAAGCAGAGGAACGGGTAGGAGATGGTTGCTGGGAGCCGTGTGGTAGGAGGAGGCAACAGTCGTCGGTACATAGGAGGCTTTGCTCGGCGGGAACGCAGGCCGAGCGCTGCCGCGGGCCCCGCGCCATTCCCTGTCTGCCAGCGCGGCTGCGGGGCCCACGACAGAGCCCAGCGCCGCGGGGTGACCGCAGCGTCGACCGAGTTCAGCCGCTCGGGGAGCCGGCGTCGGCAGGGCTTGGGGTTTCATCGCAAGGCTCACGATGATCGGCATCCTTCTCAAAGCCCCGGCTCCTGGAGCCACAGGGTTAGGTAAAAACCTTAGCTTTAATAGTATATGCACTTCTAGAGCTGGTGGTTACAGAGACATTTTGAAAATGTGAACCTTTCAGGCTACAAAGACAAAAAAGTTTAAAAGAAGCCCCAACTTTTTGCTCAAAGTCTTGCAGTTTGCCTGACAGTCAGCTCAATCTGCCCTGCAGCTCGAGCTGAGTTCCCGGGACCTGAGCTCTGGTGAAAAGCGGTGTCAGAGCCAGGCCGTCTGCGGCCTGCTGGGGGACCATTGTTTAAATAGTTTTCGTTATTGTGACATGGAAATGTGTGGAAACTGAAACGGTTCCCGGAAACCCACCGGCTCTGACAAGGCTCTGACTAGGAGGGTTTTGCACATCTCATCTCCCAGAGCAGCGAACGCCTTCCGTCGGGGTTTGGGCAGCCAGAGCCAGTGCCATGCCCTGCTACAGGCAGAGGAGGGGCACAGAGCCCGGACCTTTCTCACTCCTTCCTTTCCAAGCAGTCTCACCTCCTGCTCTAGCCAAGCCTTACGCCACCCGACCTGCGTAAGCGCGATGCCTCCTCTCATGTGCTCAAGCATGTGCAGTGTTCTTCGCTCCTGCCTCCATAAGCTGCTTCCCAGCAGCGTGTGTAAGGGCATGTGTCCAGTCTGTGCTCTCCGATTTGGGGTCGTTTCCTACAGCAGAGCAGTTTTTGTTTCCTTGTCGGCAGATGGTGCTAGAAGAGAAGCAGAGCCTTCCGGCTTGGGGACATAAAACGCTGCCTGGTGTGGTGTGGCTCTCAGAGCTGGAGGTTTTGAGACAGACACCCGATGTCTGGCAGCCGGATGAAGACCACCAGCAGATTTCATCCAGGCTTCTGAACAGGGCCTGCTGCCTTCCAGAGTGATGGGGGTGTGACCTTCCTTGCACCTCTCCCCGCAGTATTAGTGCTTTTGCTTGCCACACAACTCTAAGGCCACAGTCATGGTGCTCCTCTTGGCCTGGCCCTGACATTTAAGATGTATACTGAAAATAGAAATGATTTACTGTTTCTCAGTATTGTTTTCTCCTGCCTTGCTCTGGCGCTGATCCTCACAGCTTCTCTGTGTTTGACAGGTGGGGAGGAAGTTGTCTGCATGCGAAGCTACATTTTCACAACATGACTGCTTCTACTTGGAATCAACCCTGGGAAAAGATTTGGTCATCAGTATATTAAGTCCGAGGTGGGGGAAGGGCAAGCAATGAACTCTTAAGGTTTTGTGTGTTCCTGTCAGACCTGTGGGGTCAATGCAACCTTCACCTTCCAGCGAGGCCGCGATTGCGACACTTAGCCATCACCCAGGTATGCCGAGGCCAGGTGGCCGCGAGCCCACGGCAACGCAGTCCCGTGGGACTGCCCGAGGCGCTGCCCGGACCTGGGGCGGTTCAGCTGTGCCAGCGACAGCCCCGCTGTGAGCAAGGAGGACAGGTGACGCTCACGGGTTAACGCCTGGGACAGGCCCTCAGTGTGGGGGACACTTCCTCTAGCTCCAGTGGTACCTTGGGGTTGAAGAGCTTGCACAGAGCACGGTGGTGGGCAGCAGGAGATAACCACGCTGTTATGCCATGTCTTTTCCCACACATAAATCTGCACATCATGACACCTGAATTGCAGCTTAGACGCAGCCTTGGAAGGTGTTGCAGATTCAGGGCTATCAGGTCATCAAAGGTCCTGCTGACTCTGCTGTCCTCAAGGCTTGTGTAGCCTAAAGATCACGGGACTGCACAGCCTGCAGTGAAAGAGTCTGGCTTGAGACTCTGGGACTGAAAGGCATTTGCAGCACTGGCTGTTAGAAAACAGCTTTGCTTTTGCTTGGAGAGGAATAGCTGATCTGAGTCTCCGAGAGCCAAAAAACACGGAGCCAAAGATTTTTTTAAATAACTGTTTTTCAGAGCAGACCAACATACTGAGTAATGATGTGAAATGAAAGTCAAGGATTTTAACTCCTGAGCTAAATCACAGGCAAGGTTTTTATATCATTTAGATGACCTGTCTCCTCCAGCTCCTTTCTTAGCCTTCCAGTGGCAGCGAAGGAAGAGTCAGTATTGGAGTATCCTCAGAATCCTCCTAACCTCTGACACTGACTTAGTAGCTGAATAACAGTTATCACCCCACTGTGACTGATAAACTCCTTAAAAAAACAGAACTAGCTGAAAGGTCTGGAAGAAAGGTGCTATTGGGAAACCCTCAACCAAGTGTGCCTAGCTTGATCACTGATGCGCCTAACCAGCTCACTGAAATCGGAGCTTTTCCATTGACTTCAGGCCTCACTCTGTCACCTTCATTTTCCTATATCTTACTGTGCTGTCACCACGGGGGTAGGTGTCTGCAGGTTTGTGAAAATTTCCAAGCAGAGGCAGCACCATGGCCCTGACAACTTGCCTTACAGGGTCTGATGTAGGCTGTAGTCACGAAAGGAGCTTGATGTGGGCTGATGTGCAGGCATGCTGTCCCCCTCCTGTCCTCTTCTCTTCAGAAGACAAATACAAGTCAAACTCCCAAGTCAAGCTGTGGCCATGGCTGGACCACTAGCTGTTCCTCGGAATTAAATCAGGAGACAGAGCAAAAGCACAAATTTGTAAGCAACAGAAATACGAAGGCACTGGTGAAATATCCAGGAAGTCAGAATCAGTATGCGGTTGACTCCTTTGAAGCCTTTTGTATTTGCCCCGGGGAAGAAAATACTTTGCACTAATCAAGCACTTTTCCAACATGAAAGCTCACAGCACCCCATGACATAGGTCAGCATTAATATCTCCATTGTAATCAGACAGACAGAGTGCGTCATGTTCCACACAGTGAATTGGTATCAATCTGTGTTGAGTCCAGGGAGGTCCCTTGCTCAATCACTATACCAAATGCCTTATTTTCTCTCTAAGCAGTCATCAAGAAGGCTAATATTCTGCAATGCTTTTATGTTATTATGCCTCTGGCTCCCAAACTATGAAATTCTAACATTTCTTTCAACACCAGTTCTGCTTTTCCAGGAGAAAAACAGCCAGTGGGGGCTAGGAGGATCATCAGCTCTGGGCCATTCCCTCTTCTCTAAGTAATTTATTCCAGTCTGATTGGAAAAATGACATTCCTGGGACATCAACCTCCTCTGTGGTCCCTTACCATCCTCAAATAAAAAAAGACTCAAGGGCAAACAAGCTGTACAACCAGTATTTGTTGAACTGTAAAAGCCAGGGAACATTCTGCTCCCGGCACAATTCCTGGTTCCTTGCAGTATGTGATGTCCAAACAGGGGAACATGCGCTTGAGAATATACCCTGCCAGTATTGCTGGCCAGCAGTGTTGCAACCAGCTGCACCTAGACCTGCAGGCTAAAGGCTTTTGTGTTTCCACTCCTCCAGGTCCCTTCTTCCTCATCTTTGTCCTTCAGGCTGCTCGTAAATTAATAGCTACATAAATGTAGGTAGAGAACCACTTGGCTCAGGGTTTCTGCACCAACGGGCAGGACCTTATTCACCAGAGCCCAAGACTATGCAGTCCCCCCAGGTTAAACAAAGCAATGAGACTGGTATATTTATCAGCGGAGTAGGCAGACAGGAAAAATAGTTTCCTTTGGTAAAATTCACCACTCAAGATCTGCAGCTCCATCTTCTCCACAGCTGCTCGTGTGGAAATGCAGGTACTCTACTAAAAGTTTTCTACTTCGTATTCTGATTCCATTGCCTTCACAAGGGTCTCACACTCAGGGTTTTCCCCTGTACATAATATGTTGCTGTAGTCATTTTCTTTCATGGTGATAGCTTCATATGATGCTTCAGTGCTAGAATTTAACTCCCTCTGTAGGCATTTAGCAGGGACTTCCAGATGAGGCTCTGTTCTCATGACATCTGCAGTGCTATGGCTGAAACAACAGAGAGAGGTTAAAGAGGAGGAGGAATGAATCAGAAATCATTTGATCTACACCTTGACCAGAGAAGAGCAAAACTTACACTAATCTACTAAGAGTCTGGGGGGCTCTGAAAGACACTAGAAAGCAATGTTAAAGAATCACCCACACACTCAAAAAGAGGAAATAAACAATTAACATTGGTATCACGATCACTGGTGGCATCGTCATACTGGTATTGAACAGACTTTCCAAAGGTTGGACTATCACCACATAGTCCAGCCTTTGCAAAATAACTGCTATTAATAATTGCTAGAACAGCAATCGGTGGGTAAGGTATATCTCTGAATAGAAAAGTAGCATGAGGGGATTAAGGGCTAAGATTAAGATGTTCTTATAAGTAGAAGCAAACAGCAATTGCACAAAATATCATATTTGGATAACCATATTTGGATAATTTTGGGGTATGTTTCTTAAGTGAAAGGCATGTACAGGAGGAACTTATCTTGCAGGAAGAGATGAGAATTTGTGTTCTCTGCTTTATGAGATAATGTTGGAAATTTACTACAGAGAACAGCTTTCCCATGGCACCTGCAAGACAGCGAAGGACCCAAAATATCTTCCTCTCATTCTAATGTATTAAAGAATAGACCCTCTCTTACTATCTTCCGCATTGAGATGTTAATGCCCTCATGCTGCTAATCAAATGCACTGTCAAGGTATTCAAATCCTGCCCCTGAGAAAGTCAAGGAAATCTTTGACTGTTCAGTGAGAAAAGAGGTTTTTCTGAAACAGATGCCAGTACTGAATCCCTCAAAGTCTTCGCAACATCACAGATGAAGAATTGTACTCACAATGCAACTTCATAGAGAGGTTCTGAAAAAAGAAAAAAGGGAGAATCAAAGACGTACATCAATATATTTTATTATTAATCTGCCAAAGAAAAAAGCGGCTGCTCCCCGGCATTCCCACCTTCAGAAATCGCCTTCCCACCGTGCCTCTCCCTGAGAGAGGCTTCCCACCAGCACGGAGACCTTCCAGGGCGTCCAGACAAGAGCGAGCAGTGACATGTGGGGCTGTCAGCTCTTCTGCCTCCCCAGCCCCTGCGCTGACGTGGTTCCCAGCTGCCTGGGGTTCAAGCTCTGCCCGGGGTGCCTGGCGCGGAGGGAGGGCGACGGGCAGAAGCAGCAGAGCTGCCCTGGCAGAGCCCCGTGGAGCTGGCTCCAGCCAAGCCTCCCGTCTTTACTGGGGGCAGCGGCCGAGCGGCACAGCCCCGCCGAGGCAGTGCCCCACCCTGACGGACCACGCCGGTCCCCTGCCCGCCGCCCGCCCCCCCTCCCCTCTCCTCCGGGCCGCGCGTCACTGCTCACCGTCCCTCGCCTTCCCTCGGCGCGCGATGGCCACGGCGATGATGGCGGCGAGCGCGGCCCCGCAGAGCCCGGCCAGCAGGACGACGACGTACAGCGGCAGGCCGCCCCGCCGCAGCCCTGGGTGAGACAGGCGAGCCCTGGTCCACGGGCGCCGCGGCGGAGCGGGGCCGCGTCCCTGCCCGCAGCCCCGGGCGCGCGGGGATGCTCGCCCCAGCGCTAGCTCGGGGCAGGGCCCCGGGACCTGCCGCCTCCCTGCCCGGCTGGGGAGCCCGCGCGGACGTCGCGTGACGCCAGGGCCCTGGGCCTGAGCGTGCCCGTGGGGCAGCGTTTCTCACCCGGGTTGGTGGGTGGGATGGGCTGGCGTTGCAGGGGTGCCGAGCACAGCCGTGTGGAGCATTTCCAGTGGGACCTCCAGCCGCGCGGTGCCTGGAGCCCCTGCATCCAGCCCTGCTGTGCAGAGTCGCTAAGACTGGTGAGTATTTGCAGTAAATGCTCGTTTTGGTTTAAAACCAAACGAAACCTTCGACAGCAGTGAACACCTAGATAAACTGCGACGTCTGTGCCTGAGTTCAATGTTAAAATTTTCAGCCCCTTTAAGGCAGAAACACAAAGCAAACTTAAGGCAATAAACAAGCTCCAGAAGAGCTGTGGACGGGAGGCCAAGAGGGGAATTCCTGCTTAGAGAAAATCCAGTATTTGACGGGCTAGGAATTTGTTCCCTGAAACAAAATCTGCTGCAAACTGCAGCTGCCAAGCGCCCTGTTTGGTCTGCCAGACAGCGGCTGTCAGTTGCCCTTGTCAGTGCTGATCTTGTGTTTTTCTGCACGAGCCTTTGCCTTAGCACAGTGAAGGTCTCTGCTTACCTGTGGCAGCGGGAGGCCCTGCCGAAGCAGCGTCCTCCCCGGGGGCCGGCGTTGCTGCGGACTGATCTGCAAAAGCGGAGAGCGCAGCTGTAATGCTTCCCGAGGCGCCCGCGCTCCGTGGGCCGGAGCGGGGTTTGCTCCGGGAGGCAGCGGCGGTGCTGGGCCACGATCCCCGCGCGCCCGGCCAGCCCCGTCCGGCAGCCCTCGGCCAGCACCGCGCTTCGCCGCCCGCGGGTAGCGGCTGCCCTGAAGCTGCCTGGCCCCTTTCGTCGAGAACATCGCACTGACTCTCAGGCTAGTGCTTCTGAGGCGAAAGGAAAGAAAACACCCACGTGACCTGCTCTCAGTGACGAGACACATTCCTGTCCCCGCCATGCCGTCTCTCTCCTGGCCTCCACACCCCAACGCCTCGACGGTAACCCTGCCAGGCACGGTGTGCTTGCACATGCAAGCGCCTGTGGCTGGCTTCACATCAAATCCACATCTGTAACTGCAGAGGATGCTTCAATTTTCTGTCTCGCTGGGCCTCATCCAGGTTTCCCCAGGACTTTCTCACTTCCTCTCTCCTGCGATGATGCCCCGCTGTCCTGGGGTGTTTTGCAGACGGCAGCTGTGCCCCGAGGCTCCCCGATGAAGCCCCAAGGCAGGTCCTTGCGCCCGGGTGACCTCCTGCTCAGGACGCGCGACACCCTGGCCGTGGCCCCCCAGCACTGGCCGGGCTGCTGGCAGAGGGGCTCCGGCCCAGCCACCCAGAGCCGAGCACCTGCATCCGGGGCACAGGGGCACCCACCGCTATCCCGCCTGGAACAGGCAGATTTGTCTCCCTCAGCCCAAAGCCTTATTTCCATGCCCTGAATCATTCACACGCTGCCAGGGAGAAAGCGGCACTTCCTCTGCAGCCCTGACCGGCCTCCGTCTCAGCCTTGCTGGCCTCACCTCCCCGTGAGCTGAGCTTGCATCCGGGGACCCTGCAGGTCCCAGTGCCCAGTGACTGGTGCCCTGTGGGAGGGACTGGCCACCGGACGATTTCCATTACAACCCAGGTAAGAGGAAGACATGCCAAGAGCAGGAGCGAGTCTCCCATATTGCACAGTCTGGGTCCCATAGGGACATCAGCCATGCTCTGAAGCAGGGAGGATGTCAGACCCTGTGGTTTCCTCTCTGAGTGGCACCAAAATCACAACGCATATTCAGCGTTAGTTGTCTGATCTGTGTACAGAAAGAGGAAACTGTTTGCCCTGATCACTTCCTGCAGCTGAGATGACGAGCTCTCGTTTGGGGACTCACCTCTCACCGTCAGCTCTACGGCATCGCTCCGCTGGGCGACGCCTGCCCCAACCCTGTTCTCGGCTTCGCAGTAGTATTTCCCCGAGTCGGAGGGTCGCAGGCTGTCAAACGTGAGCTCAGCCTGGCTGCTCAGCTGCCGAGCTTCTCCTCCCGGCTCTCCCAGGAACCAGCGGTAGCTGATGGGTGGGGATCCGCTGGCCACGCAGGTCAGGCTGGTCCTGGCTCCTGCTGGGACCACCAGGCCCAGCTCACCAGCCCTGATGATGGGCTTAGTCACCGCAACTGAAAGACAGGCAGATTGGGCTCAGGTCACGCTGGCCTTGGCCGTTTTAGAAGTCTTCCCTGTGCTCCGTGGCAGTTCACTTGCTGGGTCTAAGCCCTTTCCCAGGAGGAACAGAGGCACCACTGTCATGTCACCTCTCTGCCCAGATGAAGCTCAGCTCTCCTGTCCCTACAGACGGCTTTACACCCGTTATGCCGCCCATTGCAACTGCCACACCACAGAAGGCCTGCTCTGTTGGATTGGTGCCCTCTCTGCCCCACCATAAACCCCCCTTGCAGAAAGAGCGTTAGTTCCAGCACTCACTGAGGATGCTCTGGTAGGGGAGAAGGCGTATTTGGCCAGTACAACACCCGCCTGCTTTCCCACTTGCTACAGGAACCGTAGAGACACTGCTTACCTGGACAGAACCAAAGACAGTGCTTGAGCGCTGTCTACCTCAAGCAGCAGTGGGTTCGGGTGGCTCATGGTAGATCCAGATCTGGGTCTGAACTAACTGCTCCCCCTTCCACAGTGCACCACCCCACCGCAGCCCTGAGAAGCCTCATGTCCTCCTCAGAGAAGAGGGAGTAGCAGCAAGGGAGAGGCGGACACTCTTCCCGTCAGGATGCCGCAGCAGCCCGTTTGGACGCAGGTAGACAACGTGCTGCGGAAGCCTCTCCCTTGTGCTACGTGCTTCCTACCAGCTACCTCCTGTGCCACGCGCTTTGCGAGTTAGAAAGGCTATGCAAGGGCAGGGCTTTTTCCCTGGGTTTACCTTTGACAACTCTAACTGTAGTGGTCACCTCCTTTGTTATCAAGCTGTTGTTTTTAGACCTCCAGACGACTTGACAGGTGTAGTGCCCACTGTCAGTGATTTCAAGGTTCTTGATTTGAAGCGTGACATCCCCTGGGCTGTTCTTCGGGACGGCGACACGGTCTCTGAACCGAGACAGCAAGACGTGGTCGCCAGAGCTATCCCTCCGAAAGATGGTGGAGGTGCTGTAGTCTCGCTCCATGCTCCAGGTGAGCGTCTGCTGTGTGAAACCTTCTGCGGGCACGTAGGTACAAGGTAAAGCGGTGGATCCCTTCCACGTCCCATCGATCTGGTGGAGGCCAGACACATCCAGGAGGGCTGCAGGGAACAACAGTTGAAGAGAAGAAATAAGAACACTGCAAAGGAGAAAATGTCCTTAGGATAAACAGGAATCACCGGAAGGTGGAAGCCGGCGTGAAGCAGCATGTTAGACGTGCTGCAGACCACAGCCGGCTAAATCCGAGCCGGTCTACATCTCACAGAGCACAGGGATGTGAACAGTTGCTTCAACCCCATGGCTATTTTTACTGGTTCTCTCCGGATGCTTGCCAGTTTTCAATTCCTTCTTGGTACAGAGAGGCACAAATCCTGCTCCTGTGGCAGCATCACAGCTACAGTGTTCACGAGATCTTAAGATGCACCTCTAATTCCTGCTCCCCAGCCCCAGCCTTCATGTTCTGCTTTTGCTGCTTGGCTTTCTGCTTCTTGCAGGTGATGAGTCAAACAGCAGTGGCCTTCCTCCCACTCCCAGAGACACTGGGTGCTCTGACGACACCACTTGCAATGTTGTTCTGTACCTTACGTGCGGGAGGAAGGATGAACAAGTCAATTTTATTGTTTTACTGCAATTAAGCATATTTGTTAAGTCCAACATTTGCACTGATTAACATCACCAATTTCTTATGCAACTTCCCTGTTGCTCACAGGTCACAGCAGCGTAGCCGTGCAGGCAGAAGCACTTCTCTGTGCGGTAGCTTGTCCCAGAGCTCTCAGGAGGGACCATTCAAGGGGAAGTGAGGATCTGCAGATCTCCGTCCAGGAGGACAGTCCGGGGTGCTGCTGGGGCTGAGCACAGAGGAAGTTTGTTTCTGACACGGAGCACTGTTTTGCCTTTATCAAATAACTTTGAGAGGGCAGGCACAGCTCCATTCTTTGAATCTCACATCTCTATCAAATGCAACTCCTTGATATATCTGCTTTTGAAGTTTTTCCATTTCTCTTCTTCCTTTTTTCACAGACTCATATTCAGAAAAATTAGGAAGGATGAAAGCTGTTTCGAAAACTGCTCAGATATACTCTCAAGGCATTTGGTGCTCTCTACTTCAAGTGTGTTTAGCATCCAGTGTATTAATCCGGACACGATTTTAGTTAAACATCTCTCCAGTATTGTTCTGTATTGCTGCGTGCCATGAAATAGCTGCTAGCATGCCCTGATTCACTGTGCAGCTGACGGCACTGTGTGTGTAATCGATTCCAGCACTAGCGGGGCTGACCCCAAAGGAGAGCTAATTGGAAGGAATGGAGAAATGCAGCAAAAGAAAAATCTCTGACAGAGCATTTTTAATGGAAATATTTCCTCCCAGGGCAATTATTAAACTGGGATGTAACCTTCCAATGTAAATCCTCGAACCAGGGTTAGGTAGAGCTGCACTAGACAAAATCTGAAGAGCTGTATTAGAGAGTATCCCAGACAGGTCGGAGGGATTTGTATCATCTGTAATGCATGGTAACAGCATAAAATTTTAAACTTTCATATTCTGACCCATTTTGTAAAGCAACTGAACATCTCCCTTCCTACACTGCCAGCACACAGCTTTCGTGGGGGTGTGGAAGCGCCACGCAGACAGGGGCCTTTAGGTATCTGCTCTGAAGTACTGGACCTGAAACAAGAACTGTGGACCCGAGCCTGATCTTTGTGCTTTAGCCTTGGGGGACTTCAGATATAACCTAGCTTTCTTGATTCATATCGGCCCCAAGCAGATAAACAAGTACCTTCCAAGCACTAAAGTGGGCACAGGAGAAGGGGGAGGAGGAGTAGCAGGTATTTTGTGATATGCAGCTTATTGTCCCAATTTCTCTAGCTGTCTGCCCAGTGAGACCATAGTGTCTTTGGGAAGTGCCTCATCTAAGTGGCAAATTACCTGAATTTAGCTAGACTTGGCTCACCTTTATCCATGCTGCCTTCTCCCCCCTTCCCCCTCCCCCTTATTTTTTCCCCCAGAAATGCACTGGTTATATTCAGCTGCATTAACTCACAAAAAGCAGCTTAAGAGGCTGATCACAGAAACCTCTAAAGCTGCTTTTTTCATGATGGAATGGGGAAAGTACTCTAACCTGTTTTTCTGAATAACAGGAGCAATTCTGTGCTTCTGTATACAACTGTCAAAGCAGCTATAGCTTTTCCCTTTCTCCTGTTTCCCAAGACTTTTCTCTGTCAGTGTCAGTGCACCGGGAGCAGGCACAGATGCTTCATGGGCATGTAAATCGAAGCACAGATTCCAGTATCACCTACTGTAATGCACCTAGAGAGTCAGTAGAGCAGGAGAGACCAAGGTGAATTACGTCTGAATCTAGGCTCACAATTGCAGCTGTACCTCTTCTTCCTTCCCAGGACCATGCTAGTAAAACAGTGCCGATGCATCGTTAAGCTCTAAAAGAATGTGCATATTCCAGCTCCACAAAGACCGTTTTGGAAGCTGACATACCAGAGCAGATCCTCTCCAAGGATCTTGAACAATCCTATTTTGTTCTCGCTCTGGAGCGCATGGGATCTGACTTTTTAGCCTTACACTATACTGTTTGTTCCACTCTCAAAAGCACATCATTGTGTCTGATGCCAAAGGAGACTCTCGTGCATTCCCAGGCTCTATTTTTTTCATGCAGGAAACTAGGGATTTTTCACACTTGACAGTTTTTAAAAAGGAAGACGCTATAATTCAAAAGATTTCCCCTGCCCTCTTAGTACTCAGATTTTTCTTCTAATATGAGGAAGCATTTACTCACCACGGCAGCTGAGGAAAGCCTTCACAAACACTGCTATCTGTAACAGTTTTTCCATTCTCCCGGAACTGCAGGTTTGTTCTCCTTTCCCTCCACTTACTCAGAGAGAGACCCACACTGCCGAGACCAGAATGCAAGTCAAGAATACTTCCTTTTCTTCTGTCCTATATCATCTAGGATCCAGGCTGTGCTGCTGCCCTTTTTCCTTCCTTCTTTCTGAAATATCACGAGTCCATTTCACTGATGACTGGGGTGAAGGATGAACAAAGACTATAAGGATCTTTCTGCTTCCATTTCGCTTTCTCTTGTCCCCATCCACTTCTCTTATCATTCTCTTGACTTTTTGCAAGAAATGCTCTAAATGCTCTTTTTTATTCTCTTCATAATTGGGTGGGAGGCTTTTTGCTTTCTTTCTTTCCATGTTTGCAGTCATTTCACAATGAAAGAGCTTTATTATGACTACACAGTGAAGCACTCAGTAGCAAGAGAAGCAAATTTCAGGATGCTTGAGAAGCATGAATTCAGTTCCATCAGGCTTGTGTGTGCTGACATTGGCATTACTTACACAATTGCGTACTATTTTGCCATGCACAGGACAGGTGGTGTCAATTCACTGGCTCTGCTTCTAACATTATGATTTATTTCGTCCCATCTTCCTCTGTGGTTCTAGAATAGTGCTCCTGCCCATCAGTCAGTTCATCTTCCCAGCACCTTTGTAAGGCCAAGCATGATGTTAGCCACATTGTAAGTGCAGAGAACCGTGGCACAAGGAACTGAAAGTCTCAAATATCTCCTCGTTTTGGATGCTCGATTTCAGAAGTCATGGATGATCTCAGGTTCCAGAGTACATAACATCCCACAGCGCCTGGGACATCTAAAACACTGCTCTCGTCACCTTTACAAGTGGCTGGGAGTGCTCAGCATCTCTGTCCATCACACCACGAGGGCTCCTAACCAGGCATCCAGAAATGGAAAGCACAGTAGCCTACACCTGGGAAATCTGAACCGCCTCACCTAACATCATCCAGGAGCATAAAGCAGAGACCGATCCGTGCAGGCTCGATTCCATGTCCTGTCTCCTCAGCACTCAGCTCTTCCACCACGCACACGTCCCAACTTCTGCAGCAAGAGACTTCTCTGAGATAACCCCACGCATCTTCTGCGCAGGCCAGTCTGCGCCCTGAACGAGGAGGAAAGCCAGCCCAGCTTCTTTGCCTAACAGTCCCAGCCCTTTTTTCCCCAAGGTTCTGACTTGGACCCAGCTTGGGCAGGCTTTTATGGCAAACAGCAAAAGGTTCATCCTTAGCATCCCCTGCCAAATTCAAGTCCTTGCTGAAAGGCACAAAGATACATCCTTTTTTTCCCCCCAAGCTGCTAATTTTTTGATTTACTGCTACTGTCTTTAAAAAAAAAAAGTGCACTGATTTATTTAATTTACTTAAAAGCCAAAAATATACACAAAATACTATTTATCTGAAGCAGTTTCCTATTTTATTGATATGGGCTACAAATACATTTGTCTAAATCTTTCTGTTCTCAGTAATGGCTGAGATGGTGCGACTAAAATTTTTTTTAAATTACTCAGTCAGAGATGAACTCAAATCTAGGAGTTACCAGTTAAAATACCACCAGTGTGACAACCAAAGTCATTTGAGAACAAGCTCATATGACAAGAAATATCAGTCCAACTTAATAAGAAATTTCAGTACCTACAGTATGATTGGCAGTTTAGGAAGGATGAACGGTGCATTCTCTGAACTGAGACTGGCACAATTTAAATCACCCTGGGTAATGCTGAACACAAGGTCTGGAACAACAAAATATTATAGACCCCAAAACCTTAGAATGCCACTTCTAATAGTTGGGGGTTTTTTTAATTGAAAATGGAACTTAGACTAAAAGAAATTTTCAGTTTAAGTCTTTCTGTAACTTTCCTGTTGTGATGAAATTTCCTGAAATACAAGTTAGCAATTTTTTGATACACTGCTATTTTTTTAACAAAATCTTCTGATATCTTTCAATTTTTTAAAATCTAGAAAGTTGCATGAAACATTTTTTTTTTTAATGCAATTTTCCAGGTACTCCACTAAACACAGAAAACGCATGGGAAGTCTCTGAGCATGGTCACAGGGCGAGCTCAGCTCCCTGCCCTGGGTCACTTACTGAGGAGGAACCGTCTATCCTTTTCAATGCAGGGGTCCCCTCTAGAGCGGCAGAGATGTCTCAAGCCATGGCAGTCCAGGCATTGGCACTTTTAAACTACTGTGGGACCAGCTCCCTAATGAGGAAAGCACTGTTTGCGCAGGCACAAAGTGTCTGTGAATCACGGGGAGGGGGAAGTGCGTAGATGTCCGAGTCACGATGTGGAAACATTGAGAACAAATGAAGAAAAAGATGTGGGTTTATATCTCTAGCTTGCCGATGCAGTGATTTTCCTTGGATTTCTTCCCCTTCCCATAAGTGTACCACCGCTTACAGTCCAGGGAGGATTTCTCTTTTCTTCCTGCTACAATTAAGCCTATATGAGGAAATAAGAACTAGCACCTAAGCCCAGACAACTGATGCTGGGGAAGGGAACAAGCCTTGCGCTTAACTGGGGTAACTGGGATTTGCACAGTGCCACTTCTGTGACAGGGGAGAAGAGGCATTGAAAACAACATGCTGCTCTTTACTACAGTACTACAGGAATGGAAAAGCTGCATTTTCCACCACTTGGCCAGAAGCTATGCCCAGTCGTGGTACAGCTATAGATGCAGTCATAGCTACCAGGGATATGGAGAAGGTACATAAGGAAACCAGAGATTAACGATCTAGTCATCTGCATTTAACATCACACAAGTTTTTACCACCTGCAGGTGAGCAGATGATCACTGCCTGCTGCTCTTATTTTCGCAGCACCACAGATCGTCTTGGTGCACATCTCTGTTGCAATAGTCCAGTTCACGCGCAAAAGCCATCATGCTTCGTGTTCTGCAGACACGTGCAGTGTTTTCTGAGGCTGTAGCTTACAAATGGCAGAGGGTGGGGGATTTCAACCCAGGAGGCATTCTGGGCACACTCTGCAGTAGTACCTTCAGAAGTAGATGCAAAAGTTATCAACAAATGTTATGTATAGGATCAATATGTGCCTGCTAAGTATTAACAATACAACAAGTATTAAGAAGGAATTACAGAAGATAAGAAATGCATATACAAGCAAATCTACTGACCGAGTGGATTCTGTTACAGGCATTTAATCATTCACTAAAGCAGCTTGTTGATATTTATTCAACATTTATGCCTTAGTGTTTAGTTTTAAGAAATGCTCCACTCACCACCACCACTAAAATACTTCCAAGAAATAATTTAATTTCCCTTCCACTTCTTTGTTGTTGTGTCAATGGGGAAGATTTCTGTCTGGACAGGCTTTTTGGCTTGAAAGAAAAGAATAATAGATAGAAAGAAACAGCAGACTCCCCTGAAAGTCTTCTCTCACATACACCAGTATGGGAAGTCTAGGGTACACAAGAAATTCAGTATAAAATCTGAGCATAAGGTAGACATGTTTGAAATACAGGGATCCATTCTCTGATGGGCCTGGGAAGGAAGGTTAAAACCAGGAAGGTTTTGCCACAGCTATGTCCCATCACAGCAGATATTTGTCTGGTTTAGTTAGGAAGCGTTTACACAGCAGCTGAGGTCAGACCAGTCTCTGGAAGTGCTGCGCTTTGTCATGACGGCTTGTTCCCACCTCTGGGCAGGGCAATGAAAACCAATAACTATCTTCGTTTTCACAAAACTGGTCAACGGATGAGCACAGCGCAGGTCTCCTTTCACTCTTTGGGTAGAAGCACACCCGCACTTGGCTTTCTGAATATGGCTTAAGCCGAGTTCTGCTTACTGTTGCAATAAAACCTGCCTATGGCAAGCGCCGGCAGCCTGGAGGAACCAGCCGTGCGCGGTGCGGCAAGACCTGCGCGACAGACGCACGCGAGGCTCCAGGCTGAGCTAGCTGAGCTGTTATCCCGCAGAGGAACACAGCGGAGGCACAGCACTGCACGCTCTTGCGGAACACAGCCTTGCTGGTGTGATGGAAAGTTGATTTTTGCTGCCTTTTCCTCTTGACTTCTTTGCTGAAGCTACCGGTGTGGAACCAGTTGGTTTGAACTGGAACGGAAACTTCCAGCTCGTGGGCTGATGCCCATACCCCATCCGTCCCTTCTCTGCCGCTGAGTTGCCACTAGCTAGATTTGAGAGAGTCCTGCCTGGAGGAAAAAAGCACTGTTAAAATTCAAACATCTCTGAAAGAGTGAGTGAGTCCATTTTCAGAGACATGATTTAAAACCAACCATTTGTACATCCTGGCCCACGACTGGTAAACGAAGCTTGTCCTGAAAAACTTATCTCCTACTCAAAAGACTTTAAAAGAAGTTGGATTTGGGGGAAACATGCCCCAGCAAAAGCTCAAAACCCAAGCTAAAACTGCTGATATGACTATTTTCTGAACCGGACATGCAAGACTTCCTGAAGCTATAATTATAGAGGATAAAAATTGACTACTTAGCTAAAATGAACATCAAGAACTGTAGTTCCTCAAATGTGATTTAGTTGATATCTTTCTTTCCTGTGGGCAGAGACCCATCTCCTAGCTTTCTCCTCCCTGAGTCACGCAGTCGGCCCATTTCTTTCTTTCTAAAGGGACTCCTCATTGTTTTGCATCTGAAAGCATGAAGAAAAAGCCTCTAATGTCTTAGACATTATGCCTAGTTACCTGGTTTATTATAATGAAATATTTAAAAGGAGTACTCCAAAAAGGAGTACAGATAGGCCTTGGATACTCATAGGGCCCAGCTCTGCAGAGCCTGAATCCTTACTCTCAGGCTTCGAGATAGTCTGTCAACAGCTAGAGAAGAGTTTGCTATGCTGTTTTCCTGGTGATGCAAATAACTTCCAGGCTGCAGGAGGTGAAATGCAATACCAACCTTTGTGTGGAGGGAAGGAGGAAAGAAAGAATACTATTTATGAACCATTTGCACTCAGAAAAAAAAAAAAGACAAGTTTTACTGCAAGACATCAGAGATTCTTAGTAGGTCCAGCCATAGAAAACTCAGAGTTGATTAAACAGAGTCAGGCTGACAAAATACTTTGGGGATGTTTCAGAGAAGTTAACTGCATTAGCCTTCACAATCATGTGCACCCCAGTTTTCTCACATTTACCAGCTAATAGTACAGAGAGTCATGAGAACGTGGCCTTTGTTCCACCTAAAGAACCAGAAAGTTAGTGTAATTGAGCTTCTCCTTCAAGGCCTGAGTCATGCAACACGAACACAATGTACAAGTGATCTTTCCGAAAATTCACTTCCCTTACCAGGAATCTCCAGGTCACTGACATCAGTTCTGGGCTGTCCGCTACCTCAGTCGAACCCTTGTAAGCACTTCCCAGCAGTATGCAAGCGATCCATATACGCTGGCAGTCGAGTATTCATTTCTTAGTTGTGCCCACATCCTTGCCTCCCCTGGATGCGAGTACAGATGGGCTTCACAAATTCAGCTATGAGATCAGTACAAATCCTTCCTTTACCTGCAGTTATCCCACTCTTACGGGCTCCTGATGCTTTTGGTAGTCTCGCTGCTCTCACAGGGCCTGTTCTTTGCAGACTTCCCTGTTCCTCCTCCAGCGGCTCCATGAAGGCTAGCGGAACTCTGATTTCGGTAAAAAGAAGTGTCAGCCTAGGAAGGTCTGCCTTAACCTCAGCCTGTCTTCCTGGCTTGCAGCTCCTTACAGTATTTCACCAGTGTACTCCACAGGATGCAGAGCAACTGCTCTTTCCCCCAGAGATATCCCACGCTGGATTAGGCTCCAGTCCTTATCTTGCATTATCCTGCTGTCCAACAGCATATGCAATCCTGGTGCATCCTCTGTGATATAAACCACACAGAGAACCTAACTTATAGATTTCTTCTCAGTTTCACGAGCCTGAATTTTATTGCTGGCCTTAAAACAGTTTATTTTACATCATCAGCTCCAGGTCACAGCTGTCCAGCTGCTATTTATCCACGTTTGCAGGGCTGCATCACCTGTGGTTTTGCAATGCAACTGGAATTGGATTGATTTTTTTGAAATACAGCTGTAGGATAAATGAGAGCCATCATCCATAGGGTATGGACAGTGAGAGTGCTTGGATATACTCAGATCACACTGTAACCAACCTGCCCTTCATTGGAATCCTTTTCGTCTCTGCACCTCTATTGCTGCTTGCCTTAATACTCTTTACTTGTGCCAGAGCTCTGCCCAGGAGATATAAAACATTTTTTTTTCCACATCACACCACTTCAGATGGACAACAGTGCAAGTAACATCAGGGCAGTCAGACTGAGGCATCAGTTTGCGTGGTGGTGGCAGTCATGCTGAGATGCTCAAGTACATCAAGCATTGCCGCACTCCCATCTGAGAAAATACACTGTGCAAGAACAACGCATTTACTGACATGGGTGTCTCCATCCAGCTGCAATGGCACTCCAGCTTCCCCCCACATCCTTCAGGGGTACCAACATCTAGTGCAAAACCCACAACTTCTCTCTAAAAACAGAGATGAAAAGAAGGAAAAAACCAGCTAGCTCCTGAGAACTGATAGGAGGGGTTACACTGCTTAAAATAATTGCCTCTAATTAGCACAGCACATGGGGTCAAAACCAGCAGCAATAGAAATATTGCTAGGGAATAGCTTGTTGTGCTGACTGCATTGCTGTTCTTCTGTTCATGCAGAGCTCAACTCTCTCCTGAAGGGAGAAGTCTTCTGGTGTGGTTGGCCGTACCTACCGCTCCCACTTACAAAAAAGGACGAGCTCCTTTCTCCTCAGTCTCCAAGCAGCACGTGTCATCCCCACCCCTCTTTGCTCAGATGTTCCATTCAACACCCTGTCACTTGATTTTGGAGAACCTCTGCTTTCCATTTGCTCCATATACTGCTGAAGCCCTGCATTCCCATTGTAATGGGTTAGTTTCTGAGGTAGACCTCAAACGGGTGGACTGCTTTCCAGTAACATTAACATTCTCTTCCCAACATGCCCCCCCCAACAAGCACCCATGCTTTTTTTCTTTTAAATTCCTTTTCTAAGAGAACATTACTGCAGGGTTCCAAAAACTGCAACCTCACCTGGAGCTGAAATGCAAGAAGATGCAACAGTTACCCAGAAAACGTTACGACTGTTGATTTGTCATTGCATCTCATTGTCCAGTCGTGATTTTTCTTTTGCCCTCTAGAAAACCCTTTCAGTAACAATTGTGTGGCTTGTAGCATGAATGCAAGTTTTCCCTCCCTATTCACCTTCCTCCTTAGGAAAAAACACTGATACGACTTCACTGGCTTTTTTCATTCTCCATAATAAGACTCATTTTCTATCACATGCTAAACATCTCATTTCACTAACTCTTAATCTCAAACTGGACTAGCAGAAACTCTGGCATCTTCTATTTCCTCAACTATGGCTGACTACAGTCTACAAATATCACCTGACACAACATCCAAAACATACCCCAAACTCCAGCAGATACCCAATTCCTCTGCTTTCAAGTAAAGGGGCATGATAAGCACCTAGGAGCTGAATTCCTAGGCACATACAAACATTCATGCACACCCAGCCTCACAGGCAAAATAAGGAGAAGCATAACAAAATCTGCTCACTTCACAATCCTGAATTTTAATCATTTTCATTTGCTTCCACACATTTGTTATAAGCTGCATGCACATGTTGATAAGTTTTTCCAAGACATTATCACCAACAAAAACCACTGCTCATTTGTTCCCTTTTCATTTGAAATTGAGGTTGCCCAGCCCTTGATTTTTATGTATGTTATTAACGGGAAATGAAACTTGTGATGCAGGAAGTTTAGGGAAAAAGTGTTAGAGCACTTATATGTACTGTTAAAATATCACTAATTCTTTGTGTTTAATAGTCATTGTTGAACTTTTATATCATTAATTGTTCTAATTACTCATGGAGCCTCCATGTAGTTTGGGCTTTCATAGCAGTGGATGAGCAATAACATGTTGCACACTCAGTCATGTATTGCATATAAAATCTCCCTTTAAAAGTGCTACCAGATTATCTTATCCAATGTCGTCCAATGTCTGCTGCATTTTGTCTTCTGAGAAACTGTAAACAATGCTGCCTATTCATCTTCTCTGTACTAGTCATGTTTTAGGACACTTTGCTCATATTTTCCCTTGTTCTCTTTTTTCCGAGCTGAGAAATTATAACGCATTTAATCTGTTTTTGTACATTGGTGGTTTCAGGTCACTAATCATCTTTTACTACCCTTCTTAGATCTTTCCTAGTTCTACTAAATCCTTTTAAGATGATACATACATAAGGCATACATAAGAGGCAAGCACTCCCTGGGTTTTTGTAGTATCATCGTGTTTTCCTCTTATGTTTTAATTCCTTTCCCAATAGCTCCTAAAGTTGTTTTTGAATGCTGGTGAATTTTGAGCTGATACTTTCAGAAAGAAAAACTGCACACATTTGCTGAATTGTAACAGCAAATTTAGGGCTTATGTCTTTATCTGTGTCGTTAATATCCCCCCTTGCCCCGACAGATCACCTGCCTTTTTTTTTTTTTTTTTCCTTCTGTCTGTCTGTCTGCATTGCTTTTGGTCTGACAGAGCATTGCCCTATTATTCATTATAAAAAGATTCTCCTGCAACTCCGCAGTATCTGTATTACTGATTTACTCAGGATAGTAAAAACTATGAATAATGAAGGTTTTCACCTCCCTACTTGCCCTTCATACCTTTTAAGTTCTAAGGAAAGCACTTAATGAGCAACTACTGGATATCTGCAATAATGAGTGCTTGCTGGCATTTTAAAGATGAGCAGGTCATGTAAAAATATTCATGTTCATATCAAAGTAATTTGGGTATATGTAAGCAACCCTAGCCACAAGCTTAAGGAAAAGTATTTCATTTCTTTTGAATATTAAAAATGCAACAAAAAATAGAATAGAAAAGTTGATCTCAGAAAGAATATGCATTGTGGCAATATTATAATTGCCCAAGCTGTCCAGCTTGAAAGCTGTCAGCTTTCACTGTAATTAGAAAGTGTCTGTATTTCATTGCGAGTGTACCGCAGAAAGGCATACCGAGTACAGCAGGATGGATTCACAGGACATTTCTTTTCATCCTTCTGCTCTTAGCATGGTAAAGTCCTTGATTTTAACCTAGCTTTAAGCTGTCTTTCTTTTTGTCTTAAGCAAAATCAAGAGACCTGTACAGCAGTCTACAGCTGTGAAGTTTTTAAAGAAGTTTGCATTTTCACTGCAGAAATTTAAGGCTCCACAAGCCACGGAGGATCAAAAACTGCTTGTTAAACCTATTTTTCAGAGAAAAAGATGAATAGGAAGATAAACTTTGCATGGATGAGGGTGCTCTTCAGGATTGCTACCTGTAGAGAACTGCTGGTTCTTATACAGTGTCCCCCACTTCATATTCAGATTCCTTTGCATTTCCAAGGGTGTTACATTCATTCAGGTTTGCTTCTTCAGATCTGTTGTTTTTCATGGGCTCCATCATATAGTTGTTTTCAGTAGAGGAGATGGGTTCTTCATAATAACCCGCACAGTCAAACTTTGAAGAAGCCTCTGCTCTCATGGAGTTATGGCTGAAATCAAAATACAATATGAAAGAAGAGTTGCAACTAGAGTAGATAAAGCATCTCCCAGCTGAAGAAATTTTGAGCCAGATTCTGATCTGACTCAGAGCTGTGTAAGTCCAGGCCACTGGGTTATAACACTATCCTGAAGAAAGAATCTTGTCCTTTGCTTCCAGATGAAGGATAATGTTGGACATTACAGCAACACTGCTGTAAATTCAGGGAGAGTTTCAGAGGTAGCAAAAGATACTTAAGCGACAAGAATTACAGTATCACTTTTTGGAATGACACAGCCAGACAACTACTCTTTGCAGAATAAAGATGTACAGAACAGCAGAGAAGTAAGTGGCCTGCATATTTTGGCTAGATTATTAGGCTTTTCAGCTTGTCTTGCATAGGTTACAAGTAGAACAGGATTGCTGATGTTTGAGTTTAGAAATATAGCTATAACATCCTGCCCCAGCTGTGATTAAAAGAGGCAAGCTCAGCCAAGGATATTTTGGGGATAACACCAGCATTTGATTCTTGCATCAGGAGTACTGGCTCTCTAGAAAGAGGGAAATTCCTTTTTTTGCATTTGGGAAAAACACTGGGAATTTATCCTGGACAATAGTCTTCATTTGGCATCATCAGGCCAAGGAGTAATTGAACAGTTCCCACTCAGTTTTATGACTCTAATATTGCAAAGCAAAAGATCTCTCTTCCTATATTATATGTTGATGTGGGAAGCCCACAAAACATCCATAAGATGTACCACTGAGGTAACTTTTAATCTCCTCATCCGTACTGCCAAAGTGATTTTTCATCTTGACAGCTAAGTGGCAACAGTTTTTTCTGCTCTGACACAGTCCCCAAAGCCTCCTCAGGATGTTAGATAAAGCATTATACTCACTGTTTTACTTCAAAGACATGCGCTGGAAAAGAACAATCAAAAATGGGTATCAATAATTTGCATTTTTATTCTCAAATGAAAGTTACTATATCTTTCCTTGATAAGAGCAAGTGACTTCTGAAGACAGAATAAAAATGGAAACTTTAAAGATTGTGTTAGGTGGGTGATGACCCTTATTCCCAGGATTCAGGTCAAGAAAATGGGGAAAAAAAATATCCCAGCTGGAGCACAACTGGGCCAAAATAATTTGCCCAAGGTCAAAGGTAAAGTTAAGTTTAGAACCAGAAGCTCCCAGTTCCCACACTTCTGTTATTCATTAGTTCAAAGCACAACTTTGGATTTCTTAAAAGGAAAAAAAAAAAGAAAGAAAGGAAGAAGTGGTATTTGATAACTAATACTAATTAATAGCAAGGAGCTGCAGAAAGGTAATTAAGGAAACAGAGGAACAGGAGAAAACTATGGTCACTGGTATTTAACGGAAAAAAGCTTTCTGAACTCTGCTGTATTATTAGTGAGAAAAGATTTTAACAAAGTGTTTGGTCAGGAATCTTCTAATATTAGTACAGAAGAAAAACATTCAATGAATATATCTTATGCTTGAAGATTAAATAGGCAAGAAATTCACATCAAATAAGAAGAATTAACTACAACTACTAGTTTTTTTTCATCTAGATACTAACTATGGAAAACATTAAACAGCAGTTGGTACAAACAGGTATTTTAAAACAGCAAGACAAGATTAACTTATTATCAAAAACCTTAAAAAAAAATCTGACCAAGAAACTCTGTAGAGCATGTAGGTTTGGGAACTATGCAATGTGCATGAAGACCAGAGGAAAATAACCATCAGGTAAACTTGATAGAGCAGAGAAAAATGCAGGAAAGAAGCTGAGTAACACTGACATTGCACTCTGATGAAAGAGACTATGATACACTCCTGTTCAAATCAACATTTAGATGAATATTAAATAAGTTATTTAAATGAAGTATTTTTTACAGCAGAATTAACATCAAGCTGGCCTCCTCTGGTAGCCCCTTTTTTCTCCACAGTTTGTAGGAGTTGCACTGATATGGTGCCTGCTCAGAGGCAGCAAATATGAAATGCTTCTCTCTCATTTTGTTTCTAAGGTCTAATTACCGAGTGCGACTAGTTCCAGTGGGCTCCAGCCAGTCAATTACAGGCATGGTTCTCAGTGTCAAAAGGAGGCAGCTTTTGGCATCTGGAATTACTAGAAACCATGCCTGGGAAACACATGAAACACCGAAGTGATTAGCAAAATACTCTAGATTCAGCCTGAAGTGGAAGTCCGAGGAGAAGGCTCCTGGGCCAGTTTGGCCCTTGCTGAAAGTTGCCTGCCCTCTGGTGTTCAGTCTCAAGAAGTAGCTCCAGGCAGGCACTTTCAAATGCCAAGCATCACCCCACAGGGTCTAGATTGATTGTGGACTACCTAGACTGGCCAAAGCCCTTGGGAAATGATTACATCCCCAGGGTCTCAGTAAGCAGGAGCTGAGCAAGTCCAGAAAACAGCCTGAGAGTGCATAATGCAATTGCTGCCTTTCTAAAAAGGAGTATTTTGTCAGTGTCTGAAAGAGCCTCTTAGACTTATGAGATTCCACCCCCCCCAATGAAAAAGGGACTTCTCTGCCCTTTACAGTCTCCCAGTTTTGCTCATGTATATTTCAATTAAGCACCTTCCTGTAGCAGCCCTGATACTTGAATCATGTAGTAATGAGCACAGTGCCACACTCCTCCACAAAAGCCCTTAGGAGTAAAACCAAGCTGGGCATGCACAGCACATTCAAGTTTTCCAGAACGCACTACTCACTTTTTTTCGGCTTTCTAATGCAAAGGATAATAGATGTGATAAGGAAAACAATAGCACCACAAACCACAGCGATCAGGATGACCAGGTACAAGGACAGGTGAGTCTTCTGGAGATCTAGAATGACAAAGCACAAGCCTTTCAAACAGAGAAACTCCCCTGGGCTGCAATAGCAGCAGCAGTTACACGATATTGACCATCTCCCTGAGGGCAAAAACGGGCTGGCTGCTCAGCCAGCCCTTGTAATGGGCAGGCAGTTATACTACGTGTTCTTGCCCCTGCTTTTCCCCATCCTAACATCACCTCAGTCATTTGGCTTTGAGTAGCTGCGTTTGTGTAAGCTAGCTAGACTTACTGTTCATGCGTCTCACCGACGCACCGGGACCATAAAGGCCACTGGCAGAAGTTCTTACTTGGAGATGCTCAGGCTAACTGAGGCTGACAGAACCACTCTGAGCAGAGCTGGACAGAATAGTTACAATGAAAGCCATGAAATTTGGGGGCTCAGTCTATACCATCAGCCCCTTTCATCCACAGATACAGTTCAGTTGTTGGAACTGTTTAAAGCCACCACGGCACCGCAAAGCTAGATGTGCTACGAAAGATCTGCCTGAACTGAACACTGAGGCTTTTCTGCTCATCCAACTTTCACACAAAGAAAAGACCAGAACGGACAACTGTTTGGGAATGCAACAAGAACTCTGTGACCACTAATTATGAAACTGTATCTTTTCTTATATCCAGAATCTTTTCAAGGGCCATCATGAAACATTTACATCGTAAAAAGCCATGACTAGGATAAGACACAGGAACAGGTCAATGCTTCAGGAATCTAGACACACTGAGAGCACCTTTTGCAGCCCAGATGCAGAACAGTAGTTTGGGGGCTGAAGGGACTGACTGAGTGGCCAGTTTGGGTCCCTGATCTCCTTCTTAGCTTTTGTTCTGTTCTCCACTTACCTTCAGCTGTATGATTCTTTCCTGGATTTTCTACATCATTCTCAGAAGTCATTACCGTTAGGGGCAGATCTGCAAAAACATATTGTCTCCATTACCTCTACAGTGCAGTGAAAATAGGCAAGCCCTAAAAGGGCTATATATAATGTGCACCTGCCACAGTGGTAGAGCCTCGTGAAGTCCAAGGGATTACTGAGGTACCTCTGAACACCAGCTCTGTTTGACTCTTTTCTGTAAGAGAAGTCAAGAATTGTCAACATCTTTCCCTCAGTTTCTAGTTGCTGAAGATGATTCACACGGCCTGCTGTGAGACTGGTGGCATGCTATGAATTCAGACAAAGCATTACCCAAAAATATAGTTTCCACAAGCAAATCTACTCTATCCCAAGCCCAAATATCCACAATTCGTAAAGACAAACCACACAAATTACAAGCCTCCTTCAAAACAACTGTCCTTAGTTATTTGGACCATTTCTGGACAGGGTTTGAAGCAATTTTTATCATCTGTAATCTACCAGTAGAAATACTACTACTCTGCCTCCCACTTCAGTGGTTTTCACTCAAGACCAGAAAAAACAAGCAAAAAGCCCTTTAAGAGAGGAAAAAAAGAACAAATTCCAGAATATCCTATCTGGTCTACAAGTTAAGAAGTGGTATTTCTAGCAGCCCTCAGACACATACAAATTCATTCAGACAGAAAGCTGAAGCAAAAGCAACAAAAATATTAAGTACCTTTTCACCAGCAGCAGAATACAATGCTAAGTGCTCACATTAAACCTCCAGCTTGACACTTTTCTTTGCCATTAACACAAACACAAGTGGAAGGAGCTTAGTGGAAGTTAATGGCAAAGAAAGTTACCTCCCTCTGAAAGACCCCTGTTGCTGGGGGCAGAGTTTGAGGGCCTACTGAGGTACTTGTGAGCACCAGCCGTGGAGTTATTGGGCTGTTTCTCCAAGGACAATCCTACTTTAGGTTGGCTGACATATATGGAGGGATGGGGTGGAAGTGCACTTAAAAAAACCCCACCAACCCAAAAGCCCAAAACCCACAAAGAAAACAAGGTGGTCCAATGCCACAAATCCTTACCCGACAACCCCCGTAGACCATGGAAATTGTGAGTTTGGTCTCTCTACAGCCATCCTTGAGAATATAGGCTCAAAACACTGCCAGCCTAAAACCAGCCCAAAGGATGGAGCAGTTTGTGGCAAAACATAAAAACACACGTATACATACAACTAAACACACCACTTCAGTCTCTCATTAGACCTCAGAAAGGATGGGATATAAACCCCATACAAGCAAGCAAAAAGCCCTCCACAGACTGGAGGATTAGGAAAGCAGGATGCTTTGTATTCAGAGACAGCTGGATTAAAAATTGAGGCAAACAGACTAAAAATAGTATTTCGTCAAGAGTGTGTTCACCAGCAACAAAACCCATTATAAAATGCTGGTGTTAACCCTCCAATTGACTCCTTGTTCTTGCTGTCAGCTATAACTGCTTAAACTCCTCACCTGTGGTTGTGTGGTATCTCTCTGGGGTTCCCACATCACTCACAAAAGTCACTGTTGTTGTGGGCAGATCTGCAAGTTGAACAAGAGTGACAGGCAAAAAAGGAGTTTGACCATGGTTTCTTTTGCTGCAGTAATACAGGAGACTTTTTCCATGTGACCTATAAGACAGCGAAAAACCAACCAACCATCTAGAGGGCAAGTAGGGGACTGGCTAGCAGTGTTAGAAGCAGTCATAATTAATTCCTATTCCTTTGCTGTACACTCTTTTGTGCTCATGTGCGACTGTTCCAAAAATCACAACTCATATTCAGCGTTAGTTGTCTAATCTGTGCACAGAAAGAGGAAACTGTTTGCCCTGATCATTTCCTGCAGCTGAGATGACGAGCTCTCGTGTGGGGACTCACCTCTCACCGTCAGCTCTACGGCATCGCTCCGCTGGGCGACGCCTGCCCCAACCCTGTTCTCGGCTTCGCAGTAGTATTTCCCCGAGTCGGAGGGTCGCAGGCTGTCAAACGTGAGCTCAGCCTGGCTGCTCAGCTGCCGAGCTTCTCCTCCCGGCTCTCCCAGGAACCAGCGGTAGCTGATGGGTGGGGATCCGCTGGCCACGCAGGTCAGGCTGGTCCTGGCTCCTGCTGGGACCACCAGGCCCAGCTCACCAGCCCTGATGATGGGCTTAGTCACCGCAACTGAAAGACAAGCAGATTGGGCTCAGGTCACGCTGGCCTTGGCCGTTTTAGAAGTCTTCCCTGTGCTCCGTGGCAGTTCACTTGCTGGGTCTAAGCCCTTTCCCAGGAGGAACAGAGGCACCACTGTCATGTCACCTCTCTGCCCAGATGAAGCTCAGCTCTCCTGTCCCTACAGACGGCTTTACACCAGTTATGCCGCCCATTGCAACTCCTACACTGAAGGCCTTTTCTGCTGTGTTGATGCCATCTCCATTCCTCTATAAATCATCACTGCCCAAATAAAGGGAATTCTGGGGTGTACAATGATATTTGGTCAAAGAACAATGCAATATCTAGTCATTTCCTTTCTGCTGCATATCCCATAGAAATATTGGGCAATTGGATACAAATAGAGCCAGGGACAAATTAGTAAGTGAGAGGCCACAAAACTTTCCCCCATCCCTGAACCAGACAGTGCAGTACCATGGGCCTTAATTCCCTTCCCTGACCCATTTCCTGCTTCTCAGAGGAGTCAGACTCCACTCAGCCAAATGATCCTGTATTGGAAGCAAGCGATCGCTGGCTACATAGTCTATTAAATGGTTAAATACTTTCTGAATGACAAAGACTTCCACTCTCGCACAGCTTCCTTTTTGGATTTACCTTTAACTACCTCAACTCTGGTGGTGATCTCTTTTGTTATCAGACTGTTGTTGCTGGCTCTCCAGGTGACTCGGCAAGTGTAGGTTCCCCTATCGGAGATTTCAAGTTTCAAAATATGAAGAGACACATTCCCTGGAGAGTTCTTCAGGACGCTGACCCTATCTCTGTATTCGGACAGTAGAATGTGATCACCAGAGTGGTCCCTCCGAAAGATAGCGCCCAAACTTTGGTCGTGTTCCACAGTCCAAATAAGCGTTTCCTGCACAAAGTCCTCCACAGGCACATAGCTACAGGGCAAGATGGTAGATCCCTTCCACACTCCTTTAATTTCATTGGGGCCAGCCAGGTCCAGAAAAGCTGCAAGAAAAATAGAGAGAGAAAAGGAAAAGAAAATCCCAAAAAAACCCAGGCAAACAAAACTCCACCACTGTGGTGAAGGCAACTCGCGGATCATGAAACAATGGTGAGAGCGTCGGCAAGTGGAATTCACCAAATCACAAACACTGGCAGTCTATATAGAGTGAAGGAATGTCTTTCAGGGTATGGGCTAACAAAGGAGCAGCTTGGTGTGAAGAAGACAGCTGATTGCGAAAAAAACTGAAATATGGCACGTGTGCTGAATTTGGCTCTTGTGCTCTCTCTGGTGTAAACCTCAGCCTCAGGCAGAGCATGAGATCGGAATTAGTAGAAGGTTTAAACTTGAGAGAAGCAGTTTGTCTCCAAATCTAAGTCCCACAGCTCCCCAGTCACACTTAGCATTTATCCTTCTGTCACTTAATTTTACTTTCATGGATTTCCTGGGAAGCACTGCATGTTAACAGCAAATCATGATGCAGTTTTTATGCTTCTTCTTCCCTACTGTCTAAACAATCATTCTTTGCTTTTCCTTACTACCCTGAATTTAAGCAACTTGAGCAATAGATAAAAGTCTAAAACTCTTCAAATTTTGCCATTAAAAAAAAAAAAAACTTCCCCAAATCATTTTCCTTACTGTTAGGGGTGAACCTATACTTCCACAGACACTTTTCCAGACAACATCAGCCTTTACCTCTCCTCCTCGTTTCCAAACCTCCCCTTTGTTGGTGCCATCCTACAGATGATAGAGGCACATCTAAGGTCAAGCTGAAGGGCTCTATGAATCTAACCTCAGATGCCAGGTTCTCTCTTCTTCATGCAAGTGGAGAAGAAGTAGACCAGGATCTGACACAGATGAACTGCGTGTCTGGCTATATCTCTAGCCTTGTGATTACAAGAGTTTATCTTTTTCCTTGCCACTGTTGAGCTTTAACAGCTATTCATGCTTCTCTTCACAGTGAGCTTTTTGGAAGCTGACATGCCAGCTAGAGCAGGGACTCTCCCAGGACCTTGGGTTCTAGCTCAAGGAACATCGGAGCTAACCAGATGCCTAGTGCTGTGCTGCTTGCTATGTTCTTTGAAAGAACTCATTATGTTAGATCTGAGAGCTTTGTACAGGCAGCATTTTCATACACTTCATGCACTGTTACACTCTGTAGCCACTAGATTTGAAACAACTGAATACAAAACCAGAAGGATGCAAAGAAGTTGGCTTTTTTGGCCATATTTCTGCTCCTGAAGCCCCTGTACGAACATTCACCTACACACACCTGTGTCAGAGAAGGAGCTTCCTCTGAACATAAGAACTTTTTCATTACTCACCATTGCAGAAAAGAAGAGGACTCATAAGCACAGCAGTTCTCACCAGCATTCCCATCCTCTCCAGGACTGGGGCTTCTTCTTCCCTTGAAGTAAAACAGACCTGCTCTCTCAAGGCCAGGGAGTAAACCAGCACCACTTCCCTTTCTTTATTCACTTTGTCATCTAAAATCCAGAACAGCTGCTGATTGTTTTTTCCTTCCTCTTTTTTCACAAAACAAGTGCGTTAGTGATGGCTGTCAGAGGTGTGAGCAGAGGACAAAAAGAAGAAAGATTAAGAATTATTTCTACTCTAGTTCATATTTCCTACTGAGTTTGCTTTTCCCCTCCATTTTTTTAAACTCCATTTTGAAATAACCATTTCCTTTGTCTTCTTTCTTTCTTTTCCTGAGCACCTCTCTCTTCTTCTTTCCCTCCTTGCATTGCTTTCTAAATAAAAAATTTTAATATACATGTTACATATAACAAGGTCTGATAGAGCATTATTAACTAAGATTAGGAGAAGCAAATAGTCATTACTATTCATTTTCTCATCAGCTTTTCTATGGAACTAACCACTGTGGTTTAAATTAATATTCATCAACCTCACCCCCTAAATCTTTACATTACCACTATGAAACAAAAAATATCATACTAACTCCACCTAAGAGGTGGGGAATTTAGAAAAAGAAATCTGAAAACAAATCATTTCCAGAAACTGCAAGTACCTGGTTTGACTATCTGACTCTTTATCACAGATTGATTCTTCTTTCTCACATAACAATTTAGCTGTTTTGTTGAATAATTGATTAATTGCATTCAACTAACAATACAGATTAGGGACATATGCACCTGCATTTTCCTAAGGACTACTTTGAAAACAGGTAAACAATGATATGCCTAGAAAGAAAAAAAGGAAAAAAAGTCTCTGAGGCTATGAAATCATGATTTCTTAACTTTCATGGAATGTAGTGAGCATTGGATCTGTCTAGGAGAAATATCTACTCTCTACTGAAATATAATCTTCAAGAGACTTTACATGCCTATTTCTCTTTTCTATAGCTCCACATTTTTCTTACCTTCTTCATGACATAAATCTCTTAGGCGTAATGCTTCATTGTATTCAGTTAAATTGATGTAAGCACTTTGCTATTATTACGTCCATATTCAACCTCCAGTCCTTAAAGGCAAGTAGCCAGACTAATAAAACACAGTCAACAAAATCTTAGACCATATACTAAAATACAGTTCCCTCGAATGATAGTAAGACAATATTTACATCTGTAGAATCACAGTACTTGATGCCAGAGCAATCAGTTCTGCACACCTGATTCTGAAGTACTGGAAATATGGGGAAAATTTGCTTGTTGTAGTATAGCTTAAAGACAGCTCCACCTATATTATCATTTATGGGCAGCTTCATTAGGTTGTTACGTAATTTTACATTGAAAATGGGAGATTTGCATATACAGATCTGGGCCTCAGATATTACCCTGTTCCTTTTTCTTTCATGGTTTTTACTTTCAGTATGATTGTTTTTACATACATGCTTATTCTAGAATCATTGCTAGTTCATTCTGCATAATAATGGTGCTTAAAAGCATATATGCATATATATATAATGTTTTGACTATTTGTTATTAATATTGATCTAATTATGGCAATGTTATTGGTATGAGTTTGAATTTGGTTCTTTTCAGGTTATAATATTTTGATCTATGTTTCCCTGAAGACTGTGATTTTACTACACACAGGTGTCAGTTTTCCAACTCTGGAATCTCCTTGCCTTTATTTGGATAAAAAAGTCTTTATAACCTGTTGTAGTCACAGCCTGGAGAAGCATCAGTTCAACTCATTTCTTACAGTCCACTACATTTGCAGTTTTAACTAAAGAGGACACCTAGCCAACCTAAAGCCTAAATACTTCTGCAAATGTCCTACTTGAAAAAAAATCAAAAATGTTTGTTAGTTACTAAGAGATTTCTGAGACCTGCTTTCACAAGCTGCTTCTTTGCAGCCCTGTATTTCCTGCATCAGAAGTTTTCCATGAGACACAATTCCAATCTGCAGTCACTGAGACTGAGAGGAAGAAATTGTTTGTGCTGGTTGCAGTGTTCACATACTTCTTGGTTCGAAAAAAGAAGAGAAAAGAACACCTTAAGTTCAAATTAATGAAACTGCTTCCATGGCTGGCTGGGCAGGAAGGCAAAAGCATAGCTTGACTCAAACTAAGTCATAAGGGAACCTACTGCTAGCAGCGTATGTGCCATCCTTGAAACTGTTAGACTGAGAACTACCACTGCTTGATGAAAAAAAGGCATGTGTGTACATATACAGACATATATACATTTGTGGTTATTGGGGATACGGGCAGGAGAAATCTCTCAGGTCCTTTATATGATGCAACTTAAGTACAGACACCTGTACACAGAGATGAAGCTTGGTAGTAGTCATGTCTCTTGCTTCTGCTTGGGAGAACTGTAATCACACAGATACTGTTTTTCAAAATAGCAATCCTTTTTTAGGAGACAGCAACGTATTTTTAGCAGGAACTGGATGAGGTGGCATCATACAGTCCAGGAAAGATTGGTATCAAATTAAGTTACTGAAAACATGGAAGACCATCATGAGCTGAGCTCTCTCTCTCTGGATGAGCTTTCAGAAGAGGATTTATCTAACTTTTATTGGACTGTGGTATTTCTCTTCAAGCAGCTGAGGACATCTCATAGGCATCGCATGGCTTGTTATCCTTGCCTTTGCAAGTCACAGGACTAACTCCTATTCTGGAGGGCTCTGTGTGAGGAAGCACAAAGCAATATGAGATAACATGGATGGCTAAGGTGCAGCAGGCTGGGGGTAGAGTGATAGTCTGAAAGAATACAAAAACTGATGATGAAAGGAGCATGTGATGGGCACTTTTTGTTCACACTGTGCTTGTCATGCCTGGGTGTGTTCTGTAAATTCTTACCACACTGAAGTCAAGGAAAATGGATCCTTCCTTCCCCAGCTACTGCGATACAGCACACTAAAACCAGAAGCAAGCAGCACTGGCTCCGGGCATTGACGTCAGAGAAGGAAGGAAACTTGCATTATAATGAAGCAACTATGGGTGTTGGTAAAACTAACTTGTTCTGCATCAGGTTGCAGTGGTGAAGTGCTCTTAACTGGAAGACCATTGTACATCATGAGTTAGTATTTCACGTAACAGATGACCTGAGTAGGCACGGCCTGTGCTGTGCTACACATAACACTTCTCCCCAGGACAAACTCAACTGGCGAATTGTAAGGCAGGAGCATGTAGGCAGCTCCCACTTGGCACCTGGCAATGACACCACCAGGCTGTCCTTGTCTTTTATCTTGAAGTGAAGCAGCATGAAGAAGCAACATTCTTTTTCTCAACAGTAGAAATAATGAATGGAGTTGTTTACTTCTAAGAAAATACTATAAAAAACTCTAAAGTGAACCTCAGCATGAATGGGATCTGCACAGCATGCCATGCCCTGACTAGAGGTCCATCTATTGCTTTATGACTTGGGGTTCCCAACATCTGAAGGGACTTAAGACTATCTGTGCTATCCCCCTTTTGCTTCTCATGTTATCTGTAATAAATGGTATTTTAATCAATACCTTATGGACTCAGTGCCCTTCTTACTGGGATCTATAAAAAAACTTACACTGATACATTACAAGCGATAAGACACAGCTTCCTAGTGAGTAAGTTTGCTTGTCAGATACATGGAAACCTCTCTCTGCTATGACAATGTTTATTTGCACAAACACAAAAAAGTAAGGAAACATGTCCACTGCATCCAGAATTCTTCTGTTTCAAAACATCCCCCCTCCAAAATTTAGGAGTCATTCCATTCAACATGGCAACTGTTCTCCATCCTGACAATCACAGAGCTTTTGTTATTCAGTAATTTTGTTCATGCAATACCTAGCAAGGTCTTAGTAGGTTAATACCATGTCATATTTCTGTTCAGTACTGGTGAGCATTATCTGCGCATTCTCAGTTCCCACGCTGAATACAAGACAGACTTGTAATCTCAGCTTCTCCCCTAGGATTCACCTTTCCACCTTCAGCACTGTTGGCCATGAACAATCATTCAGATACTACTGACAATATGTCAAGCATCTGAACATCCCAACGCTGCAAAAACAACCTAGTATTGTTTGCTCTGGGATATCTCCCTATGCCTTCCTTTTGAGTAACGTTCTTAAGTATGGTTTCAGGCTGAGACAATTTCCTCAGGACTCCCAGAATAAGCAAAAACAGTTCCAGCATCATATCTCAGTCTTTGCACATTAAGGGACCTTTTGCAGAAATGAAAGCCCGTTCAGTAACCACAGCCCGATTGCGTTTTTTTCCTCACAACAGCCTCAAGAACAATTTTGCTGGGTGCGCAGAACCTCCTTTGACCTGCAGCAGTGCTGATATCTCAGACCTTATTAAAAAAAAAAAAAAAAAAGAAGTAGTAGTGGACAGGAGACGAGAGATTTGGGACAGGTTGCTGTTGATGAACAACCATATCCATGAAAAAGTCCACTTTCGATGCCAACTATAATTTCCAAGTGACTTGTCTATTGGCTCTATTCACAGCCAAATTCCAGCATGGTTTTCACAGAACATAGTCCTTTATAATAAATATTTCTGTATGTTTTACGGCTAAGCTAATGGTTTCAGCCATTACAAAAGTCCCAGCATAGTCCTTCCTTATTTATCAAGCAATAGTGCAGAAATTTAAGAAAATGTGGCCTTCATCCCAGCTTGAGAGAGAAAAAAAATGCTCCAGTTTGATTACATCACAAGGTCTTTGAGATAATTGACACAGAAGTGCAAAAGTACTGGATCAGTTAAGGACATTAACCTCCTTTCTGCCCAGATGTCCCAATGGCTGATCTTAAGTTCCTCATAACCCCAGCCAAGCTCTGGGAAGAAGGGCCTATTTAAGGTTATAGCATCACTAAAAGAATCATTATCCTATACCCTATGGCAATCTGAAGTAATTTTGAAAATAGTATCTACCATAGTAGATACTACCATAGAATTTTTCATTCCAAGAACTTCCTCCCTCCACCCCACCAATTCAAATGCTTCCCTTTATTTAAAATTTCTTATTCTCCTGATTTTTCCTAGGCATTGACATTTTCACTCAGCACAGCTTCAACAAACAGTGTGCAGAAAGATATGCTAGTAATTTAGTCCTTCATCACACTGCAGACACAGGATGGGATTATGTTATTCCTGCTACTTGCAAGAGGAAACTATAGTTTCCACAAAATAGGTCTTGGAAAAAAAAAAGCAGGAAATGCTTGTGCAAGTCTTATCAGCCTCTTTCATCTCTTTGCTTTTTGGAAATGGTGTCTCAAGACAGAACTTGATTTTTTCTGGATTAAAAAACGAACAGCTGGGTAGTTCTACAAAATCCACTGAAAAGGATGCAACCTTACAACTTCTCCGTTCACCTGCCCATCATTCAAACACCCATACACAAAGGGACTGACACGAGACATCTGCTTGAATACAGGGCTCTTCAAGATCAACAGCAAATTAAGCACCAAGGAGCTTGTGGCACCCAAAATACTTCTGCACACTTACCAACTTGGTGCCATTTCATCCTCCAGGATTTTCTCACGGAGCCCCATAGTCCACTCTGAATTATTAAAGGGACCGGGTATTTCCTACACCGTGACAGTGCAGCTGACAGCATCTAGATTTTTCCACTAACTTTTGTTCAAATTCTTTTTGTCCTACCTTTCATCTTGCTCTCCCTTTCACTTCCCATGTATTCACTTCAGTTGATTTGTGTCTGTGTGGCCCTCCTATATTGTTCAGGGGATGGCTGTGCTGTATCTCTTCTAGTATCAAGAATACTTGCTCCTTCGTAACAGCAGTAACATTTATTTTGCTGAGGCTGGGGCACAGTGATGATCTTTACTCCAGCACCTGTTTGAAATTAAAAATACAGCAGGTTCCTAAAGTGTCTGAAAAGATAGAATTGCCATTTTACAGCACACAATCCATCAAGACTTTCAGTTGTCAACTATGGAGCCTTCTACTATAAGTTCTCTTCTCAGTAACATCATAATACAGTGTTTTGGGCTTTTACACCACTACCTCAGAAAACCACTTAATATTAAGTCCCCTCACTGCTTGGATCTGAAGGCTGGTACCCAGCAAGCTACCCACATGTAGGCAATGCACGAACTCTCAAATTCAGCCTGGCCCTACACTGTCAGTGGCAGTCAGTCCCATTCCCAAAAGCTTTGATTCCGTGGTATGTTGAACATGGGTTAAGAATAAATCTGATCTTCCATCTTCTCAGGCTGACAGCTCCAAAAAGCAGGTGCCGGGCTAACCTTAGCACTTCAGTTATTTTCGAATCAGCAGCAGCTGCATGAGACTCCTTGAAAAGCATTAAAGCTCTCCTCGTAACCAGGTCTGGGAAATGTATTAGCACACACAGGAACACACACAAAATACAACATACAAGAAACGCAGTACTGATTTTGCAATCCATGAGTTTAATTGCTTTAGTTTGTGTTTTTTTTTCTCTTGCTATTTAGCCATCCCCTTTCTATTGCAATCTTTGTTAGTAAACTTGCATAAATACACACTTTTCCCAAACCAGTACATAAACCAGATACAGCAGCACAAGTTTCTATTTGCAGTTTTGTTAAGTCTTGGTTTCCTATCTTCTTAAGAGAGAAAGCGAATTTAAAAAACTACTAGGTAATTAGATCAAATATCCGACAGCGAGATGCAGTGCGATTGGATGACTCCATCATGGAAGAACATGACGGGAACCTGTAACAGGAACTACATCTCAATCTAATCTGTTCCGTAAATGGATGTTGCAGAAGATCAGTCTGTCACAGAAATTTGTTGTCTGCAGTTTGTTCAAGACAGCATACAAAAAAGTCTGTTTTTCACTGTTTTACTCTTGGAAAAATTGAGGTCTTTGGGAAAGTAATTTCGCGGGTAGGAATATCACATGATATTATACAACTGGTTTTCTACCTGCCTCCAGACCTCTTCTAGCCCCAACAGTTTTGCATCACTAGGACAAATTTCAGGCTTGTGTCTGCTGGTGATAGACAGCTACAAATTTGTTATCTGTGAAGGAGCACTTGCTGTCCCACTGAGAAGCTGGGGCTAAGGGCTGATGTGTATATTACAGCTGCAAACAAAAAATTAAGAGAACAGCATAGGAAGGAATTTGGAAGAAAGATTTTTTGATTAAGCAGACACTATTTTTTGTAATTCACTGTCAAGGAATTTAATGCACCTTGTACATTTATCTTTAAGATTCCACAAGCAGAAAATGCAGGAAAAAGTCCAATGCTCATATACAGTTACATAAACAAGTAGCTACTGCAAGCGGAAGAGAAATTTCAATGTATTGTCCTATGTCAATGCAAATTACTCCATTACTCCTTTTTCTTTGCTCTTGTTTCAAGGACAGCTGCTGGACTTTGCTAAGCATCTCCTGAATCAGTTCAATTCAAAATTACCGAGAACAAGTGACCCGTGTGCTAAGTGCAAGTTACCCTAGAAGAACTGCCATGCAATGTGCATGAGAAATCAGCTTTATGCAGGGTGGAAAGCATTTCCTACCATAACACCTAAAATCCATGGCAATGGACATGTGTCAGCATGTTAAAAAGTAATATTCCACAGTTAAAATGTAATTTTCCATAGGAAAAATGTTGCCAGTACCTAGGAGCAAGTCTAGGAGAAGGTAAGTGATCTAAGCAGATGCAAACATTTATAGCCACAGACTATTTAAAAAGAAATCTCAAATTTTTTAAAAAAAAGAATAACAAAAATCACGCAATTTGAATCAGTAGACAAGCCACCTATTGAAACCAGCTCTCAGAAAGAGTAAAACCTATGCTTGAAATATTACATACCACATTACTACCCAGCTTAAAAAAAAAAAACAAACTAACTAAAAACCAGCCAGACTTTACAAACAGGATACAAACAGATTTCCTCTTGCAGTAAGAATATCAGATAAAAATGGTTACAGAATACATTGCAATATGTTTACAAGGAGCTTGTTCTTCCCTCCTTCCAACGCCTTCGGTCCCATTAGTTCTTGTTTTGACCTTGTTGTCAGCTTTTCCAGGCTTGCTCTCTGCTCGCAGAAAGAGGACCTTCTTTTGTCTATACAGAATATGACACCCAGGAGGCAGAAGAGGAGAGAGAAGATGAAACTTCTCGCTGATCCATTTATCTTTGTTACCTATTTTACATCACTAAGCCAGTTATAGATGTTACACAAGTTCAAGAAGGTTCTATCTCAGAGGCCTCTTCTATGAAGTTAGCAACAGGACTGAGCTGCAAGAGCGGAAACAGTTTATACTCTCCATTCCCATCCTCTGAGAGGAGAGGTGGATCACCCATTCCCAGAGCATCAAGAGGCTCAGCCTGGTTTGATGGAGCTGCTAGTGGCAAGACAGTTTCACTATCTGCTCTCCATTCTCCTTCAGGTTTCTCCTCCAGGGGGGTCACTAGGTCTTTAGGATCCCGTATCTTCCCTGCAGCTTCGCCTGAGGATAGTTCTTCAAATAATGAAAGCAGAGGATTGGCCTTGTACTGTATCAGCTGCATATCTGAGGGAAAACAAATATCTTAAACTCCAGACTTCTGTGACATCTAAGTGAAGGCTCTTATTCAAGGCAAGGAAAACTGGAGAGGCTGCTTTGAAAATTCATTCACTGAAGAAAACTGTACAGCTGTGCTCTGACAGACTACGCTTACAGCAGCAAGAGTCTAAGAACTGTAGCTAAGGCTCCTGTGTCTGTTAACATCAATATCTGAAGCATGCTTCAAGCCACCAATACACAAGGCATGCAACAGCAGCACTCAAGTAGTAAAATGAGGAGCACTGCATTCGTGGGCTTTTGCAGCCCATATAGGGGACACATCTGCAATGAGATTTGCAGCTGTGTTCCCTATTGTGGCACTCTGCTGTATGTAAGAGAAGGGGACCAATTAATGCATATACGGGGCATGGAATGGAGCTGGTAAGATTGAGGCATAGCTCCATTAAGATCAATGGTATCTCCCAGTCTTCACATAAACAGAAGGAAGTAAGCTATGTTACAGGCCAGAAAAACTCCATTTAAGAACACACAGTTTTGGAAGAGTTTGGAACTGCTACAGCTTCCAGATTCCCTCCTGCCCACCTTTGTTTCCTGCCGTTTCTCTCTCACTTGCTCCCAAATCTTCAGTGCTGTCTGTCAAGTTTGCAATCTGAAGCAAAATGTACACAAAATAAGGCAAAATGCTTAACACTCCCCCCCCCAAGTCTCTACTGACTGGCTAACAAAATTAAAAGTGAAAGGAGGAGAGAAGAGGAAGAAAACAGCCGGCCAGTGCAAACTTCTGACCCCTTATTGCTCATGAGGACCAGCAAACAGGAATTCGTAGAAGAATAGTGAAACATGGTGAAACACCATGACAAACTTACTAAAGCCAAACAAACTTCTGATTAGCAAGTATTTACTTTACCCTCCAAACTAGAACCCTTATTATAGTCCATCTTGTTGGAACAGCACAGTTAAATCCCACTGTTCATCAATACAATTAAATTCTGCAAGTGCTGCTTGAACACAGCAGCATTCTACCTCAGTTGTGATCTAAGCTCTTCTGAAAGGGAGGTTCAGTCCTAGTTTAAGTATTATTTCAGGACTATAAAACAAACAAATGACACTTGCAAGTTTTCTGTAGCATGAGACAATTTTAGGTACCAGAACAAGAAAAGGACACTTGCACAGAACTTCCGTGTGTCCCCTGAGGAAATGCCATACAGCTATGCTCAGAATAAATATAATGTACTGCATTATATTTTTTCCTTTAATACTTTTTCTTCAGTCTTCAAACAGACTGAATACATATAATCTCATGTGAAATATAGTCCCAGACCTAGTTATCACTTGGCAGAAAGACATCCTGGGAATCTCTGATGCTAGGAGAAACAAGCTAAGAAACTGTACTTGCACACTTGAAACAAAACATGACAGGATTTTCCTAGCCTCCTCATTCTCAGCAGAGGGTACAGAAGTAATAGTTAAGAATAAAAAAAATTCTCAACACAGACAGCTGAGTGAACAGACACCAGTTTGTTTCCCTTTTCCTGATGTGTTCAGAGGTATTTAGAAAAGCAAAGAATATGTTACTCAAAGCAAAGTGACAGTATGCTGAACACCTATTTAAACTGAATATATTACTGGGACTAGGAACATAGGACTTAAAATAATTTTGAGAACTCTCTTAAATTATATATGCCAACAGGGATAACTGAAAACATTAGGACAGCAAGATTAGAGAAAAGAGCAGCTTTATACTGTGCTATCCATCAGTCCCCACCCTCAAACTTCGTCAGTCAAAATTTAGCTCTCAATATCATATTAATCCTCCCCATTCCCCCCAAAATTTCACTCTTACATTTTCCATACCAGGGGAAGTTTCCATCAAATTCATATCTAGGGCTGGCAGCTCAGGATTAAATGTCTGAAAGTAAAAAACAGACCGTATGTAAGAGAACATGTCTTATAATAAGGCTCTTAAATCAGAGCCTCAGAGAAATCTTGACAGGACAGCAGGATCTGGCAGACCACTCCAGTCACCAACTAAAGCACAGGGAAGGTGGCTCTCCTCCACAGGCCTACAGGAAGTTACTTTAAACCCGAGGCAGAAAATTGATGGTCACAGAAGAGAAGGCCACCACATTGCTCAGTAATTCCAGGGACATGGCTGAGTTTCATTCCATATCACAACACACAATCAAACACATAATCAGGATGTGATAGTATGTGAAAAGGCTTAAGAGAAAACAGTTCAAAGATTTGAGTTATACACAGCAGAAATACTATATGAACTGGAAAAGGCTCTTGTTTGTACTTTGTTAGACTCCGAGGATGACTATGTACCATTCTATCCAAAATTATTTACTTTTCAAGATTTTCCTCCCTCTTGACCATTACAACATGGAATAAATCAGTAAAAAATTCATAATACAACCTAATTAGTATCTTTCAGAAATCAGAATATATTAAAAGACACTCACATCACTGAAAGCTTCAGAACCAAGGTTATACTGCTTCCCAGACAGCATTGCTTGAAGCTCTTCAAGGCTGGCATCAATGCAATTTAGAAAATCCTGGATTTCTTCCCTAAAAAGACAAAATGATACTGTACCATGAGAAACAGTCAGCAGTTAGGGCCTTCTTTTACACAATGTAGACAAACTTCTAGAAATGATCTGCTATCTTCTTGGTTATTACAGCTGTTGGGGCAAAAGGAGAGCCAAACTGATACAGCAAGGAGTGCAGAACAGGTTATTGCCAAATACAAGAAACCACATTCCCGTATTACTTTTCACGGTCTGACTATTTACAGAACAGGTACAAGGAAGGCCATCTGAACAGCACGTATACTAACAGCTATCATATCGAAAAAGCAGTTCTTCCTTCCATACATATTTCCTCCCTCATTTTAGTATCTTCTGAATGTTCTCAGATGCCAGCCTGTATACTAATCTCTGTTTAAGCTGCAGTCTGATGGCTTTCACCTTGGACAATACATGATAAGCAAAGGGCTGGAAATAATCTATATCTAAAAGAACGCTATCTTCTTTGGTAACATGAGTAACCGGATCGTTGCTGTGTTTTAACTATTTCTCAGGACAGTGGGCGGGACAGGAGACAAGTGGAAAGGAAGCTGCATGCTGTGGCTCCAATACCAAGTTTCTCGCTGTGCTGCAAGCTATCTCCTATATTACCATACTTAGCTACAAACAATATACAATTCCAAGCCATTGCTCCATATTTTGCAGTGCCAGTGAGGCAGAATAGTACCGAGCCTTCAGACTGCACTGAGTACAGTGACACATCAGCTTTTTAAAACTTCAGGTAGGAATAACTGAGATAATTTACTATGTTCTACTACACATCCTCTAAAACTTTGACACAGAAGCATTTAATACAGAGATCCCCCAGGACGATGACTGCATAAAACAGTTTCAAGAAGAGAGTTAGTATCATGTTCTACAAACCTGTCCAATAAAGGATCATTTTGATTTCCAGAATTGTTTTCATTCAAGATGGAGTCAATCACTGACACAGGGTCTTCCGGAGCATTAGCTTGTGCAGTATGGAGCTCCACAGCATCATTTCCTATTTCGCTGGATTTGTTAGCATCTTTTATCTGAATTGGAGCGTTAGGATCCGCACAGTGTAACTCAACCGGCTGTGATACTTGACAGATAGGTAAGCCAGGATCCAGAGCCGTCTGTGTCTCTCTATAAAATATGACAGACATTTTATATAATATGCCACATCTGGAAAGAAGATGCAGGAGAATTCACCAACTGTATTGCTCCTCGTTCCAAGTTTAGTATCTCGAATCTTAATACCTAATAAGGTCAAACCCATCAAGGGTTCAAATAATCAACTGGTCTTTTGAAAAAGAGGGAAAAAAACTTCCTAAAGGCAGATGAAGAATCATTTATTACAGCTTATACGGAGAGCATGTATCAGAGCAGAACATCCCATTTTGCCAGACTAAAGAGGGCATCAGAGGTGCACGGGCATGCGGTGGGAGGGAAACTAATCACACCATATCCCTCAAAATAAAAGATTCCAAACTGGTCCATATTTGACAACTGAATAAGTTTTTACAAGGACCTGAGGCCACACAAAAAATATTTTCCCTTCAGTTGCACTTAGCATAATACCAAGAGTTGTACTTAAACTGGAAACTATAAGTCTTGGTTTGCTTACAGTAAACTATATATGCATTCAGGTCCCTGCTCAGTCAAAAAGTTAAACACGCTTATTTGTTAAGTAGGCAGAAAAGCCTCACCAAATTAAGCTCCAAGTGTCAACCAGCTTGCTAAGATTACAGGCACTCTCAAAGAGACATGAACTCTTAAAAAGCTTTGCTTACCATGGCCAATGCTGCATGCTGTAAAAAGACAGCCTACAAAGAAGCCTGTCATGTGCATAGTAAAAAACTAAGAGAAGCTGTTTCCCATTATTCATATCAGTCACTTACATTAACATGACTACTTAGTTAAAGATTTAAGCACAAATACTTTCTCATCCTTACACGTACCTGGCTTTGCCACTCGTGTGGGCCAGAGCAAGGAGCCCATCAGTGGCATTATCCAGAGTGTCAGTGACATCTCGAATGATGAGACCTGTACCATTTCCATCCTCACCATCCAAATTATGTTCAGAAAAAGTCATCTACAGGATACAGCAAACAGAATGAATAAATCTAAATTCTGACTATTTTGGTGTAGAATCTGCATTCTCCTTGCAGCTTTTCTTCCCCATAGATTTCATCTATGCCAAGTTGTACGGATTGCATGATTTTGTGGACAGGGTAATGCTTTAAATGTGTCCACTTCAAAATGGACTGTATTTGATTAGAAGATTACAATATTAACAGTTGTAAGGAAGACTTGTGGGGGGTGGTGGAAACCACTGTACAGCATCCTGTCCACCCCAGTGTTTCATCCCCTGGGAAGACTTACTGCTTGGCCACTCTCCACAGGTATGCGAACATACTGACGACTGTATTTGGAAGGTGAAGCACCTGCAGCATCGGTTAGAGACCTGAGAAGAAACATGGCTTTCGTGTACACTTCAGTAGTAAAAAGTTGTAGCACTGCCAAGTAAGTGCAGTAACAGTAAGAACTATATTTTCACTTCTAAGAAACCTTGCTTCTTGAAATTGTTTTTATTAAATGTACTGCAGATGTATTACATTCTAAATACTCTTTTTGTTTTGTAATAAATCAGTTACAGTTGCACTTTTTAAGAGTTACTGTTTCTGGCCCTTCAAAATTTAAAATTTGGTATATCTTCTCTTTCCATGATATTTTTTAGTTATAAGCAAGAAGAAATCTTCATTTCATGCTTTTTTCCACTTCCATCAGCATTCTCTAATTTGAATAAAAGAACACAAGTGATAAAAACATTCTTTTTGCAATTTAAGTATGTTGTTTCTAGAAGCTGATTTGTCCCCATAATGCATATCCAACACTAATTTGTGACCTAGCCAATAATTACCTTTTTCTTTTGACCCCAACAATATACTTTCCTCGCATCAAACTTAGTATAAATTGAAGTATCTAAAAAGAAAAAAAAACAAAAAATAAAAGAACAAGTGATCAGCATAGCAATCCTAATACTAAATTATGAATTCAGACTTAATTCAGGCTTTAGTGCAAAGTCATGTAGTTATGTGATTGAAATTAATAAGTAAATTAAATCTCCATTTGTGTTCTTGTCTTAAAAACAAAACGATATTTACAAATGGCATTGAAAAGTTATCCCACTTGGACAGATTTTCTTTTAATCTAATATAACACCACAAGTCACTACAGAAGATACCAGACCAGAAACAGCTGAGAGAGAAACCAGAGAAAATTTGATCCGCTGCAGCAACGCCTATAGTTTCTGGGTTCCAAGTTGACTTCTTGAGCGGTCAAAGCCTGTCTTGGTCAGAGATCTTTCACAGACTCCATTCCATGTGCCTGCCATCTCTCTTTTTATGTTCCTACTACCATTCACTGCCTCTAGCCCCACACTTACCCAGTGCTGCATTCTTCCAAAAACTTGGTTTAGTGATTTCTCTCCAAATAATCTAGCCCCACTGAGCTTTCAAACACACTGAAATCTTTCCCTGAGACTTTTCCTTAGTATTTTGCTTGTGATTCTTTGTTTCTCTCCTTCTTGGACACTTAGGAACTGTGAACGTTTTTTCTATACTGCATTAATATAGCCTGTTCAGCTCTGTGTCATTTGTCATTCTACATAAGCAAAGAATGCCATCAAGTATCACAGAGGCAGGAATAAGGATGGTAGCACTGAAGATGCTGCAATGGTACCTTAGACAGCAGCTTCTGTTGTTGACTGTGCTTCTGCCTTAGAACTGCCACTTCTTTCCACAGGGCCTTATTTTCTCTGCAATGCAGAATAAATCAGAAGACAGAGGATGAACAGAGTTTACTTTATATGCTCTAGTTCTACAGCTTTCAAACTTTCACAGTACTTTGCAGGACCAATGGCAACGCTCCTTCTCTGGGTGACTAACAATCAGTTAATCAAATCCACCAGCTCTGGGTTAAATTAACTCCACATTCCACCAGGCAGGACCAAACCCTCACTAATAAGGATGTTCTCATCCTCTGCTGCTCCACCAATAATCTTGACATGAGGCATTCATTCAAAGCCTCCACAGCCTTAGAATAAGGACTTAGTGTTTGGACACAGGCTAAGCATAGCACAGATTACCTCAGAAGTTTTAAAAGTATTAAGGAAAAAAAGAAAAAAAAAGAAAGAAAGAAAGAAAGAAGGAACAGAGGGAGTGAAGGCATCTCCTGAGCTTTGGTTGAAACCTGCTTGCATGCCAATAATCACAGTGAATTCCCAGTGCTCATAAAAAAAGAATCTGAAGGAACAGAGATGAGGACATACAAAGCCCATTTCCAAGTAAAAAGAAAGCCAAACACTAACTCTCCCTCACTGCATCTAAGCCTGTTGTGTGTTTAGAACAGGAAAGGCTTTGGTCCCCCTAAAGAACAACTACAGATGCTGGAAACCAAAATGAAATCTCAAGATAGTCAACAAACGCTCAATCTTAGTCTCTGGTCTGTTACTGAATTATGTAAATAAATAAGACTCAGAATGCTATGTGGGGTAGAAGGGGGATTCTTGGAAAAATACAGCTTAATCTGTTTTCATTTCAAATGAAACCCACAGTTAGAGTCAGGGTCCACTAGATAAAAACCACATTCAATACATAAGTGCTTCTGAAACAGACAGGGTCTACCTCTTCATATTAGCCAGTCTGACGTCCATGTTGTTCTGCTGCTCTCTCATTTCCTGGACTTCAGAGAGTACTTTGTGTAAATCCTCTGTACAGACCTTGAGATCTTCAGTTCTGACTGCAGATACCTAAAATAGGATCAGGTTACATATGCTCTACTAAGGACTGTGCCTTGTATACTCCTTTCTAAAGGAGGTGTAGTTAGTCTGTAGACAAACAGGATCAAACTTCATTAAAAGATTAGGTAAGATTATATGATTTTTATGTATCACAAAACACTACAATTGCTACAGATGCAGTCCTTAGGACAGTCTCAGCTGTATGAAGAAAACCAGGATGTCAGTGAGCACATGACAATAGCACTTGGAGTACACAGTATATTCACCATTGTATTTCATGCTAAAAATGCATCACTAATTCAAAATGGCCTTCCCTAAGCGGTCCTCTCTGACAGGCCTGGTGAAAGCTTGCCTCCTCGTGTCAGGGCAAGTCCCCAGTCACAAACAAAATGCAGAAGCTGCTTATGCAGAAATAATGCAATAGGCACATCCCTCTTAAGTAATGGTAAATTTCTCAGCACAGGGCTCACAAGTTTCCATTAAATTACTAGGAAAAAAACATACGGGTCTAATTAGATGCATCCTACTTGATTGAAAATTTGTCCCACACCACCTGAACTGCAGATTCCTATATTGTCATTTCCTCTGTTATCTCTCCACCCAGTGACATTCCAAAATTACGGAGACTCGTCTCCAGAGCCCAAATTGCTTTTGTGCCCACAGCAGAATCTGTCAATGCTGGTCTTTCGAATGATGATGAAAGAGTCATCAGAAAGCAAAAAGCTTACTCTCTCCTCCCTGCAACACTTCCATATTCAAAACTTGCCATTTCCTTCAATAACTTTTTTCTGAGGTGGTGGCATTGATGGCTAATACACAATTCAATATTTTAAAAAGATAGGTCTGGTGCATCACATACCTGAATTATATGTTCAGGTTTTGCGGGCATAACTTTAAAAATCTTGTAGACAGACACTAACCGTAACTGAACCAGCTGGGGCTGGACCAGAAAACTGCCAGAGGCCCCTTTCAACTTGTGTTATTCTCTGATTCTACTTATTATCTATGGAGTCCCAAGAGCGAGGTAAAAGCATCTGGGATTAGCCCTATGAAGTGTCAGATAGCTTGCCGGCAAGCTGACTCACAGATCCCTTTTTCAAGAAAAATTGGCTGGACGGAAATCAACCTACATTGTTATAAAATAACACCCTATTACTCCATAATGAAACAGAACAGAATTATTATGTAATCACTCCACAGAAGTAACTAACAGGTTTCCTAGTATTTTCCAATGTTACAAAGGATAGATTGAATGCCCTGATTGTTCTTCTCCGTGTCTGCACTCTTTGATGTCTTGCTATTTGTTGTAGATGGTCAGGTATATACTCTGCACCCCAGATGAATTCATGACTGTCTTTTTCCTCTTCAGCATACCACTTGTACCGGGAAGGCACCAAAAAGATGCAGGCAGCACATGGAAATTTCAAATGCAGTCAGCCTGCATCTAAAAAACCAGCCAATCAGGTAAAACATTCCACCTGAGTTTCAGGAACTGCTCTCTTCAGAGTCTACAGCTAGTGAGGGCATCAAGACTGACGCACAGCAACAGAGATCCTAGCACTAACAGTAAAAGAGTTTAATCAAAGGAGATCCTGCATTCAAACTTGAATTCCTGTTGGAGGTTTGAAAGCAAGTTTACAGCAAGTGCTGAAATTAGACTCCATTCCAGACTGTAAGAGAGCAGGAAAATCTGACGAAGGTTTTATCCATTAGAAAAATCACCAACAATTCCTGTGCAACAAAAAACACATTTATCAGCCTACTCATGGAACTCAACAGTTCCATCTGAATGTCCTTGACACTAAATAAAAGTTTTTGTCTTCCATCTAGAATATTCCACCCAATGCAACACTCCTGGGATACATGCTGCCATACCTAATGTCATCAGCTGCCTGTCCCAACATACCAGAAAGCGAGGTGTGCAAGCCAAGACAAGTTAGCAATTACGGTATCTGGGAAGAGAAGAGGAGGCCTGAGTCAGAGCAGCAACTGTATAACTATATTTGATCAACTGTGATTCTGAGCACAGGTGGTTCAGTGAAGGATCAATCAAAACACAATTGTGACTCTCCAGCTAATCCTCAAGCCTATACTGTGCTTTTATTAACTTGGGCAATGTAGCCACCACATTATGACATTCTGAAGAAAAGACCCTGCAGTTTAAATGTCAGCATGATCTATCATGATGGTCTCCTCTGGCAGCCAGGATATTATGGCTTGTAACAAGCAAATAGAGGATAACTACTTGTGCCAAAACAGGTCAGACAAGGCCTGAATTTACAAGAGAAAATTGGAAAGCCCTAACAAAGATGCAGCTTAGTGACAACATAGTTTTGGGGGAACAACACAGTTTACACGAACTTGCCCAAATGAACTGATTTCTGCTGCCCTTGCTGTAGCCTTTGCTCTTTTGTCAATGAGCATCAAATGGGAGTGTATTTCTTTCCCTTCTTTCACTCTATGACCCTTTCCAATTCTGCTATGCCAGCAAAACTGAAGACTCATTAAGCCGTAATTGTGTGTGTGAACTCTGTACAGGAAAGGGACCTAGATCGATAGCTATAAAGACTGGGGTCTTCCTCCAAAGCCTTCTAAAAGAATGGCAGGGTGTGTTTTGTCTGAGAGCTGATGTGAAGAGGCCAAGCCAAGCCTTAAGCCTGGCATTCAGAACAGAGCTACGAAAACTTGCTGATGCACAACCTCGATGATACTTTTGGTTCGCATGGAATTATTCACTTTAAAGTGTTTGAGACCCCCAGACTTGTTCTGCATAAGCTACTTTTCCTAAGGAAAAGAGAAAGAAAAAAAAATCAAATTAAATACATTATTAGATTATACCTTGCGCTTAATGTTTTCCAGTAAATGTGCCTTCCCTTGCTTGAAGAAAGGGTGCTGGAACTCGATGACTGAACTTTTCTCCACTGTAATCATACCATTCTCCAGAGCAATCACTTTCCTGAACCCATCTGTGGAGAGGGATTTAAAAAATCATTTATTTCAATGTAAAGCTAACTGTTACAACACATAGCTAAAGAAAACCCCAGAGGTACTGAAATACCTACAGTAATAACTAATGGGAGTAGCAACTATGAAAAAGAGGCTACATAGTTTTTCTTTGGTGCTCAATCATTTCAGATGCTCTGATTTTCACAGCTGGGGAACATATCTACAATATTGCCAAATGATCTGGCAGAGAATGAAAGCAAAGGCTGTACAAACAGCATGCATGGCAAAGGCCTATTACTAGTATCCTAAGGCAAGAGAGTAATGTCCAAACAATCACAGAAGTTAATCAGAAGGGAGATTTATTAGGAAGTCTTGAATAAAACCTTGTCCCAAGGGAAGAAGTGGAACTTTGCACCTTCTTTTTCATGCATATAATCCCAAGCAGCTATACAACAAAATGAATGTTATGTACCACCAGGGTCTACAGAACAATTTAAGGAAGAGAAATGAGATCTCAGCCTATGCAAAGACATGCACACACAATCCTCTTCCATACCATTCAGACTGCCTGCATAAAATAAGACATGGCAAGCTCTATTTCCATCACTGCTTTAAATATCACGGGGTAGATGCAAAGTACAGTTGACAAAGCAATCCATATCTCTCCTCATTGAAATTTTTAACATAGTTAAAGTATTCCAGTTTCACTGCATCTTGGCACCACTACCATTAGACAACGTTACCCAAACCTAGGATAGGCCATGCAGGAAAAGGAGCTTTCCATGAGACTGCATGTCTTTACAGGAATATTTGGATTTCAGCATTTAATCTTGCTATAAGACAACTGACAATTGCTTGTTTACATTATCCTTCGACACTCAGGCATTGGAATCTCAACACTTGACACAAACAGTAGCATCCCCACTATGCCAAGAGCCTAAATGATCACTTTCTCTTTCATATCTGAGATGGAATCTAAACATGCATGAGCTAGAGAGACTAGACAAATTCACTTGGCCAAGGACTTTCACCTCCTCTCAACAATTCCCTGTGAGTAAGCCATAGCATTATCAATCCAGTGCTGTAAATTAAATTACTTTAGCAAAGCTGTATGACAAATTCTATTCTTCTTTTCTTTCAAGAAGGAGTGTAAAATAATTGAAACATTTCTAGCCTAATGAAACAGGAGGATTTTTGAAAAAAGGTAGAGATTTTATTTGTACTGAACAGAGTAAAGAGATATGGAATACATACAGCTAGTTGGTTGGTGAAATACCTAACTTAGCTCCTAAAGAGTTGTAGTTCAGACCTAGAGCATCTTTCTGATCCTCTCCTTTCCTGAAAAGGATGTGCTTAGTCACTTAATCCCCCTCACCTCAAACGGACCTTCTAAATAAGAGGGCCATTTTCTATGCAGTTTTCACCTTCACTTGGCCCATAAAATATCTACTGAAAAGCAACTATTTCTGATGTGTGTTGCAGCCCTGCACATTGTACTGTGTCTTTGAACTACCATCTCGCTCCGGTTTATTTGCCTGTACAAGTTGTACATTTACAGTATTACATAACAAATACTACATCATGCTCAGAAGTAGAGCACAGAAAACATAAACGAAAAACTTGGTTCAGCTCTTTCCATCAGTATGACTAATACTTTCAACACAGCAATGCAGGCAACAACATGATCTAGGCAATTTTTTTCATATACTAGATGCATGGGTGTAGATACGGCCTTTGTTCCTCCAAACATGCACAAGTTTGCTATTAATTTCTCGCTACCATTAACACCACTACTGGAGCTGAGTGAACTACCTAAGCTTTATGTACCAACACATGAAACAATATTTTATTGTCATTGCTTAAAAAGACTCAAATCTGAAATACAGAAAACGAAGACTAAGCCAAGTTCTGTTAGTATTGTTTTCTTTTGCAAAGCAAGCTCAAGACCAGAATTCAAGTTTTCAGGGATGAAAGATTTGCCAAAATAATTGCTTTGATTAAAGAAATACAAATTGATGTCAAGCAGCAATGAACTTGGCAGAAAGAACACATGAGAACAGTTGATACTTACACATGTTAAGCTGACGTATGAAGCTGGAGATATTGTTGTGTTTGAAGTATTTGGGAAGTAGCTCCTTAGCAAACCTCTGCTCATCCAGAATGCAGAAGTTCTCACCATTCTAGGAAATAAACCGAAGTAACAGTTAAAGAACAAGCACAATATTTCTAAAGCTACTCATATGTCAAGATGTAAATTGACAGAGAGTTCCTACAACAGGAAAGGGCAAAACACTTACTGAGGGAACTGCCTGCATGGGCCCTTCTGAGTACTGAGGACTGTACTAAAAAGCTTGAATCCAAAAAGATAGCTACATGCAACATTCTTATTGAACAGAGGCTTAAAAAAAAAAAAAAAACCTTAAGTTTTGAGCTTAAGCCAAAGAAAAATGAAAAAAAAAAACCCTCACATATCTTCTTCTCTTTTGTTTCCCAGGAGACACAAATATTGCTCAAACACACTGGAATTCATGCCACTAGAGGGCTTATGTCTCCCTTGATCAGAGTTTGACTACCTCCTGACAAGGTTCTTCCATTGTGTGCGCTATGTCACCGCTAAAAATAACCAGGTAACATCACAGAGTTGCTAAAACTTCAGACAACACAACCCAGCAGTGAAGAAGGGTAACTATGACACAAACAGTTTCAGATTTATCATACTCTGAAGCTCAACTTTCCTGAAACCGGGTAGGTATTTCTGACATTTTTATGCTGTTCACGAAGAAGAAAAATAGTAAGTTTCTCTTCATTTTTGTCTTTGTAAAAGGCCAAACATCTGAAAAAAGTGGACGAAAACCGATCATTTAAAAATTACGTGGGATTAAAGTAAATACTGGCTGTGTTTGTCTCAGACGTCTTACTAGTCTGCCTGTGCTCGTAATATTCTATGCCTGAAGGCACACGAGACCAACGAGGCTTATTTTCCCAATCTTAGGAAGAAAAGATGAAAAGTTAATTACTTTTTGAAGAGTCTTTTCTCCTGGGTGCCACCATTCTTAGGTAATTACATACAATTTGAGACACCAATATTCTGATGTGTTACTCCGTGCAGTGCAAGACCACTTACAGCTGCTGTGCTTGTTCACTTTTGATCGTACGGACAGTTGCAGCAGGGGCTCTGCCGTAGCCACGCAACTCGGGGCGAAGCACGGGCAGGAAAGCCCGCGCGCAGGCTGCTCAAGGCCTGTCCCTCGGGCAGGCCTGCCCTCGCGTGCTGCTCTGCGCGTGTGCGTGCTAACGCGCTCTGCTGAGCTGCTGCGCAGCGCGCTGCTGTGTTCGCCACAGGCAGACGCGCACGGTGGAGATGACCCACTGCCCGGATCAGGCATGTTCACACGCACCCGGTGTCCGTGCCAGAACAGCCGGGGCACCCAGAGCTGCCTGCGGCACGGGAACGCCGCAAGGCCCCTCCGAGCGCTCCGCACCCCGCGGGGTCCCCAGGGGCCCTACCCGCCCCCGCCACCCGCCTGCGGCTCCACCACAGCCCCGCTGCCCTCCCCACACGAGCCCCGCCCCCCCAGCAAGACCCTCTGCGTCCCGCCCCTCGCCTCCCGCGCGGCCCCCGCCCTGCTCTCGCCCCTCCGTGGCCCCTCGGCCGCCCCTCAG
>PTFA01000160.1:1934505-2030509 GCA_003342895.1 Casuarius casuarius | reverse complement strand
CGCGAGGCTCCTGGCGGCCGCGCCTGTGGCGTTCTGGCCGCCCGCCCGCCATGCCGGCGGCGCCTCCGCGGAGCAGCAGGTTGGTGTGGCGGGGCCCTGCGGCGGGAGGAGCCCGCGGCGAGGAGGGGCGGCGTGAAACCTGCCCGGCGGAGCTGGAGGAGGAGCTGCGCCGCGTCGGGGCTGCTCTCTGCGCGGCTCCGCTCTTATCGAGCAGGGCGCTGCTGTGCGTAATCTTTTCCTTCCCATAAAGTGAACGTGGGCGCAGCTCCGTTCCATAATTAACCCCTGGGGATGGCGCCAGGCAGCGACACTGCTGTTGTTCCTGGCAGCTGGAAGTGAAACGAGTGTCCCGGTGCCGTGTTTGATTAGGAGCGATGCTTCCCTGGGGCATTTCGGCCAAATCAGGTGTGCGCTACCCAATCGCGTTGCTTGCGTCACGACCGTTCAGTGCCTGGTTCGTAACTGCTGCAGCCTGTCGCTGCGACCTGCCCACGGGAGGCCCGGCATCTCCCTTCTTTACGACCTAGACTTTGTCCCCTCTGGCATTCGTGAATCTTCGGTTTTCCAGGCATCTGCGCTCCGGGCAAATGGAGGAACATGTCTCCTGACTGACTCCTTGGCCCTCCCGACGGGACCTGCGGCCAGCCCTGCTCGACAAAGTAAGGGATGGGAAGGTTTCATTCACTGAATGCCTGCTATTTGTTTTTCCTCTCCTTCTTCTCTTTCCTGGGCAGTGGTCTCTGCAGTGAAATGCCACAAGCAACCCTGCATTCAGTCCATCTGTCTTGATAAAATAGAGGGTAATTACCTAGCAAATAACACTGAAATCTAGTTTTCCTTTCACTTGCAATTTCGGTATTATTAACGAACCAATAAAATCATGCAAGTAAAGAATTTGCTATAAAATATCAAGGTTCAGGGATGAACAGAATTAGAAGGCTGGCATTTCTTTAAAATGAAGAATATGGTGTGTGATTTCTTTTAAGAATTATTAACTTCCTTCAACTTATCACCACTGAGTCACTCAGCTAGTGTGAATCACTGTAAAGAGAATGTGAGAACAGAAGTGTCCAAGAAACTTAACTGTGAGAAGTCCTAAAATTGCCACAGAGGGGTGTATAATTTCATGATCAAACTCTGGCGTAAGGTCTAACTGAACCTTTGTACAACTTCAGTGATGTCATCCCAAAGATTTTTCTCATGGGTTTTTGCCCAAGGCTAGAGCAAATTCACAAGGTGTTTAGGTTACCATGACTTCTGGTCTGATCCGGTTTACCTGATTAAATATATTGATGTTGCAGTGCTGAAGTTTAATGTCTTAAGTAATGACCTCATCACATAGAAATAGTGGGCTGACACAGCAGGGATTTGTCTCAGTAAGTGATTTTCACAACCAAATTAAGAATTTCTGCTTGTACTTGGTATAAAGTCTAAGTTTTACCCTTTCATAGTGTTTTTTGCAAGGAATATCAAATTCTAACTGAAGAGGACATAAAGTTAGCCCATATCGACTCCCCAGGCTCAGCTGCTCCTAGTCCTCCAGGACTGCCAACTCATACGCTAGGTATACTTTCCCCAGAGACAAGTGTTGACAAGTGGGTCACTCTTCAGGCTGAGTCAAAAGCATCCACTTCCCCTTTCTCAGCAGGGTCTGCACCAATATGACTGGAAGTTTTGGGCTAAGGGCTGACACTGCCAGCCTGTCTTTGTTCTTTTCTCATGGTTGTCACCACTACTTTTTGATATTCATTATGATGTGAGTGTGAAATAGTGTCGGTACAGCTTTCTTAATTCCTTGGTTTGAAACTTCATTATAAAAACAGAGTGAGTGCGTGAATGCAGTTATTTCACCTACCTGTGAAAAGCACCAGCTATTGCAGTAGCAGGAGGATGGGGTTGGCACAGTTTTTGGACAGTGTGTAACAGCAGGATTTAGGAGGCCTGTGTTCTGCCATGATCTCTACCCTGCTTGCATCGTGGGGACAGGACTGTTCTCTACCTGAGTTTCTTTAGGTAATGTGATACTGACCTTCTTTAAGTGCTTACAGACGATGGAATCGCTGAATAAGGACTATACCATGTTGATAGACTGTAGATAAGAAATCTCTCTCAGATTTAGAGAGATTCCCTACAACCTCCTTTCCCAAACTGAATGGGAAAGAGGGTTTTTCCAAGCTAAGAGTTGCTTTCTCTTGACTTCTAAATTTAATGACTGCCTGAATCAATAATGGTTAATTATCATTGGCTTCTGAGATTCGGGATAGCATGTCTGGAAATCATAGGAATCCAGGTTTGGAAGTAAACTGAATAAGTATCTAGCTCATTCCCTTGTACTAGGGTTGAATCAGATTTCATAGCTCCTCTGAAAAACATGTTCCAGTGTGGTGTCATGCTAATGGAAAGCTTACAGAATACCCAGCTTTGCTGCAAATAAACCTGATTTATTAATGTTCTTATTACCAAGGATAAGGGAGAACAAATAATCACAATCCTCTTTATAGAAACCTTTTCTGTGTTTGACAGTGTTCTGTCATCATCCCCTACTTTCTGAGGTTAAACAGAACTGATACCTTCAACCTTTCTTAATAGAACACATTTTTCTGATTCTCATTTCCTGTTTCTTTCTGTTGAGATTTTTCTAAGTTTCCTATGTCTATCTCTGTGGTGCCAAGAGTTGAGCATCTATTTTAGATGACAGTTTGATCATCAAGGGGAATAGAATAGTTGCTTCCAGCTTTAATTGTATCACTGAATGAGATCTGGTTTAAGCATCTTCATGTGTGGTTATATTTAGTTTGTCATCCATTTTAACCTCAAGCTCTTTCTCAGTTGCAATTCTGGTGCTCCAAACGGCATCAATTTCTGCTCGTGTTCATAAAATTGCATTTTCTTGATTTCAGACAGTCTTTCCAACTTACCACATTCATTTTAAACCCTGGATATCTCTTCAGAGCATTTCTGGTGCTTATTCACACCCAACTTGGTGTCATTTGGAAGCTTAATGAATAAGCTCTTTACTTCATGATCCAAATCATGGGGAAAATATTTACTGGAACTAGATTAAGGGAACAGCCTGGTGCAACCCATTTGAGAGACACTCTGAGAGTGAGAACCACCCCTTTGAGAGCAACTTTACAAAGCGATTTTGAAGTTTTTTAAAGTGATTAAATCACACTTCCTCAGGTGGTTTAGTAGAGTAGAAAGGCCTTAGCAACAATTTAAAATAAAGTTACTTGCTCAGGATTATTCTTGTTAGCTCTGGTCCTATAAGATGATTTAGGACATCAGAATTAATAAAATAATTGGGATTCCAGTGTACTTAGCACTCTGCTTAGGTGACCCTGGCACCCTAAGAAGACAGTTACACAACTATAGATTTACAGGTACCTTTTTCTGCCAACATAGTGCTGTGGCTCTGCTCCTTTCCTTTCCTACTGAATGAAATCTTAATGGGGAAGAGCACCCCAGACCATTAAAAGAAATAAGATAAAAACTGAGTTAATCAAACTTAGGAGAGAAGCAGGGTTTGGTACAGGGGACTGACTGGCAAGGCGTAATCTCCAGTTTGTGTGTTAATGTATGGGACTGATTTTCTTCTTGTCTCAGAACCCATGGATATTTGAATATTGATCCCAGTATGTATTCTGCCTCTGTGTGTGTGTTTAACACCCTTGTAGAATATCTAGTACCTTCAAACCAACTTATTTACAATAAGATTTTGTGGTCAGATTCCATTTCTGATTCATTACTTTTTTCTTTTCTCCCAAATAGGCTTATCCTCAAAGGGCCTTCACATCAGGCTATGATGGGATTGCTTTGGTTGTCATTTTACATCCCTTTGCTATCGCCTGCGTTTGCTGGAGGTGTCACCCGAGTCTATTACCTGGGGATCCATGAGGTGGACTGGAACTATGCTCCAACAGGAAGGAACATACTTGCTAATCAAAGCATCGCACATAACCTGTATGTTTAGTTCTATAAGTATTTGGTCTGGTACTGGCTTAAAATAGTAGCTGTCTGAGTAGTTTTATGAAAGTATTCTGGGGCATCTAAGCAAGCAAGAGACATGATCACATATCTGATCTTTATGGGCTTAATCGTTAACTTGTTTTATCATAGAAACATAGAAACTGTAACACTGGGAAAATGAATGGTCAATTTAATTGAGCATGCAGTGACCAATGCCAGTTACATTAGAGGAAAGTACAAATACTCTATAATAGAGCAGATTGTGCAATATGCTACCCTGAGGTTTAGTTTTTCCTAGTTCCAGCTGGTGATCAGCTTGCATATCCTGAAGCATGATGACTTTTCACCTTGATGTAAATGACTTTGTAGAGCCGGCTGGTATGTATTTAAATGCAATTTCAAGCTTTAGACTTAATGGAAGCTTCTGCATGAAGTCTTAGGGGTTAATTAAAATTGTTTTGTGGAAAAATAAATCTGAAAACTGTAACTACTACTTTGAGTCACTACAAAACCAATTTTTATTTCTGTTTTTTAAAACCCTGAACTCTTTTGCTCTTGTTTTGCTTTCCACAGCTGTTTTTAGTGCATTTTGCATTTTTTGTTTCCATTTTCTGTGGAAACCTATGGAATCTTGACCTGCTCTGTCATTTGTCTTCACCCCCCCATAATAAATAACACTGAGATGTTAGGATATCTTCACTCAAACAGCCCAGCAGGAGAGGTTCACAGAAAAACAATAAGCTCTGTCAGTTTAGCCTGGAAAAGTCTGCTCTGTCTGGAGATGCTGAATAGACTGAAATTAGTTTACAGAAAAAGAAACCTAAAGAATTCAGGATAAGTAGAAAATAACTTATCATTGACTCCTGCAGTAGTAACAAACAGTGGTGTTCTTGTTTGCCTTGTCTCATAATAGACAAGCAGAAGAAAATGAAATAAAAGGCCATTAAACTTGAAAGCAACTTAAAAACTATTCTGTCGCTGCAAACAATTAGCTAATGGGACTTACTTATATGATGATTATAGAAACCCATTAACTAGCAACAAGGAAAGGATGTGATATTGGTATGAGTGATAGAGGTGGTAAAATGCTTTAAGAATTTTTTTGTTTGTTTGGAAGAAATGGACTACATGGAAAAAAGAAGCAGGTATGTGGTAAAGCAGGATTATCTCTAAATTTTTGATAATATTGGCTGCAGGGATGACTTCATAAATATGAGCTTTAAATTGTATAGCTACAGCCCTTCACAATTTTGAATAGCAAAGCCAGTGTTTCAGTGTTCTGGTCTGCATTGTTCATCTTCTACAGACAAGATTAGAGTTTGCCTGTATTTCAGGACCGTATATATTGCGGTGGGGTGATTGTTACTAAGATGATGGGGGGGGGAAGAATTCCAGCTCTCATTTAGGCCTGTCCCACTAATACCTGGACCATGATTCATCTTTTATCTGCTAAGAAATAATCATAAAAAGTAAATACTCTCTGGTGTTGACCTTTAGTACTTGGAGGTTTTAACTCTGAAGTTAGCTATGTGCTGGGGACATATCTGCCTGAGCAGCCTGTCATTCTACAAATGGTCTGGAATCTGTTAACTAGAAAATCACCTTCTAGAGTGAATTTTAGCCAGAGAGCTCAGGATATTTTTCCCTCTTGTGACTGAGCTACAAACTCCACAAAGGCATTGATCTCTTAGAAACTCATTTCAATGACAGCTAGAACAGGAATGAAAAGGGTCTCAGTCTTCCCTCTTTCACTTGTGTGATTGTCAGGTAGAGAAGCAACATATTCCTCACTTGCACAGCATGGTTGCACACTTTCAGGGGTGCACTTACATGTGTTTTCACAAAGAATTCACTTCACTTGTGACTCTGGGCCCAGACTTCCCAAGCTATTAATTTCCTCATATCCCATGTTGCATTTTGCATGCTCAGAAAGCAGGCAAATTTAAAGGCTAGTGCTGTTTATTTCTTAATTAGGCTCTATTACCCATGTCACAGCAATCAGATGTGGGAAGAAAAGTATGCTGCTGGCTTAGGGCATGTTAATGTATGGTATGGAATGTCTTGTAGCATGCCAAGAGCTTTAGGACTTATTTGAGAACTTTATCATTGCTCTACTGTGTTATAGATCAGCTGTTTTATATAATGTGACTTACGGTGCCTTTCCCTTTTCTGAATTTAACAGCGAGGCTTCAGTATTCCTCCAGCCTGGCAGAGACAGGGTGGGAAGCACGTACAAGAAATCTGTCTATAAGCAATACACAGACTCCACGTATACCACTGAGATTCCCAAACCTGCCTGGCTGGGGTTCCTTGGGCCTGTCATCCGAGCCGAAGTGGGGGATACCATTAAAGTACACCTAAAGAATTTTGCTGGTCGGCCATACACGATCCATCCTCATGGTGTTTTCTATGAAAAGGACTCTGAAGGTAAATGAGCCACTACCATAACGGAGGCAGAGTTTTCTCATTGGGAATTTAGGAGTATGCACTAAGGAATGATGTCTGTGAAGAATCCAGAAACTTGGTTAGACCTAAGCTATATGGCTGGAAAGCAACTGCACTTAAGTGTTTACTGAAGTGACCTGATGCTGAGTTAGTAGGTTGATGGGTCTGTGAGTAATTTCCTGACCTAGGCATTACAATACACAGGCTAGATTTCCTCTTGAATTTAGTAGCATCACCAAAAGTTCACCAGTGGGAGAGCGGCACAGAAGGAGAAGAATTAATAAATAGTCATTATTTAAAGTGCTGTAGTATAAGAGCCATGAGTATGATGAGCCTGAAAGTTTATAAGAATGATGACATACGAGACCAAAGAGTTGCTATTTGGAACAATCCTAGAGATTTTAGAGAGACTGGCTGTAGAGCATTAGATTTGAGGGCAAAGCAACAATAGGCAGAATGGGAATCATCTTTCTGACTGTGTCGACCTGTTCACTGAGCAAGTTGCCTTGTGATAGCTCTGTGCCTCAGTTATTCATTGGGAGAATGATGATTAAACACCCTGTTTCAACTTGGGATGGTGAGTCTTGCTTTGAAAGCTGCTACCAAAGTATATACGTGTAGCACTCTCTCCTATACTGAGTATGAGAGGCTCAGTATAGGGTTGCACATATGGACTCTGCTCTTCTTGAATGGTTGTTGTGATTGCTCAATTGTTCTAGGATCCCTGTATCCCGATATGTCCCCCCAGAATCAGAAGAAGGATGATGCTGTCTTCCCAGGAGGGAATTACACCTATACTTGGACTGTCCCTGAAGATCACAGCCCAACTGCTGATGACCCAAACTGCTTGACCTGGATCTACCACTCTCATATTGATGCACCAAAGGACATTGCGTCTGGATTAATTGGGCCATTGCTAACATGTAGAAAAGGTAAAACTTTTTACCTACCAAGGGAAGGCAGCTTAGGGCTGCAGTTTAATACTGTGGAGAGGGTGGTGATTGGAGTGAGGATAGGATGAGGAGGTGCTCCAGTCATGCTGCATCCCATGAAGTTGGGAGCTGCCTGCTGGAGACCTGTGTTCCAGCTGGATTCTGATAATTACATTGTCTTCATCCCTTACTGGCTGGGCAGGTGAGCTTGTAGGCTTCTTTGTCTGAGAGCACCATTTAAATTCGCATTAGGAGTGAGAGTCTTGTCTAAGACCTGGGTTGTATGTTAAAACAGAAAGAGGAAAAAAAGATTTTGATTTCAGGAAGAGTAAGAACACTCAAGGTGGTGTAGCTCAGGAGCATCAAGCAGTAATAGAGCTGCTTGGAATTGAGAAGTGTAGTAGCAGGGAATGCAGTATGAGAGTGATTGGTAGAACTCTGCAGACCTGGACTAGAATTGTGAGGAAAAGCATCAGTCCCTAATTTGTGTGATAAGAAATTACTCTTCTACTGGTGTTTTAGTCCCTTGACTGATACCCGCTTTTCTGGATGCGGGGGGAGGTACTCATTCATCTTTTCTTTGGCCTTAGGAATACTGACTGGCACTTCTCAAAGACGCCAGGATGTGGACATTGATTTCTTTCTGATGTTCAGTGTGGTGGATGAGAACCTAAGTTGGTACCTGGATGAGAACATAGCATCATTCTGTACAGATCCAGGCTCTGTAGACAAAGATGATGAAGAATTCCAAGAGAGCAACAAAATGCATGGTTAGTGTCACCTTTGTGAAGCCCCTGACTTTGCACATACGCTCCAGGGGTGTCAGTGTTCTGGTATCTTGAAATGCGCTTTCTGTTGTTGTATGCCAGGATGTGGGTGGGGGGAAGAAGGATGATAGCAAGCTATGAGATTGTGTGCTAAGCAAACAATGTCACAGGGACAGTGCAGCAGCTCCATAAAAAAATACATATTAATTTGATTTAATCTTTGGCTTGAGAGAGCCTGTGTTAAGTATTTGGAGATGCTGAATATGCTTCACAGTAGGAAATGAGTTGTGGAGCTGTGCTTTACAGAACTGGAAAAGGAGGACAGGTTCTGGTCAGATCCATCCTCCAGACACTTCTGTACTGTGACCTGCAGGCCGAAGCTCTAAAGGCCCCTTTTCTAATTCCGCTTTTGACTTGCTTGGTTTTGCAGCTATTAATGGTTACGTCTTTGGGAACCTTCCTGGGATGACAATGTGTGCTGGGGATTACATTGCATGGCACCTCTTTGGGATGGGCAATGAAATTGATGTTCACACAGCCTACTTCCATGGAGAGATGCTTGTTATCAGAGGCCACAGGACGGATGTGGCCAGCCTATTCCCAGCCACTTTTGTCACAGCAGACATGATCCCCAGTAACCCTGGGAGATGGCTACTGAGCTGCCAGGTCAATGATCACATACAAGGTAAGGCAGAGGCCGGAATCCATCCTGTACTCTATGGCCTTCCATTTTTCTCCAGCGTGGTTCCCTGGCATACAGTGTGGTAGGGGGCAGTACCTTGGGCAGTATTCCTTGCTTAAAAAATGACCACAGGTGAATGGGGTGAATCTTTGTCTCTTATAAATTGGAATGCATTGGTTATTAATATGCAGGCCAAACTTACTAGAGGTGACACATCCCACCATGCAGTGTTCCACATCAGTCAGTGCTGAACACATCAAGTCTGGCATAGCTGAATGTTAAGATGAGGCAGTGTCATAAGAACTCTAGTCCCTGTAATAGACACTTGCATGATATATCTGAGGATAGCAGAAGGCTCTATTTGCTTTCCATCCTTTCTCATATAGCATCCAATATCTAAGGTAAGAAGCTCTGCTCACCAGCAAAGTCCCCTTTCTGTGGGGACTACTTAATCACCCTCTGCCAGCCATGCCTCTTTTGGGGCAACAGAGGAGGAATGGCTGGTTTATGATAGGAGGGTGGGCCTGCATTCATTATCTGAGCAAACTGGCAGACCGAGGTTTAAGCCTGTGTATCCACCCTGTCTTGGGCAGCTGGAATGGGAGCGCTCTATGAAGTCCGACCCTGTTCTCGGCAAGCTCCAAGATCCACCCTAAAAGGGAGAGTTCGGAAATACTACATAGCTGCGAAGGAAGTACAGTGGGACTATGGACCCTCCGGCCTGGACCAAAGCAGTGGAAAACAGCTGAGTGAGGCAGGCAGGTAAGTAAAAGGCTGGTGTGCTTGTAGCAGTCTTTGGGGGGGGCCTCTGCCTCTGTGTGAGGGATACAGAGGCTGCTAAGGAAAATGTGGAAGTTCGTTCTTAACAAAATGCATGAGCCTGCAATTCACATGGAACATATTACTGAAGAAAGCATATCAGCCCATCTAGATATGTAGGCTGCTGTAGCTAAACTGTACTAGAAGCAGTACTGGGCACCTCAGGGGATTTTACATGGAAGGTCTACTGTATGTGTAGACCTACCAACAGGCTCCAGGGGTCCCAGTTTATATAGGATGTGAGCTGCCTCAGTTACCTCTGGGTTTCATTTCTGCTCACTGTGTCTGAACTAGAGAGACCTGAAAGTCTGAACTCACTAAGAAAGCATGTCTTGCAGCAGACACAGGGTGGCAGAGCTAGCCTGCAGATATGCTTCAGTGTTGGCTTGCTACAGCAATCAAATTCTGGGAAATCAAAACCAGTGACCTTGAGTCTTCCATCCCACATGTCAAAAGGCTGTGATAACAGTTGGTATGTGGTTTCCCTTTCAAAGCTTGGCTAACTGAAACAAAGACATTCCTCTTCCTCTGCTCCCTTCCCTGTGAAGCTATTAGGTGGGTTGTTCTTCTTTCAGATGGAAAAATAGAAATGCAGAGTGGTTAATAATTTACCTGAAGCCATGTTCCAACTCTGTTGCAGACCTTAAAACTGAAAGTTTCTTACATCTGTTACTTGTCCTTGTAACCAAGCTGCCTCTCCTGCAAAGCAGGTTATATCTGTCTGTGTGTTTGGGGAGGGTGGTGGCAGAGGAAATAAATCTCTTTACAGCTGTTGTATGTTTTTCTCTGTTATGATTGCAGTTGTCCTCTGGGCTCTGTCTTGGCCTCAAAAGAACCCGATGCTGTAGCACCCTTTTTACTGCACTGTAGTTTTGTTCATTGCCCTCTTCTGTACTTCTTGGGCAGAGATGCTATTCAAATCTGCACCGTTGAATCCAGCTGTTCTAGCCTGGAGAGAGCTGCATGCCAGAGGTGTCCCCTGAATACAGCTGGTAGATGAGCCTGTAGGATGAAAATAATTCACAGAGACAAACTATGCTGGGCTCTGCAGGGTCATTGCAAACCAGAGATGCTGTCCTTGTCTGAAAAGCTGCTTAATTGGGAGATTTGGAGGGGGGAAGGAGGACTGATTTTCATAAAAATCACCTGAAACTTACTTTTTGCATTTAGCCCTGCCGAACAGTTTTTCGAGCGTAGCCATTACCGAATTGGGGGAATCTACTGGAAGGCAAAGTATGTGGAATATACTGATGAGACCTTCCGGGAGGAAAAGAAGCAATCAGAAGAGGAGAAACATCTTGGTATACTTGGTAGGAATCATCCAGCAACACAGATCCTCTTTCAGTGCCAGTGAGAATATGTTGGTGTCAGAAATACTGGTTGACTGTTACTATGCTTTCATTTCTTGACATAGTAATTTCTACCGAGGTGGTATTTGATAGCAGTTAAGAGTAAGATGGACAGAAGTAGGAGGTGGAATCATAGAGCAGAAGGAATCATTTTTCTGTCAGGGCAGTCTTCAGAGGCTAATAGTAAGGGCTGAAGGACACATTAATTTATTTGTAACTCTAGCTAAACAGATCGTAGTATTAGCATCTGGTTATGTGTTTTTGACTGAGCATCTTTAAGACATGGTACAAACCCCACTTTCTCACAGAAAGCTCCTCTCCCAAGAAGGCTCCCTCTCTGTTATAGCCAGGTAACAGTGAGGGTAATGAGAGAAGAAAAGAGTCTGCAGAGGGAAATGAATCACACGTGATAGCTGTCACATACACAGCAGAAATATTTAGGTGTGGTCCAGTTTCCTGTATCAGCAGTGACTAAGGGCACCATAAATTAGCAACAGCAGCAGTCCCAGCGAAGACCATAGAAGGAAAGAGCACAAGGAGAATGCAGATTTGGAGGGGGGAGGAATACTGGAAAGAGAGCGGAAAGCAAAAAGAAGTATAAGCAGCTGAATAGAAGTAAAATGATGGAGCTATGCATAAAGCAATGGAGCATAACTGTCAGGAGCTGAGAGGATCTTGCTGGGGCTCTGAGAACCAGGAAAAAATATAATGGGTTACCAGAAACAACCACCTTCTCCTAGAAGGACAGGTGACTGAAGGAAATCTTGGATATGACTTCCTACAAAGACATGACAAATTTCCTTGTAATTAAACTAATTGTAATTGTAACTAAAATCACAGAAGGGGTAACTGATGAAAATTCCCAGTCACATAAGCTATATCCATAGGAGGAATTATTTAAACTGTTTTAACTGACTGGTTAAAGCCACTAGAGACGTGTGAACTGTGTAAAGTGGGTGGAAGGAGTCATGGTCAGGCAGTCCTGGAAGAGACGCAAGTCCATGAGGGACTGAGCTCCAGAACGGGGAACTGATAGAAATAATAGGGTGCCATGCAGACAACCATAATGCATGGAATGGACCATGGGTTTATTCTGCTTTTTCTCTGTTGCTTTCTTATCCTAAAACACATGAAGCTGTGCTGTGGGAAGGCTGGATGATTGCTTATTGGCACTATCACTTTTCCTCGTGGGGCTGTTGCACACAGCCGGTTTCTCTAATTCCTCACCCTGCAGCAGGGCAGGCCTGCTCCTGCTCCCCCTCCACATGCTTTTCACTCCCTGACTGTTGGCTGTGCTGCTGCCTTGAATCCCTTGTGCTTATCAGACCCTGTGGAAGCATATGCAGCTCACTGAGCTGTAACTTGTTTGGAGTTGTCTATTGGTTTTATGACTTACATAAGTTGCCTGAGATGTTTAATGAGTAGTGGGGGTGGTGCACGTGAGGGGATTGGGACACTCGGGAGGGGAAGGATGCAGAAGATGAAAAGGAAACATCGTAGGTGGAAGAGCTACAGTGGGACTGACCTGTTTAACAGCAGCAGATTTTGAGTCTCAAACCAACATGCTAATACAATCCCACTGAACTGCTGGGGGTAGTCCAAACCTAAATCTTAATTTGGAGAGGAGAGGAACACAGCTCCAGACCTGAATGGTGCCCTCAAACACATCAGGAAGGCCTAATGGTGCATTAATCAAGGAAAAGCAAGGACACAGCATGAGGTTTTTATGAATAATTGTCATGCCACCCACAGTAGAAATGTTGAGCCTAAAGGCAGCAGTCTTCTGGGGCATAGAGCAGTTATTGGATAGTTCAAGATTGCTGGTGGTTTTCAAGCATTTTCAGTTTGGGACCTCAGCATGTCATGACACAGATCTATACAGATTTTGCCTGCCTGGATTTCTGGATAGCAGCCTGGCTTTTCTTAGTGATGTCTCAGACTGTTAGGAGTAATCTGTGGACTCTCAGGAATCTGCAGGCCAGAGGAAAGCCATTAGATGTTTTAAAGACTGACAGTCCCCCCTGCCCCAGCTGGCTGAGGCCGTGGCTCACAGATGCTCTTAGACAGCAGTTGAACTGAAATGTAGGTTTAGAGCACCTCACACCGGTCTTTACACACCTGCTTGAGGCACCCATGTTAGAAGGCTGAGGGGGCTTTATATAGTTGAGGCAGAGACATAAGCATTTCCTGTGGGCATTTCAGCACACTTGCCCATTTTGTTACTCCAGCTGCGAAGGCCTGAAGCCTCTCCTTTGAATTCTCCTGCAGACTTAAAACACTTTTGAATAATTCTTGTCAACTCCCCTGCTACCCTTTGTTAAAGTTCAATAGTGTTATGCAACATAAATGCATGCAGGGTGTGAGAACTCTACTTCTGTTTTAAATCAACTGTTCCTGGGCCCTGGATAAAAAATAGCTGTGGCTTCTTTTGTTTCCCCAATGATCGTGGCTGACACAGTCTCTCTGCTGTTTATACAGGTCCAGTGATAAAAGCTGAAGTTGGAGATACCATCCTGGTGACGTTTGTTAACAAAGCCTCCTGGCCTTTCAGCATCCAGCCTCACGGAGTGTCTTATGGGAAGGCGTGGGAAGGGATGCGGTACCATGATGGTTTGTGGCTCATTTTTCTTGAGTAAATCAATGCTGATCCAGGTGGTGGAGCTCCATGGTCTGTATTGGCTCTGCAGGAAGGTTTCTGCATGCAGAAAGAACTGAATGTGCTCAGAAATGGGGTGGAAGCCTGCCTGGTGCTCTGAGCCTGCTTGAGGCTTCAGTAGAGGAGGGCTTCTGTTGAACTCGTGCCTAAGGAAGGAAGGGTACCAGAAGGAGTAGTGTCAGAGGTGCTATTTTTTTGGATGAAAACTATAAATCAAAGCTCAAACTGTTTCTGGTTATTTGAGACCCTATGATCAGGGGAACGTGTGCAGTGTACTCCAGCTTAGATAACCACATTCTTTCAACAGTCATCTTGCTGGATGTACTGGACCTGATTTATTTCCTGTCACCATACCTATCTCTGCCATGACACCAAGAATGACTCTACAAAATATTAAGAACAGCTGCATCCAAACACTTTATAAAAACTAGTGTACCTCACATGTCTGGTTTCTAGTGACATGAAGTAAAGCTCAGTGTGAATGTAAATGAAAAATGTAGCAAAGCTTGTAAAGGAGCCTCGAGAATAATTATGCCAATCTCTGTTTTAAAGGTCTGTCACAGAATGGGGTTTCTGTTCAGCCTCTGCACAACTTTACATACCACTGGACGGTACCCCAGCATGTTGGGCCCACACCTAGTGACCCTCCCTGCCTGACCTGGATGTATAGTTCTGCTGTGAATCCCGTCAAAGACACCAGTTCAGGCTTAGTGGGCCCTCTGGTGATCTGCAAGCCTGGAACTTTGGATGACAGCAACAAGCAGGTAAAACTGATATTCCCGACACACTCTTATCAGGCTCTCTGCTTTCTCCTGGAGACATGAAACATCAGCAAAGCTGTAGGAAATAAAATGTGAATAAACATATACAAAAGTACAAGGCCAAGAGAGTTGAATCAAAGTGATGAGGCAGGTTATAGCTGCTGCTTACATCAGGACAGCTCTGTGCCCCAGATTTCTTGTGGGAAAGGCTAACATTTTGGGCTCCCAAGAGCTTTCGTTAAACTGATTTCTGGGCTTGACTTTAAAACTCTGAGACAAATTCAATTGAACAAGTGTGTCTTGGATGTGACTTTATAGGTAACTTTCGTCCTGAGACTTGTGTAGCAGACTGCCCTGTCTCAGAAACACCAAAATGTTATTCACGTACTTGCAGATGAAGATCTACATGGTTTGCTTGAGCGATGGGGTGCTTTGAGGTTTGGGTGAGCCTCCTTTCTTCTGCAAAATCAGCTCATTTTCAAGTAAAGCTGATTGCAAAAAGGCATGTGAAAATCCGTGTCAGGCTATGCTTTTGATGAAAGAACTGAAATCTAAAAGCCGACCAGAACTGCCTCTTGGAGTTTCATTATGGGATACTCTTCTCATTGATCTAAGGAAGGCAATAAAATTAATCTGCTGTGGAAATGAAGGACAGATTAACAGAGCCTTGTTGTTGGGGTTGGGTGTGGGGAAGTAGGTGGCAGACGATCAGCCTAGTGTCATCCTGTCTACCTTGCAGTTTAAATCAGGTAGTGACTGGAAGATCTGAAAACGGCTGCTATTAGGGACTCCCTGGAGGAGTTTCCTTTTCTCCGCTTTCAATGATGAAATGATGTGCCTAAATTTAGAGTTTGGAAGAGATCAGCAAGTTCAACAGGATAGAAATGTGAATCTTCTGAGTAGAGAGGGTGATGAATACATAAAGCCTGCCACATGAGGGAGCTGTGAAAATGATAAAACACAGGTATTGAAAGGGTGTAAGCAAAACAGACTTGTTTGGAAAGGGAGGACAGGCAGAAATCGCCTGAGCCATCAATTCTGGCTCCCGTGTTAAGCAACCCTTTAATGAATCCTTCATTTGGAAAGGCACAGAGCTACTTCTCACACACCTATATGCCACAGACTGGAAAACACTTCTCAGCCCCTCTGCAGGGTGGCTTCCTGGATATAACTAAAGAAGTTCATATGAAAATGAGAATCTGGACAATACTGGGAGGATTTCTTAAATCCCTGAAAATGTTAGTTCTCTTATGATAATAAAAATCCCAAATTCAAGACTTGTAGGAGAAAAGAGGGGCGAAACAGTCATTAACCTGCCTTGTAGGCAGAGTTCTGATCTGAGTTCTGTTTTGGAGAGGTAGTGAAACCCAGCACCTTAAACCCAGGGATTGTGAGGGAAAGAGATAAGACTTATATTCTTGGCTGAATTTAGATTCCTTCACTTGTGGAACACCAGTGCAAATGTGCAATGGTGCCCCTCGTGAGGTAAAAAAAGGCCCTCCAACATGAGTAAAGGGACAGATCCCTGGCTCTCAACAAGCCTAGTTAAAAGAAAAAGGGAAAAACAAGAGCCAGACAAGACAGCTTGAACTGTAAGGCTGATGGTTAATTGGTGCATTTTAACAATTAACAGCTGTCATTGTGATTATATCTTAGAAAGGGATCGACAAAGAATTTTACCTTCTCTTCAGTGTGTTTGATGAGAATCTCAGCTGGTATTTAAATGCAAACATAAAATACTATTTGAGGATGGAAGAGACTTCTGTGAAAAAGGATAATGGCTTCAAGGAATCAAACAGGATGCATGGTATGGCCTGATGCTGTTCTGCAGGCAGCAGGAGTAAAACTGCAAGACATAGGTTGGTGTCCATCTAATATCTGGGCTGGGAGACTGGAGTGGCTATGTGCTGTACTGGCCTGAAATTAAGTGAGTATAAAGGCAGAGGGTGGGACATGGAACATAAAGCAGAGCTGTATGTGCAGGAGTGCAGGAGGTAGGCCCTGAGTGTATTTGGGGTGAATTTACAAGCAAGATGCACTTTCACAGGCAGGCCTGTCCTTTCAAGGTATATGTACAGAATGAACTCTGGCTGATGTCGAACGGTGAACAGTTAATTGTCTTCACCTTTGCAGCCATCAATGGATTTATGTTTGGTAACTTGCCTGGGCTGGATGTGTGTGAAGGAGACAATGTGTCCTGGCACCTTCTGGGCTTGGGCACTGAAGCAGATGTACATGGAGCTGTGTTTCAGGGCAACACCCTGCAGATGAATGGGATGCGGAGAGATTCTACCAATCTGTTCCCCCACACGTTTGCTACCGCCTTTATGCAACCTGATAACAAAGGTAAGTACCTGCACATCTAATTTAGCAGCAGGAATAGTCTTATGTTGTAGTATTTGCTCCTATGGCTGATGTGTTTAGCACTGTGTGAACTGTTACAGGGTGAGCTGTGCTTTAGACCCCATTTGGCCCCATTTAGGAGGCCAGAGGTCCTGCCTCTTGCATCTGATTCTGGGGAGGAACAGAAAATAGCGGATCTCATCCCATATTGTCTCAGACTGATTCTCTGGGCTGCCACATCCTAATACATATCTGTACTAATGACTCTGGACATTGCTGCCTGTGACCTGTAGAAATATGCAGACATCTATTTCAGAATAAAGTAGCACAGAGTTGTCAGAGTTTAACTCTCCTGTCCATGGCTTGAAGAGATTCACATTTACATCAGATCCCGGTCTTCCCAGTTTGAGGGTTAGACATGCAATACTGTGTCTCTTTCAAAGGGTGTTGTGGCACGTTGCCAGCTATCTCCTCTCCCTTGGTATTTGCAGGCTAGATCTTTTGCTTAACCAGAATCTCAGCAGTGGTAACACAGTTGTGTCCTAATTGGTTTCTTCACATCTAATAACCAGCTTATTGTGTGTGTAAGGAAACCTCCTGAGATGATTCTTATCTAGGCCTTTCTTGCTTGGTTTCTCTAAAAACCCTTTTGAATCTCAGCCTCTGGCAACCAACCTCCCCTAAACAAACACACAGATGTATACAACACATACCAATAACAGCCATGTCACAAGCTTTGTGTGAGAAGCAGCTCTTTTATGGGATCTTTAAAACTAGCTGATTTCCTTGTTTGTGCTGCCTCCCTCAGGGATTTTTGAGATCTACTGTCAAACAAGCAATCACTACCATGCTGGGATGAGGGAACATTACTCTGTTTCCAAGTGCAGCAAAAAGGACTCTGCTCCTGTCCGTCGATACAAAGGGGTGCGGACATACTACATCATGGCAGAGGAGGTGGAGTGGGACTATGCACCCGATCGCCGCTGGGAGAGGGAACGGCATAACCACTCTGTGGAGAGGTAGAGTGCCTCTATTTTGAGGAAGCCTCAGGCAAAGATTCTCAGTAGAACTTAGCCAAAATACCTTAATAAGCTTCACTATCTTGTCACATGGCACTTATGCTGCTGGTGCTGATGGGGGCCGCAGCCCCCTAAGTCACCTGCCACTCTTTTCAGCCAAAACAGGTCACTGGGAGGTGAAATCTGTTCAGCTAATGAACCCCCTACTACCGGTTACCTGCTTATTGCCTATGAGCATTTGGGTAACACAGCACTCTCTCTGCATTTTTCAGCTATTCCAATGTATTTTTGAGCAATGAAAATGGACTACTCGGCTCCAAGTACAAGAAAGCAGTTTATAGGGAATACACTGATGGGACATTCCAGACTCCTAAGGCCAGGATAAACGGTGATGAACATCTAGGGATACTGGGTAAGGAAGTCTGTAGAGGGTATATCTTTCACTCATATAGGGCTGGGTCTTAGACTCTGCGGGCTGTAATCTGATGGCTTCCCAGATCTTCAAGTATATACTGTTTATGGAAGTGGGGAGGGCTGTCTCCTATTCAGGTCTACAGGTCTGAAGAAAGCAGAGTTCTGAATACAGCCTGTAGTAGAAAAGACTGGATTCTCATGCATGCCTTTGCTGCTGGCTTTCTTTGATATCTCAAACTATTTTTTCACACCTGCATTTCTGAGTGTAAAACAAAAATAACCATTGACTTCTGGAAAGCAGTCTGAGAGATGCAGGTGAAAATTTAGCTGTGAAAGAAATGCTTTTGATGTAAAAGTAGACAGGCCTTGAGAAATGGAGTGCACTACAATGTCCAACAGAAGTCCTTGGAGACAAAGCTCTGGGATATGAATCCAGGACTACAAGTGGTGCCAGGCCAGCAAGGTGAGGTAGTGTATGCCATTTAAAATAGCTTGTGGCTCCGATTTGTAACACTTTCAGGCCAAACTGAGCATTACCAGGTCATCTGGAGCCAGCAGCAGGGGATGATAAATACCATGCTACATTTAATATAGCAGTATTCAGATATCAAACCTTAGTTGCACTGGGCACAGTGAAAATGCATAGCAATCTTCATTTCCACCTTGTGAGACTTGCAGTCCAGTTTTCTAAGACCTACTTGAAATGGGACCAGCCACCAATTTGCTTTTTGAGGGCTAAAGATATGGTAGTAAAGAATGAGAGGATCGTAAGTATTATAGGGAAATATCTCTGGGAAGGGGAAGATGGTGAGAGACAGAGGTGAGAACATTCTTAGGAGATACATTGATAATTCTTGCTGATCTTAAAGTATGTTCTTCCTATCTCAAGGTCCTTTTATGTGGGCGGAAGTAGGAGATATTCTCAACGTTGTGTTTAAGAACAATGCTACACGACCCTACTCCATTCATGCACATGGGGTGCTGGAAAGGGAGACAGGACAGCCACAAGCAGCAAACCCTGGTAAGTCACTGTGTTCTCCGCTTTATTTCTGTATAGGCATATGAAGTTTATTTTAGCCTAGAGTTAGACTTGTTTCTTTAAATAGGCTTAGGCATACTTCTTTTCTTGCAGTAAAGACTTGGAACTGAACAGGAATGTATTTCAGGTTCGCTGTGGTTTTATTAATTGTCATTTGTGTGTCAACGGCTGCCTGGAGGACTTAATATTCTCCGCTGACCTCTGGAATAAGTGTAGCGCAATTTCTCTGTGCAGCCTTCTCCCCCACAGTGTGCCGTCTGCCTGGGAAGGAGAAAGGTGATGACCGTTCACAGCTCAGCCATCCCTTGGTAATCCTGGCCTGAGTGCCCATGACGGGGGAAGCCGCCCCAGTCCTTTGGGACCTATAGCTTTTGTGATACAAAAAGTTGCTTCCCAGGACCCAGGATGAGCTTGCCAATTTGTTTCACTGTCCAGGTGCCAATCAATGTGATTTTTGGCCCCCTTCAACTTGTGTGTTCTTCAGAACAGGCTCTGTCTCCAGAACCGCCAGCCTTTCAGTTGGGCCCTGTCTTTCTAAGAAGTATTGCTAATACCCAAAATAGCAATTTTTAAAAGGAATTTGAATGAACATCATAAAAATACTTTTAAGAGTTCAAAGATCATCTCAAGCTCCATCTGTAGTGAAGATAGGTGGAATTTCTTTTGTCAGGGCTAGTCTTGGAAGTGGCAGATAAAACAGTTGTGCTGATATCAGTGTGTGCATCCTGTGACCCTCCCTCTCCAGTTTGCATATGAGAGGGGAGCCTCCTTTCTGCTTTTCTGTGTCTGGAAAAAAGGTGAAATGTCTGACAAAACCAGAACTGTATTTGCACTTTGGAGACAGGATTTTTTTTTTTTTTTTTTTTGCTTTTGAGTACTACTCAGCAAACTGGGGACTTTGTTCATCACACAAGTGCTAATGGTGCTTTTCTGTCACTCAGGTGACATTGTGACATACCGATGGGAAGTTCCTGAGAGATCTGGTCCAGGGCCAAATGATTCAGCCTGTGTCCCTTGGATCTACTACTCCATGGTGGACCCAGTAAAGGTAAAATCTATTTGGAATCTTATAGAAGTTAGAACCAGAAAAGCCCAGTTAGACTGATTTTTCTAACCCTCTACAAAACAATGTTTTTGATATGTTTTAGAGATTAGCCCAGTTGAGAGGTAGAGGAACCATCTGATAACATATCTGGCATTCTCCTTGGAGAGGGAATCTTCCAAATTCACCCTACTGTTTATCCTTTTTTCCAGCACAAACTCTTGTAAAACAGTTCCACTGTTCCCTTGACAATAACCTTCAGTTAGTTGTAGGGTATGAGCACATCTCCTAGTGAATCAGGCTCCTATTAGTTGGAGTCACAGGGCTAATTTGAAAAGGCAAAAATTGTCCAAAGTTGGGCCAGGTGAATAAACCAGGGAGATTTGAGTATTGCTAGCATCAGCTGTCATACTGGTGATTTCAATGGGAAACTGTCTGGAGGATCCTGCAATAATGCATCTCATTCAGCCCAAAGATCATTGGCTTTTTATTTCAAGATCCAGATGTTTCTGCAGCTAGAGTGTGGAGAATATTTTGATATCATTCATATTTATGTCCTTTTGATTTGCATTCATAAGAGTATGTATAGACTCTGTTCTTGTGTTTTAATAGCTGACTTTCATCAATGAGATTACTTACACACCATTTGTTTTAGTGAGGGTGATGCAGGGAACAGCAAACATGATTGCCGAAAGGCAAAGGACTGCGTACAAAAGGGGAAGGTAGGAAGATCATTCTCAGGTTTTTCTTATTCATTCATACTAGGATATGTACAGTGGCCTGATTGGACCCCTGAAGATCTGCCGGAAAGGGGTGCTGCAATCCGATGGGATCAGGAAGGATGTAAAGAGGGAGTTTGCCCTACTGTTCCTGGTGTTTGATGAAAATCAGTCCTGGTACTTGGAGGAGAATGTGGAACGTCACACTCGCAGGAATCACAGAGATATCAACCTGCTGGATGACATATTTGTGGAAAGCAACAAAATGCATGGTAATGCCCGTTAGGCACCTAGACACCCATTACAATCTGTGCAAAGTTGATGTTGGCCCTGTGACCTCTGTTAATAGTCAGAAGACCAAAAGCCAGGAACCTGATTCCTAGTGCATGCCCTCACCCTTTTCCTTCATCAGTGGCACAAGCAGAATTAAACTGTGTTGTTCTCAGCATTGTAGCACATGTAAGGCACAAGTCTGATCTACAATGAAGGCTAATCATCATGGTCCTCTCTGTCAGGAGGAATAGCAACGTATGGGTCAGGGAGGTTAATCTCTAATGTATCTGAGTGACTCAGAACAGAAAATATGATCAGAGGTGAAATTAATGTGTCAGACTAATTTCATTCTGTTGATCTTGGGATCATTAGAATATGTTTTCAAATTAATTGACCTAGCTGTGTGGTTGGAATGCACAGATCAGTTTTAGCTGATTATCAAAAAGCTACTTCTGCCTTAGTAGGCTAAATAGATTTTTTTTATAAGTTAATATGTAATTTATGATATAAGTTATAATCATCAACCCAATATTATAGGTAGCAAAATCAACACACACAAGTTGAGTTTCTTGCTTTGGGCTACAGAAAGTCTCTATGGTAGAGCTGGGATTAAAACACTGGTGCTTCCTGTCCTCAGATCGTGTCTCTTTCCATCTTATTCCCTTCTCTGTCTTCTGAACATGGAGGTTTCACTGTGTGACATATCACTCAGCTCAGTCACTGTTTTGGTTCCTTTCCTGCGTTTGCAGTCAAAGCAGTTTTTCTTCTTGCTGTGCTAATTATGAAATGAATTCCCACCATGCAGCGATTTTTACAAATGATCAGTGTGCAATGTGTGGAGCCAGCATGAGACATAGAATGACAGGGTTGCCTGTTGGCAGGATTTACCTGTTTTTCCTTGTTCAGTAAGTACATGGTTCAGAGACTCGTGTATGTGCACACATGCACACACATATGCACCTAGCATTGGGCCAGGAAGACACATTTACACATCCTGACTTCTAGAAGCAGCTGTCTCTGCTGACTGACTTCAGGGTTTCTGAAAGAAGTCGAGTCTGAGACTTATCAGAGCTAAGCCATAGTATAGCCCTGGAGGCAAGTCACTTACTTACCTATCCGTTGGCCCCACTGAGAATTAGGTAGTTGAGCTGGAGGGATTGCCAATGCTTCTGGGGACTCATATGGAAGACAGTAAATGCTGATGCCTTGGCTTCTAAATGAGCTTTGAAACATCTAACTTGCCATGCATGTTCTATAGAGACGGTGCAGCATATTTGCCATTTTAGTAACAGCCATTTCTATTTTCTGAATGTTTACTGCACAGCAATCAATGGGAAGCTCTATGCAAACTTGCCTGGACTGACCATGTTCCAAGGAGAGTGGGTGAACTGGTACCTGCTGGGAATGGGTCAGGAGATTGATGTGCACACAGTCCACTTTCATGCTGAGACCTTCACATACAAGGTAAGAATAACCTGTTGTCAATCTCTGCTTTATAAGCAGCAGGAATCATTACTTTTGCTTGACTCTGACTTGAACTCCTTGCATGAATTCACAGCAATCATCCAATTCACCTAATTAGGAAAAGGATGTGATTTTACACAGTTCTGATACCCGATCCTAAAAAGGGTTAGCTACATGCGTTACCAGATTGCTTTCCCAGCCACAGCCCTGGAGCTGCTCTTTGAAATCTTTTGTAGAGCTTTTATAAACTGTAGTAGTACTGCAGAGGTCTCTAGTGACACTAATAGAGATCTTCACTGCTCTAGACAGATTTCTCAAAAGATGCACAGAGTGCTGCATGCTAACAGCCTCCCATCCCTTTGACAGAAAGGCAGAGGCTACAGAGCAGATGTTGTGGATCTGTTCCCTGGGACCTTTGAAATGGTGGAGATGCTGGCTGGGAACCCTGGGAGATGGCTGCTTCATTGTCATGTATCTGATCATATTCATGCTGGCATGGAGATACTCTTCGAAGTCTTGCCCAAACCAGGTAGGGAGTGAGCACCAATTGTTACCATAAGCATCTAATGACACTTTCTACCATTGTGGCTAAATTCTGAGTGTTTACCTCACACTTAGTTCTTTCCATACCATAAATAGCCAGTTAATTGGGCAGTTAAGTAATTAAGTACTAGTAATTTAAGGTGTTCCCTTTGAAAGTTGTAATAGCTGCAGCTGGACTTAATAACAGCTTGGTTTCAGGAGTTTACATTGCTTAGGGTATTATGAGGTTTATTTTAGCTTGTGTTTGGGAAGCACTGTTCAACCATCAGCTAGTAATTGTTCTTACTAAAATATTGCCTATGGTCTAAATGCACATCCTAAGGCTTTTAACTTCACCAGGAAATACTAGAAAGTGTTTAAAGCTGAGTGACACTCAAAGGTTTTGATCATGCTTTTCTTTCAAAGGCTGTAGAGAGTCATGCAATGAAGTAGGTCTGCTCTTGAAACAGATAATGCAAAAGCCCTCTTGATTTAATGTGGGGGAGTGAAAACATCTACAAGAGAAAATAAAACTACAAGCACTGGAAAACCACTCTGTGTCCAGATCTGATCCTTGCCAAAAGTGCTGTGTTCTGGACTCTACCTATTCAGCCCAACACTTTGTCATCCACTCCTTGTTTCCTTTCAGAGCCAGCACCTGAAGTCATGAGCTACAATGAAGGTATGGTATACAGTGCACTGCTAAATAATGTGTGTGTGGAGGGGGGGAGGGAAGGGAAAGGAGGAAGGTAGATGGGCCGTTCCTTACCAGTACAGAGATTTAGACTTGTACAGGGAGAATGGAGGAGCACAAAGAACCCCCCTTCCTTTGTTAGTAGGAATAACCTCTCATCAGTCAGGCTGGGCAGAGTATAAACACAGAGGTCTTGTTAGTCTCAGGCTCAGCCAATGGTGGATAACAGTGGGGGTTCCAGGTAAGTTTGTCCATTTGTACTCTAAATATCTCTGCTCTGATGGTAAAAATAGGAAAGTTAGGCTTGTGCCTTTTTTTCCTTGTTAAGCCAGAAAGTTTAGTGGCCTTGCTTCCTGTTGTACCTGCTATATATGGAGCAGAATGCAAGCTTAAAAACTTGCAGAGTTTCAAAGAGTTGCAGAGTTTACAGGAGGATCTAGCAAAGGGGATGATTTTTTTTTTTCTCATCCCTTTCAGTCAAAACCCACGGGACACCTTAGATCAGTTATCCTCACCTCTTGGACTATCAGTGACTGTATAGTCTAGAGAATTTTCGGGCACAACTGCTACTAGATTTTTTTGCTGCTGTGAGTAGATCCAGCTGAGCTGATCTCGGAGGCGGCTTAGACTGGCTGAAAATACAGACATCTATTTACAACTCTTCAGTCTTTCTCTACTGGCTTTGCATTTATTTCTTCCACAACAACATTTTCCTCACTCAAAATGGGAGTAAAGACAAGGAGTAGGGAATGTGTCAGAGCAGTAGTGACAATATTAAGTAATTTGTTTTTATACCAGATTCATGCATCAAGTGTTCACCAGGCAAAAAGCGTTGATTGACAGTTGTTATCCATGCAAATAGTCACCCTTATCAAAAGGATTCTGCTGTCTTGCCATGGAAGCATAAGGGAGCTCAGGATCTCGCCACAGGCATGACCAAGCAAGTGCATCTTGAAAAGTGATGCTACGGGACGACAGCAGAAGCCACATCCAGGATGAGCTTGGAAGCAGGGTGGGGAACTCGCAGCAGCCCTGGTCCTGGCATGCATTCTCATTTCAGTTCTCCTGTACTATTCCTAGCTCAGCTACTGACTCCCCAGATAACCTCAGATCTCCAGCTGTGTGAATTGGGATAGCAATGGTTAGCTGATAGGACTGAATAGCTGTGAGACACAATGAGGTCCTGGGATGGAGTGGGCTGGAGAAGGGAAAGAACCATTTATTCTGCAAATTCTTGTATGACCTGAGGGATGAAGGTCTGCTGAATGGACAGCAATTGGGTCTGCTTCGACTTGCTTTGATTGCTTTGGGTCTGTCTTTTACCACTTTTCTTTGTATTTCTCAGACCCTTTCAGCTGTGGTGTTTCTAGCTCTCATTGGCACTATCTTTCTGTTTGCTCTCAGAGACACCACCTGAGGATGAGTCCCAGAAGGTCATGCTGTTTGGAGCTAAGATGGCTCCAGGGCAGGTAGAAGCTACAGTCATCATTCTAGCTGTTGCGGGAATGGTGCTCTTCCTGGTTGCCAGTTTCCTCCTGGGAGTGGTCATCTATCTCGAGAAGCAAAAGAGATTAAGGCGCAATCGGAGGTCCATCCTGGATGACGGATTCAAACTCATGTCTAAAAAGAATCACGGGATATAAAACCCATGTAAGAATTTCTGGCTGTGTACTTGGAGCAGAGGCTGGATCGCTGTCCACACCAAGATGTTGGGTCATCACTTCAGTCACACACTGGACTTCTAGAAAGCTAAGAAAGAAAGTTGGAGCCCTGACCTCTTCATATATCTTCCTAAGCACTGTGTAAAGAAAAGGTCCCTCCAGGAGACATCTGAGGACTCTTTCAGTCAACTGAAGAAAAGTAACAGGAGTCAAAAGGTTCTCCTAAAACCATTCCTCTTCCCCAAGACAGAGTGGAGACACTTCCCCTATTTTCTTCCCTCCAGAAAACTCTACTTGGTCAGTCTTGGTAAAAGAACTTTCAGACCAGATTCCAGTCTTGCTCCACTGCCAGAGCTGATTTGGGTACTCTCTCCCGACAGATCTGTAGAACTGTGAGCCTTTAACCTAAATAATGTGAAGGGGGAAAGTAATCTTTGCTTTTTCATGAATCAAATAAGAATACAGAAGAGAAAATGTTAATTTAGACTTAGATCACTGAGTTTTTTGCGAATAATTGGACAGATATAAATTCAGGGCAGTACGTGTCACAGGGTCTGAGAGAGCTTCATCAAGAACCATGTCAGCAGCTCTGCCTTGCCATCGCCCTTGCTTGACACATCCTTGTGCTTCCACATACCCCAGGGAATGTGTTTGTCAGGCATCCTGTGCCTTGCACTGGGAAATGAAGCTTTTGCGTGTGCTGCAGTGTCTTAATGGCTTCCCTGCATATCAGTCCTGTTGTTCTGTAAGTGTAAAGTACTGTACCACAGCATCTATGCAGTTCCTTGTGCCGTAGGAGGAAGGATGCTGTGACATTTTGTGATGTGGTTTGCTCTGTGTTTTTTCAAATACATTTTATTGAAGTTACCTCCAGAGTTCAGCTGTTTCCAAGTTATTGCTGTGAGCCAAGCCAAAGACTCAGTCATGTGAGAGGTGAGTTTACACTTGGGGCAGAAAAAAACATGGAGTTCTTCTCCCAATGGTACAATCGCAGTTTTCTCCTGGTAAATTTGACAACTGTGAAGGGAGAGAGAGCGAGCTAGAGTGCCAGTGTAATTTAACAGCATAGAGCAAGTTTGCCTGTAGTCAGTGAAGCATGTGGTAGTGCAGGCCTGAGATAAGGGAATTCTTGCAGTAAAGAAGGAATGTTAAGGGGGGCCCTTGCCTTTTAGACAGCATAGAAATAAAAGCATTAGAGATGGAGAGGCCTGTATAATGTCTAATAAATGCTCATGGAGCATTGCTGTCTACTGAACCTTCTGCTGCTAATCGCTGTCCCCGTAGGAGAAAGGAGCTGAGTGCTGGGGGAGCCAGAAGACTCCTGTCCTGCTCAGCGTCGGGAGGGGGACGGTGCAATGCTGTGTCCTTCCAGCCACCGGGGTTCCTCTGGGTCAGGACCGAGCACCCTCCTGCTACCGTCAGTCTCTCTTAGAGGTGCCCGCCAAGAGCCCCTGTCTTGGGGGTGCCCTGTGTAGCCCATGACTGAACCTGGAGCTCTGAAGCCTTTTCCTCAGGCAACGGCGATGATCCTCCATATGCGGCTGCGTCCATACACATCACGTTCATTGCCCTGTACTTCAGGCACCAAGCATTTCCTGATAAAATATCTGTTTTCCTGTCTGTCCCACTGAATCCCATTATCTAAATGGATGCAGGTTAGTGCTTTTATATTTCAGTCTCTGGTTTTAAATTGGAGAGGGCAGAAAAGAAATCCTTTCTGCATGGCTTTCAAAGGCAATTAAGGCAGAGCCAGCTAAATGGCTGTAACGACAGGGGAGTGCTGTAGGCTCTTTTGATATATCAGCTCTGTTTTATTCACAGCAACAGTTATAACGTACTTAATCATGTTCAATTCATATTGGGTCCATGCATATTTCTAGCTGCCTTTTCCTTTGGCAGTGGGGAGAAAGCTCATTAATTTCCTTTCATTAGACTTCATTAAGCCTGGCAAGGAGCTGGAGGGCTGTTGAATGCTCTGAACATGGGTGCTCTTTGCTCATCGTCAGCCCTGGTTCAGCTGCTATTGCGAACCAGAGATGAAGCTCTACAGCTCGGGGTGAATTTTGGAAGCTATGTCATCAGAAGTAAGAATCGGGCAGGAAACTTTTTCACTTTCCTCTGGTTTGGGGTGGGGGAAGGAGAATGGAATAAAAAAAAGTTCTCAGCTGACATTGAGGTAAGGGAGTCATTTTAAATGTATTTGTCGAGAAAGAGGGAAACTCATCCTCCTTCAGTTCCTCAGTTGGTAACTAGGGTGCTAAGCTGGAATACAGCAAACCTGGGTTTCAGTACTGATTCAGTAACAGGAAGACATAGGGACTAGAACTGGATCTCTTAAATTTGTACAAATCCTTTAAAGAGCAGGCTCTCAAAGTTCCTCCAATATAACACTGTTGTTTGGGCCAAGTGGAACATGAATCAAGAGAGGCTTCTCCAGCTTTGGTGGTTGGAGTACTCTTGAAGACACAACCTAGAGGCCTCAGCTGAGTGGCTATGTTGGAGAGGACTGTGTCCTCTGAGGAATTGCACCCCAAACAGAGAAAACTCTATGGAAATACTTTGGACAAAGCTGATCATTTTGCTGAAACTTTCTGTTGCAACAGACTGTAACAGAGGACAGTGTATCAATAGCTTCACAACTGCATCTCATCAGAAGTTGGCTATACCAGCCAGTGGGAGCATGTGGAGGAGGAAAGATGTTTCACAGTTCTGGTAACTGTGAGCTGGAACCTGTGAGCAAATGTTTGTTTGCTTTGGCAGCAAGCCTTCTGTCTGAGCATCCCACAGGACCTTGTCAGTGATTATCCCTGATGCACATATGGCCACCAAGGAGTCACCTTCTTAAGAAGGGAACCAGCGGGGCACGATCAGAGTCTGCACGTTGCTGCTCCACAGGTGGACACTGGGATGGTATTCTACTTTCTCTCTGCTCCTGCACAGGTTAGGCTAAATCTAGCATTTAATGGTTTCTCAGCTCTTAGTGCACCGCTCTCACAGCATTTTTATGTGTTTGTCTCTTTCTAGCCTTCTTTAATCATGTGGACCATCTGTTGGTGTGTCCACAAAGTGTCCTGGATGGGACCAGTGGTTAAACCCAAAGAACAACCTGCTGTGACCTACAGGCGTGATCTTTCTGGAAATAGTAATAGAGGTTTAAGGTGCAATTGCTCTGCAACTGCTCCCATGCTGAGCTGAGGCAGTAGATCACGTAAGTTTTCCCACTGACTGACTCAGCCATTGCAAAATAAACTAGCTCAGCTCAAACTGTTCTGTAGTGGTTCAAGATAATACACAGTGAAGAGGATTAGAAGTGCTCATGTAATCTATTAGAATGGCTCAGCTCATGGGGGCAGAGGGAGAGAAATACACGTATCCATGCTTTTTGATTATTTGATGCCCATGCTGCCAGTATGAGTTTAGGACAGTTTTACTTTCATGAATGAACTGGTCTCAAGTTTTGCATGAGAGAAACAAAAAGAAGCTTATATTTCCTATTATATTCACTTAAGTGAATGTTCTTTGTCTGAAGTTTTAATGTTACCCTTAGGCTCCAATTAGACTTGCTAAACTTTCTAGACACTTACCTAGACGACTACTTGCCCATTTAAAGTTACCCACAGTTTTCCAGGTTGTCTTAAATGACTGCAAAACTGAGTTATTCATTTACATGGCAGCAGCTGGATGCTTGCAGCAGGATGGAATGAAAAGCCCTTTATTAGTGCTGTGAAGCTGCTCAGTCGTGGGCGTAATCAACACGACGTTACTTCAACAGGTAGACAATTGCATCCCTATTCCATGTCAGTGCCGGGGCCGCCGTTCCCAGCTGACAAATTCTTTTATACACCTACTAATGGTACAAATGTGAAAGCTAGGCAAGTAGGGTGCCTTTTGGATTTGCACACGGAAACACAAAATGCTATCTTGATTTCCCCCTGCCCCCAACGCGAAAGTTAATGCCAAATTAGCCTGAGGCACACCATAAAAGACTAACACTGGTAATTGTCAGAGGAAAAATTTTAATGCTTTTCAGGTGTCATAGCTGCTCTGGTTCTGAATTGAATAATGTGTGGCTTAACATGCAGCTTGCTTTGTGAAGTATAATCACTACTGGACTGTTTACAATGATTATAATTTTGTTGGCACAGCAAATTACAGCAGAGGTCCTGAGCCACGTGCATATGTACTGCCGGGGAAAGAAATTCGAGCACAATAGCTGCCAAAACAAGACAATCTGCAAGATCACAATCAGAAGTTGGATCTGAGTAAAAGTAAAAGTTGGCTTTCAGTTTATTCCCTGTCAAACTTCCACTTGCTAGCAGAGGACTTTACAAAATGCTCTTGAAGTTGCATTTCCATTCTTAAAGTTTTCCTAGTGCTCTTCTCTTGCTCTTAATGGAAAGTTCAAGAGAAGTAGTTACTGTCTGTGCAGATTGAGAGAACGGAGAGGAGTTTTAGACTGACAGTGCATTAGGATTAAATGAGAGCACCACTGATCAGGAAAGCTGAACTGGGAAAAGATGAAATTCACTGGCAAGGGAGGATGACAACAAGAATTGTTGGTTAAAGAGCAGCAGTAGAAGAAACCACTGACCAAGATCATTGCTCCCTCCAGCACTGTAATTAAGTCACCAGAATAATGATAGCTCAGAAAATACCTTTCTTCTTGCTGCTCCCTTGAGGTTTTCCAAGCTCTTCTGGATCTTCCTTGGGAGATCAGATCTGGCACCGATTTGGAGGACATCTAGCAAATGAAAGGGGTTGGTGCTCTCTGCACAGGAACGGTCACAGGACGCCGAGGTGTCTCCTGCCAGGCTGAACAGATAAAGCAGCTGCAGAGGCCTCTGGAGGAGCTGCGCAGGGTGCTGCGTTTGCAGTGCTCTTGTACTGGCAGCTCTTCTCAAGCTCTTCGGGCTGTTTGTAAAGTGCTTTCAGCCCTTGCAGAAGTGTGCAGCACCCAGGGCTTGGTCCTGGAAGGCAGAGCCAGGTTTCTATACACAACTGGGTGCACAAGGTTTGGCAAAGTTTGTCTTTTGTTGTTGACTGGCACAGCTTTTATTTCATGAGGTAGTTTAAACTATTGGCATATAAACAGCTCTTGATGCCTAAATGAACATTCATTGCTGCAGCTGTTCAGGCAAACAGAAAATACCTGTATTGTCTTTCCATTTTGTACAGCAGTCTGGGTCTCTTCAAGCCAACCTGAGTTATGCTTTGTTGTGTGGGGCTCTTTTCACTGAATTCGAAAGGGGATATTTTCTTACCGATTCTGTATCCATGCTGTCTGCTCTTGCTGTCCTTTTTGATCCAAGTGAGGGCTTGGTGTAATCACCAAACTGTCCAGTTTTGGGTGATCTGTCTGTCAATACTATGAAGTGGATGCGCTTTCTTGGATGTGAACAGCTGGTTACACAGGGACTCCCCATATTAAAAAAGGCCTTCTGCTACTGAGTTTAAATGAAGCTCACGTTTTTCATAGCTTTGATTCAAAGAAATTTCTTGTAATCTCTTGCTGTGAGCCAGTATAAACAGAATGAAGCATTCTGGGATCATTCTGTGAGGTGGAATAAGCACAGTAAAACTGTTGTGAAGCACGGGGCTCTGCTCTGTCAAAATGCATGCTGGCCTCCTTGGAACAAAGCTGTATCAACGAAGTATGATGGCTGGGCAGAGTTTGATTAAGACTATAATTGACCGAACATTAGTATGGTGACATTAAATTGGGGTGGTTATTTGTCTTGGTCAACTCCTTTGAGCATTTGAGTTCTGCATGCTAGTTCTTCCCTTGTTCAAGCTGATTTCTTTGATCCTAAATTACTCTTAGCCTGTCTGTTTACCGTTCATACCTCATCATTAATGGAGAAGCTACTTTTGAAAGAACTTGGTAGAATTTGGGAATAGATTGTGTGGGGCAGCACAACATCCAAACTGACTACAGAAGCATCTGAACTCTTTTCTTGCTAAGTAAAGCCCAAGAGAGAAGGAGGATGAACAGTGGAGGGAAGGGGAAAAACAGAGAAGCAATATGCATATGTGAGATACCAAACTTTCCAAAGCACTGGTCTCAAAAACAAATGATTAATTTAGTCATAGACTCTTCTGGTGATATAAGAACGGCAGGACTGGACAGGTGGTTGATGAAACAACTTTTACTGGAAATTATCATTTATGGTGTTTAAATTTGGTTACAACCTGTCTTGGAAATCAGTTTGTTTACTTTTCCCAAAATAGGTGCAAATTCAATCTATTACTCAACAGGCACTCTTTGTATACTTCATATCCTCAGGTTTTCTTGAGAAGATGGGCTTAATGCTATGTTCTTTAAACCAGTGGGGAAAAAAGAAATAAGTCACCTATCCCCCAATGAGCCTTAGATGAAGAGTAAAAGAACAAGTTGGTCTATTGGGAGAAGATGCAGGCAAAAAGCCTCTTGTGTAAGGGACAGTTAAACAGGTGTGATACTGCTGCTACTGACCATGTTTAATCTACCCCAGAGCTGGGCATAGGAGGAAAAAATTCTGTTATTCAGTATCATCAAGAACACTAAAGAAAATGCATCTTATCTTTCTGTACGGAAGGATAGTGGAAAGTTTTTCAATCTGTCATTAAAAAGAAAACCCTGCCCACAGGAACTTCCTATCTTAACACTTTTTTTTTTTTTTGTATTTAAGGGATTATTTTCTTTAAATGAAAGCTTGCATCCCAGAGGTAAGCAAAGAGCAGCCTTTTGCTTCAAGTCAAGCTGATTTCCTTTGAGAGAAAAACAAGAATATGGCAAAACTCAGGATCCCTAGAAAATGTGGTTGCATGTCAGTGTATGTGTGCATCCCTTCTGCAAAAGGCTGTGTCCGAAATGGCAATTGTGCCACAGGAAATAGGTTTACTGTATCGGTAAAGAGGTTTCTTCTCTACTTAATGCAAAATATAGACAGGTCATAAGTTAAACGCAATGTACTGGAGAGGCTGCTGGAGCATTGCTGCAACTGTGTGCCCTCTTGTAACTTCAGTCAATCCAAATTTGGTGCTTACATGTAAGCAATTTTCTAGAACTCTACTGTTGCCACAGATGGGAGATAGTGGACTGAATGATTTTGAGTTAAACTTGAGTTGACTTTTCAAAAGTTAAAGAAAATGTATTGAACAAAACTGAGCAGAGGGATTGTGACTAGTCCAATTTAGACTCTCACTATTTTTTTTTTATTTTTAACAAATTTAAACAGGAACATTGGCTTTGAAAACAGGTGACTTGTGAGCTACATTTAAGTGAAAGCACTGCCATGTCCTGACTTAGATAAGTCAGTGTAGTGAACTTCTTTGGCGTTATTTCATCAATATTTTGTGAGTATACAATAAATAGGTAACAATTAGCATGCAACCTCAGAAACCTTCCTTTCTGCTTCTGTTTTTCAGTACAAAAGAAATTCTTATTAGGGAGAGTTCTTTCATTTAATCTCCACTTTCTCCTAAATGTTTAACATTGTGTCAAATGTGTGCACGGATGTTTTTACACACGCTTATTTTGCACCAGCCCAATTCACATATGCACAACATCTTATTAAAACAGTTGTGTAACCACACAAGGGGAGTCCTTCTTGTCCTTTGAGCTTCTCCTAATCCCATGTCCAGTGGGGAATCTCTCATCCTGCATGAAGACAGGGCTGATTTTGGATAAAAAGTCCCCAAATTCTGCCCTGTCATGCTGTTACAAATAGTTATGTGTAAAGCTGAGCAAGACAGACCGCTTTGCATTTCTCAAGACATGCTGTGCTTTTAAGATCCTTTTTGTTTCACAAAAAAACCTATGCCCCCTGACTGAAAGGTTTTGCTTCAATGAAAATGAAACATGCATTCCAGTTTTGATTTCCTAAAAACCTGAGAGTTTTATGTCAAAACTATGAATTCTATTTCAAAAGGTTTTCACAATGAAGAATGGAAATTATTCTTTCAGTTTCCAGATGTTTTGATGCTATCAGAGTGTTTCACTTAGTTTTTAACAAGGTGCAATAAATTGATGTTTCAAAAAATAGATATCAATAAAGTCTTCACACAAGTTCTTTCTGGCAGCTCCTATTCCTTTGCCTTCCAGGATATTTAGCCAATCCCTACTGTCACTTGTAACTTACAGAGTAAGAATATGTATTATTACAAAGTGCTAGCAATCAAAATGAACTGTAAACACAAATACAGTTTCTTTTCATACCTGAAAATTAGCCTAGGGATCAAATACATGACTTGCTCAAGGTCAAAGAGGTAGTAAACTGTTTAGGCCAGGACTAGAACCTACAGTGACTTAATTTTGGGGTTGTCCTCTTTCTGCAGCTGTTGATACAAAATCAGAATAGCTTTCTGGAAAGTCCAGAAATAAATAAATCCCCTCCAAAAGGAGAAAAAAATATATCTTGGAACAAAACTAAATATGTTAGCACAGGGACCACTGCGGTATCTTACAGCTTTCATTGTGAGTCCTGATACCCAAGCAGAAACCTTTCTCGTCTCCTGCTGCTCAGGCACACCGTGAAGCAAAGGTGCGGTTTTTAGCACAATGGCTTCCAGTCCCTTCTGAGCCCAGTCCTCCTCCGCCCACTTCCTTCTACACCTGTACTCTTCTAAAGGCATGGTTGCAAGCTTTATGTGAGGGAATAGCTCATGGCTCTTGGTTTTCTCTCTGCAGCCCTCAGAGATCTTCAGCTTGGAGATGTTTCATGAATTAGGCTGGAAGAGCTAGCCAGGATCCTTTGGAAAAGCTAATGGCCGGTCTGAGAAGCCCTGTGTATGATGAATTAGCTCAAGGTATCATTGTCATGATTATTATGCTTTTAGTGATATTCCAGATTCATAGCTCAGAAATGGCTCTCTTATGGGTGCTATTCTCTTCCTAGAGTGAGTGGGATTCAGAAGCTGGAAGGTTCAGTGTGAAATGTCGAATTGTAGGTGTAATAAATATCAGGTTTTGCTGTTGTCTTATAAGGACCCTTCTGGGAAACCTGCTTTTGGTGTTAAGGCTGGATTATGTGATTTCCTTTAGGTGAAGCTTTATAAAGGTTTGATAAAACTGATTGCAATGTTTCATCAGCCAACAAATTCCCAGAAGGGTGATCGTTCATCATAGTATCCAATCATTGTCAACAATGATTCAGGATATAAGACAAGGCTACTTATCTTCACAGTGATCTGAGTTTCTGAAAGAGTAGAAATAAGTCACGGTGTCTGATCACGTTAAAAGCTAAGAGCTATGCAACAAGTTGTGAGCTCTTTCTTTGCTTTTAAGAAGTCTTTTAATAGCTCAAAAAGCAATGGCTTCTGTGACTCTTCCCTGTCAACTCAGCCCATACCATTTCCAGGTGCTGTCGTGGTGTTGCTGTATACCTGGACTGTGATTACAAGGCACATGTTCTAACAAGCACTGTGTAGACTTCCAGGGTCTGACAGTCGTTCACATTTCATGGTGCTTGTCAGTAAAACTGAAAGTGTAGAAACAGCTTGCTACCAAGAAGGTAACCATGGAGTTTTAATTTTCTGTTTCATTAGCTTAAAAACAACACTAATACTAAACCCTATCAGAGCACATTTTAATTGCACAGACTTGTCTTTATGTACCTCCTATGAAAGCAGTTATGGATATAAATGTTCTACCCAAATTCATTTAATTGGAAGTTCACTCAGGTTACGCTTTAAAATGTGGCTGGGTGAACAGTTCCAGGGAGATGGAAATGAAGCATTTTAAAGTCTGATGAACCTCAGCTGAGGGTCTGCATATGTTCATCAGCACATTTCTGGGGTCTCCATCTAGAACACAAGATGAAGCACAATTATATACCGGTGAGGAGGGTAGCTCAGCTACAGGTAGGCAAGGTTGGGAGGGGAAGATTACCATGCCAAATGAACCTGGACAGTGTTCATTTCTTGGCTACGATAACATGCTTTTCTTTTCTAGTGTGCTTTAAAAAACAGGAAAATGAGAAATGTATGCGTTAGCTCTTGGTTTCTGCAGCATTACACTCTCGTGTTCCTAGCACAGGGCAGCAGCTCCCCCTGACTCCCTGACTGTGCATGCTGCAGACAGGAGCTCCCTTTTGGGGATGTGCATGGTATCTGTGCTGAGACTGACCGAATGCCGAGGGAAGAGAGAGACAGGGCTCCGATGTGTCATATGGCTGTGATTTCAACTGAGACATTCCTTCCCTTTTGCCTGGGGGAACTGGATTCCTAGTTCTGCTACAGCCTTTGTGTTAGGCACTCAGAGCAGCGTCTTCACAGGTGGTAACCAGCAGTGTTGTCTTCTCTGTAAGACTGCCTGGTACTGGGGCTGTTTTCTGGAAGTGCTTCATGCTTACAGCTGCAGCCCAAGGTGATGAACACTGCGCTTTGTATATGGCGACAAATGTCACTGAAAAGCCCCCAAGGTTAATAATGTCAGAGCTGCAATAGCCCATTCTCTGAGCACTATCAAATTGAAGACCTGACCTTGTAGACCAGGCAGTCTTCTTTTAATACAGGTTTTATTCCATAAGAAAATAAGCATTGTATCCATTATGTTACTCTAGCAGCCAGAAGGTAAAAGCAGATTGCTGCTCACCCCAGATATTCAGCCAGAAAACATAATTTTTAGTCATTACTAACCATCCAAATAACATTTATGACATTGATAACATTGAGTTATCCAAAGGCATCTGTAATAGATGATTCTGGTCCATGACATGACTCTACCACGTAGACCCCATTCTGACCAGGAAGAGCCCCAGCTATTCTGGCATGGCCTCTTCCACAAAGGCTCCATGACGCTTCTCATTCCTGACTTGCAGCACCCAGGCTCCAAGTCAACACCTGCTGTCTTGAAGCACTAACCTCCTCTGCTGTTTGTCCGAAGTGTGTGAGGACCACCTCATTCTGGAGCTACAGGTCCAGCTTTTGTTCCAGTCTTGGACCACCCCTGTTCGGCCCTTTCCAATGAGCTGTCAAGACATCTTGATTCACACAGATATTTCTCACTGTCACTCTAAGACATGTTTTACGTTGCTGTCAAAACATTTAGAACAGACATCAGCACACCTAATTCCTGCATTTCTGCCCTGAGAAGTTGATTGCATACAAAGTAGAGAAAAGATCATTATAGGCTGAGATGCTAATTAGTAACAGATTGGCCAGTCTGGAGACTAGAAATTCAGAGCTAGTTTTGCCTTCACTTGGTCTGCTTTTCACTATCACAGAAACAGCACTAAAACAAGTACAAATCCTAAACCAAATATTTATGCAGAAGTTCTTTCTTTGATTTTTTTTTCACACACACAATCTTTTCAATCCTCTTGCAAATTTGTACAGCTGCTTAGGACATGATTTTTGTTGCTATAACTTGCAGTGATTTTAACTGTGCAGCATTTGCTCTAAAAGCGCACTCCCTGATACGCATCAAGGCAAAACCATGGACCATGGGATAAAAAGACATCTTTTGTTTACAGGCTTCAGAGACTTGTTATTTTGTTTCAGGTTGACTTGCAGCAAATATTCCAAAGTGACTCAGAAAGAGAGCTGATATTTAATTATGAAGACATTCTGTACTAGCATCGGAGGTTTAGGAACTTAAGATGCTGCTGCTGATAATAATAACTTTGCTCTAATAGCCGCTTCCATTCAAGAATCTCGAGGTTGTGTAAGCATTTGCCTGTTAGGTTGGCTGAAGGGTTTTACAAAAGTGCCAGACTCAGAACCCTCTACCCAGCCTGGGAGACGACTGGATATGATCCAAGGCTACTTTGCTTCAGATTGTCTGTAATTAAAAATTTATAATACCTCCTGGAAGTAAGATTTCCATGCAAATTAGAAATACCCCAGTGGCCAGTCACATAAAACCTTTTTTGGCCAGCGTTAGAGGTGCTCTTGTTTTGAATGCATGAAACAAGGCAGCCTGTTCCCCACCAGATTATTATTTTTAATATTTCATGGGGCTAAATTCTGGGAAACTTCAGGAGAACATAAACAGTGAGAATGCTATTCATCTCAAAGGGATCAGGATTAGCTCATGTGGTAGTGAACTAAAGACAGAAATAAATGTTTTCATTTCTGAACTACTTATGTGGAATAAGCTGTGTCTTTCTAAATTTTGGCTTAGTCTTTGGTCAGCATCTTTCCAGCTGCTGTGATACGATATAAGCAGCGAGATTCAGACGAATGGCTCCAAGTCTGAGAGTGGAGTATTGTAGTACTGAAAAAACATGGGTTTTTTAGGACTGGTACTTATGCTATTGTTAATGCAGTCACAGCTATTCTTGGGTTCGAGACATTAAACAAAGCTCCAGGTGCTTGTTTTATGAAGGTGTATAATTAATTGGCAATCTTATAAAAGAAACTTTCCTTTATGGCAAGCAATTCATCAAGCGTTCAGGCTGTAGGAGAGCTCTTTCAAAGTAAATCACAAGGTCCCTATTTGTTTGAAAGCAAATTCTTGTCTCTCTCATGATCTTGAAGAGACCTTGAGCCTGAAAGGTGATGTATGCAATAGGTGTCTGTTCTCTGGAAAGAAGTAGCTTGTTACTTCTGCTAGTTCTATTCTTTTTTCTTTCTTACTCCTCTTGAGTACTAATTCCAAAAAGGGACTACCAAATCCCTTACCTTCTGTTCCTCTGAGAGGCACAACATTAACTGACACAGTAGAATCACCATGGAACTGTAAACTATAACTCTAATTAGTCCAACCAAAGAACTAAAAAGTGAATGGCTTAGATTATTTGATTGCCCCAAATCTCGTTTCTTCCTATCCATTTTAGGAGAGCTGCAATTGCTGTATTGTCTGTTGATGAACAAAGGAAATATAAAACATCAAAGAAGCATTCCGCATTGATTTAATGCCTGATTCTTTCTATTCTAAAGAGAAGTTCTTTAGTTTAAGAAACCAGCAGCACTACAGAACAGGAGAGAGAAAACTCACAAAATTGTAGTCTGTGTTGGAAATCTCCCATGTAGGAACTCACCCATGGATTTTGGATTTCTGTTCAACCTTTGACTGTAAGGAAGGAGGTAAGGCAACATCATGGCTTTTTATTTTCTTCTTCTTTTGCTGTTCTTTCCTTCCAAGTATTTCTTCAAGGCTGAGATCCTCTTCTAGGAGTTCCAGACGCTATTATAGTCTAGGTTGAAATTACTTATCATGATGACTGCAGCCCCAGTGGCATCATTCTTATTTGATATTCACTAATTTTAGAGAAATGAATGATACTGTCATAAAAAAATGTTTCTGGAGGAACATGACTGCTCTGAATCATAAGCAGAGCCTTTAGGGTAGTATGGCTTTCTGTAATACATGATTTCCTTTGCACCGATGAACTTGGGTTTTCGGTGACTCAATCCTTGGTCTTTCAAAACAACCCAACAAAGAAAATGAATGACTTTATCTTATTTTCAGAAAATTTCCCCCTTTATCAATATATTAATTACTTTCAGGACAGTGGGTAGTTCAGAGTTTGCTAACGGCTCTTGCTGCTAAGCTGTTCTCCTACTCACTCGCAGGGAACACAACATGAAAATGTTCTTCCAGTCCCTTACTTATTTTTGTTGGACCAGGTATAAAGGAGCTTCTGGGATATTTTTGCATTCATGCTCTTGTAGAGCATGTTACAGAGAAATAGATAAGCACAGATGCTTAACTGTTGTTCCTTCACTCACTTCCAAGAAAATCTCCTCGAATACTTGTGTTCTGGGAGAGAAAAACAAGACCAAATCATTTCTATTCCACTGATCACTAGTAATTTACAGTATTACCAAGCACTTCCAACCACAAGTTACTCAAAATTTAAAAAGAGTTTCAAGAAAGGTTTTAAAGAGGAAAGTGATTCACTGGGGAAGAGTTTAAGATAGGTGAAGGCGATGTTAGAGAGAGTGTAGAAGTGATTGGATGGATAGAGCCTCCTGTGGTGTTACCGTGACCCAAGAGTCAGAATTCAAAGGCAGAGCAGAGCAGTGCTAGATGTGGGTTTGACACTTAGGAGTAGTAGCATGGAAATAGGATATTGCTTTGGTGGTCAGATTTTTTGCGTTGTACAGGATGAGTCAGGTAAGCCCAATTCCTTGAAGGAGTTTTGGTGCTATAGCTTATGGGATCCACTGGATGGTGGGTGGAGAATTTCACCTTTATTTCTCTAACACACAACGCCTAGAGCTAGCTTGGGAGAGGCCTTGAACACAAGGTCCTCTGCCGCTGGCACGGACATGCATTACTAAGAGCTTGTCTGGGTACAGCAGGCACCAAGCTAACCCCCAGGTGTGCTCAGGGTGCTGGTGTGTTCAGAGCGCTTGCTTCTCCTACCCCTGCACACTTCAGGCTCCTTTCTATGTAATTATGATTTTCTTCTTGAGGCTGGCCTTAAATAGAAACACCCTGGTGTGATTCAGTTGTGGACCTTTGCTTTCCAGGGACAACATACAGAGAGTAGAATGGAGGCAATGCCACAAGCACCTGGACCAACAGCATTTGAGAAGGAAAAGCACAGCTCTGGGATGGACGGGGAGGGCACATCTGTGCACTAACATCTCCTACACTTAATTGTTTGTTTGGATTCAGGCTTCTGCCACAACCCAGTCTGAATTCCTCTCCTTTGGTGCAGGCGTTTGATAGATGTTGGGTCTGACAAATCAAAACTGCAAATTCGAAAGCTCAGTGGTCCTTGCTGTTAAATCTGGCACCACTGTGCCTGGAAAAATGAGTTCACCTGTCAACAAATAAACAAACACAAGAGGTATAATTTGTTTTCATGAAGGTGTTAGCTAGTTTAAAACTATTGGCAACACACCAGCCGATTATGTAGAGGAAAATACATCCACATAGTTCTTTGGAAAATGGACAATTTCCCAAGTGCAAGGTGGACTTGATGAGATGCCCTAAGGTGCGAAATTGAAAGAAGGTTTCATCAGTGCAGAACTGGCATAACTGAGAGCTGAATCAGGCCCAGACACTTAGAATCTTTCCTTGAAAATACTTTCATCTAGCAATTTTTATATATACAGCCTGTATTTACCCTGTAGTCATGCCCGTACCACATCACCACATGAGAGTGCTAGTACTTACTTGAAGATATCAGAACTATTCCTCTAGTTCAGACAGCAGGGACGTGTACTTGTAGTGTTTGAAGGTTCCAGCCTTGTTTTTCCTTCAGCAGTCCTGCCTGTAGTTAAGCAGCCACTGTTCAATTTTGCCATTGGGCCCTATGTCTGTAAGAAAGGCTTGCTTATGAGAACGGTGTCCTCAAATGCCCAGGCAAAGGTACGATTGCTCCTTAGAGATGAAGGTACATGAAATACACAGTAGCAGTCATAGATTCCACTTTTAGATCTCTGCAGTCCTGCATCTGCTTGGCGTAGTGCCTGCAAGTTTTCTGCTCACTTCTGGGGGCAGGAAGAATTAATTCAAGATTGATTCTGAAAGTCAGCCTGCCACTGATGGCTCTCATAAGGAATGATTTACATTTTAGCTAGCTGTTTTGCTCAAGTTCCCCCAGTTAGGCCCATATTGAAACTTTTGCTAGCTTTAACAGGAAATATTGGACCTTTACGTTCAGATCTTTAGGAACCATCTCAAGGTAATCAACGATAAATGAAAAGAAGCTGATTTAGCTCAACTTACTTAATAAATTTATCACCTAGTATTTAATTAAGATTATTGAAAACAGTAATGAAGTCATAACAGCCCAGTTAATTAAAACTGATACTGCTAATGGGCTGTGAGTCATCTCCCTCCTGCTGCTTCATCATGATCACAAGGCCTCTGCAGGCAGGCTTTTATCACTTGGACTTTGAGCCTTCGGAGCTGCTTGACACAGGGTTCCCTCCTCCTTTCCTGATGAGAGATCTCTGGTAGTGCAGGATTTTGGTTTGTCCCACTTGCATGAGCTATCTCCCTAGAAATGAGAGAGACTGGAGGCAAAGACGACCTTGGATAAGGCAGTCTTTCACATCCTACTTCCAATGCACAGGGAAGGTAGCTGCTGTGTAACTTTATGTAACAAAGCAGTTTTAGGAGGTTTTGCCTTATTGTCCTTGTACTGTAGTAACATCTCTTTGTGCTGCTGATACAGCTATGGCTGCGCTGCACTCCAAAATGGATCAGCAAAAGATATGGGGTGTTAGAAAATCTTCCCTTTCATCAGGTGCATAGGTGAAGTGGCAAGTCTTACTTTTATCCCTGGAGTTGGTTTACAGCTCCACAAAGGGATGTCTAGGCACAGATTGGAAGGCACTAAAATGTAGCTGGGAGATGGTCAACAACCTCTTAAAATCACCTGGCTGCCAGAGAAATTGTCACGCGGAGCTGTGCGCTGACACTTGGCTCAGCGTTCCTCTTGCCACCCACCAGAGCACCGTGTCACAGAGACAGGCAGGAGGGCGTTTTTGAAGACATCCTGCCTAATATTTCTGTATCAAACAGACCCTCAGTTTTTGAGCACCAATGTGAACAACACTGATATAAAATTGCAGTTTGGCAAGCAAATCATTTCAAGCACAGAGAGTCAGATAAATCTATTTCAGGAAAGGACTCTTCCTGCTAATGATGCAATTATCTCCATGTGTCACTTCACAAGAGAGTAAGTTTTGCCTTAAGGAGTGTGTGGTGTCACTATCCCTAAAATTTTGGGTATCAAAAGGAGATGGAGGGTTGCATAGATCATTCAGGAAAATGAACAGACCATCTAACCTTTGAAAGGAAAGAATAAATGTAGACTTCTTTTCTTGAAAGGCAGGAATTTTAGTGAGTGCAGATGGGAATGTGGCAATAAGGTTAAGGAGAGAAAATAAAGCATTGGGTAATTCTGCTTTTCCTGTGATTGTAGGAAGAGAGCTGAATGAAGTGCAGTTGGAAAGAGAAAAGGAACTGCTTGGAAGAAACACTTTTTGCAATATTAATGCAAATCAAAACTGGAATAGACAATGTTTCCGAAATTTTTCCCCAGAAACACTGCAATATTTGAGGAAATGTTAAAAAAAAATCTCATGAAGAGTAAATCCTGTTGCAAGAGACCAGGAATATTATAAGGACAAAAGAATCCCAGTGGGAGATGCCTGGGCCATAAGGGATGTAAAAGGCTGCTGTAAAGTAGATGAGTACTAATCTGATGAAGGTAAGGAGTGATATTATCAGGGTGAGTTTCAAAGCTACCTTCCATATACCTGAGACAAAGCAGTCTTCCATATCTAATGGTTCAGGTGTATATAGGTTGAAATCCTTCATTCTACTGAGAATTTCTTCCCTAAAAACATGCTTTCTGCACAAGACTGCTTCTTCCTAAATTGGTTGCCTCCTCCAGCTTTCAGCTCTGAAGTAAGAGCCTCATGGGTTGGCAGCAGACAAACTCAAGAACAGTAGTTTGGCTTGAGAGACTGAAGTTGAAAATTTTATTTTTGTAAAGAAATACTTGCTTCCTAAGGAAAACAGTTTTTTTTTTTAATTGAATTGGGTAAATTTTCTGGTCTATAGCTGAATTTTCAGGTTTGTGCTGCTTACATTTGTGTCCTGGCTTTCATTCAGATTTTCAGTGAAAAATCAGCATTTTCATTAGGAAAACAGAACTGAAATATGACCTGAAGAGCTCCACCTGTTTTCCAGTCACCTTTTGAAAAAAGGAATCTGATGTTCAAGAGTTATTTTTGCAGCAGTGGTATTTCATGGCTTATGCCATCTCTGCCTCCAGAGAGTCTTCAGAAATGCTTCAAGGCTTTTCATTTCACTTTTGCTTTCAAATCATTTTGTCTTCTGCATCATATAGTAAAGGAATAGGGCTCTCAGTTCCTGTTTGAACATTCGTAGCTGCTAGTAAAGTCAGAGTCTTTTTTCTTATTCTCAGAAACTTCAGTTTTTATTCTAGTGGAGTTTCAGACTTATACTGGGCAGTGGATTTTAAAATACATGGGCTTGTGTTATGAGCTACATCTTAATGAAAGTAAATCTCTATCTTCCCCCTGGTCCTCAGGGCCGGTGACAATGTTTCTCTGCACATCATGACTGAAAACGACCCTAGAGATGAACAACAAGAACACTGTGGAGCAGCATAGAAAATGTGAATGAGGATCACCCCTTGGATTCAGATTGTTCCTCCCCAGGCCCATGAGATTAGAAAACCCCTCTTCATTTCTAATTATTGCCTCCCACAGACACAGTACCAAGTTTTCTCTATTCTGTTCCCTAAGCCTCTCATAATTTCCTGGCCAACAGACTATTCTGGGCTGTTTCAGACACTTCATCACTTTAAAGCCATACTTTTTTTGACGCATCTGCTTTTGAAAAGATGCCCTCCCTTGAGGGATAACCTAGGGATGATATTTCCTGCTACATCCCAATCAGGTAGAGAAGTCGCCCTTGCAACATAAAACCTGTAGTCCTCGTGGGACTGATGGCCCTCAGTGCTTAGCTGCACAGGCAGCCCTGGGAAGCGTCCTCCTCCAGGTCAGCACACCCTGATTATCTCTTCTTCCTCGCTTTATTCACCAAAACCAGCACCAAGCACACTTTTTAAAGGGCTCTACCAACAAGGGGATGTATTTGCTGTTCAATAAATGCTGCCGCTGGGTAAATACCTAAAATAATCTCCATGGGGAAGTCTGTAGAGGCAGGTTACAGGGAGGCCTCTTAAGTGGGAACACCAGGCAAACCTCAGGCTTTTCAGTGAAGCAGTCCAGCGGCTGGCGTGGTTCTGCTCTGAAACCATCAGGCTTCTGTTGTGACTGCAAAGGTCACCTCGTGCTTTGAAAGGGATAGTTTCTGCGGGCCCTGCCTGCATCCCTTGCAGTGCTGGAAGCTCAAATGAGCTGCAGCTGAAGCTGGGGCAATCTGCAGCACTGACCTCGGTGGGGATCAGACCCACCCCTGGGAGCAGGGCAGCCAGGGTGCCGCTGGTACAGTTCTGACCAGCACAACGCAGGTTTTAAAGGAAACTGCACATACTAAAGGCTTATTCAACTGGGCAGATATGTCTGCTTCATCTTTGGTCAGAACTGAAGGGCACAGCTGGATGTCTCAGCCAAACCGATGCTTAGGAACTTGTGTTCCTCCTACGGAGGCTTTCAAAGGCTTCACCAGAGGCCTCTTTGGAAGAGAGGATTGCAAGGAAGCCCTTACCTGGCTCGTGGTGTTGGCTGTAGGTGCGTGGTGGGCTGTTGTCTCTGCTGCACAGAATTCTGCACTCGTGGATTAGCCTATTCCATTTCTGTTTTCCACTTCTTTTTGCTTCACAGAACATCGTTCAGCTGCAGAACTCGCTGCCGAAGGACAACATGCAAGTAAAACTGTCAGGACGACATCCCAGCTATGCGTAACAAGATGAACTTGAAAGCCTGAGAAAGACGAAGTAAACCTAGACACAGGTTAGAACAATTCCTGGGAGTTTTTTCTCCACATTGTGGCATTATGAATAGGTTTCTTCTGTCAAAGAGGAGCATGATTTCTTTTTTTCTGGGGAATAAAATATCAGTATGTGGTGTATTAGCTGTTACAGCTGTTAAATTACAAAGCCCAATAATCTTTTTTAACTGATCATGCAAAAGGTTCTGTATATTACTCCTGACTGGAGTGATTCCTTTTAGGGTGGATGTATTTTGAAATGTTTCTGGGCTGCTCGAAACAATAAATAATAGAAAGAAGGGTTTTGTTTTTTTAAAAAAAGGGGGGGGGGGGTGGTGGAGGCAGGGAACACCTGAGTGATCCTGCATGAGTCATCTAGTCCTGTCCTCTGTCTGCAAAATGGGGATAATTTCCCAGGAAATTCATGAGAATAAAAGCTTGAATACTATTTCAGGAGATCTATGTAAGTACTTTGGCAGACCCTACCCAGCATCTTTCATTTGTATTTTTCACCACAAATAGGATTTTTTTCTCTGTGAAAAAAAATCTAAAATCTGTTCATCTCAGGGCAATTCATTCCACTGAAAAGAAAGCATAGCACTACAAGGAGGACCTGAAATTAATTACTGACATTTACTTTGGAGTGACAAAATAAATGTACTGAGTTCCACCCCCTTCCTTTTGGGCTGAACATTTTCTTGTTATACAACTAATTTCTCTCTCTTTTTTTTTTTTTTGATGATGCCACTTCAAAGAAGAAAGCAGGTATAAATTGCTTCTTCTTCAGAGGCTTGTAAGCACGTGTTTTTTTAACACAGAGCGCTGCCTTGCAGACGCTGCTGTAGCAGAGAGGGGGGTGCTGCTGCCGCTGCGACGGTCCTGCCGCGCGGGGAGCTGAGCGGGAGCAGCTGCCTGTGCGCAGGCTCCTGGCCCGTCCCAAGCACGAAGCAAGCTGTGCTTGGGGAGGCCACCATCTGTGCTGCCAGCAGAGCTGGCCGGCTTGCATCCTGTCTCAGATTTGGATCAAGGGGAAAAGCATGATTTTGCTAAGTAACAGGAAGATCTCGTAGGCTGGAATTGGCCCCTGGGCACAATTGCAAACATTCTGGGCGTGATGTGGTGTAATGCTCGGCGATGCGGGGGCAAGAGCTGATGGGAGAGCAGACGTAAATGAGTATGAAAGGAGTGCTTCATCTTTTCTAGGAGCTCAACCTGAGCAGCGTTCAGCCAGATGTGAGAGAGAGGACTCACACCTGGCTCTGTTTTGCTCACTGATATCAGAAGCAGCCTCGTGCTTCAATTCAAGGTGATTGGCTGCAGTAAGGTGTGCCTTTCCTTCAGAGCTTTGTTCTTATAATGTATTCTCTTAGTGATGGACTCTTCCCCTACTAAAATCACAGAGGAGCATGTAGCAATAAAAGGAATGAGCAATTTCACATACATTTAAACATAGTTAAAAAGAATTCATCCATCTCCTGTGTCAGTCCCATTAGTTGGAAAGAAAGTTTTGCAGCAGGTTCGCAGTGACTTGCTGTGAGCTCTTGGATAATGGTGTTCCCTAGCAAGTCCCACCTTGGAGGGATTTTTCCTGAGCATTTTTCCTGAGATTTTTCCTGCTGGGTCTCCCAGAAGGAGTAGATGGGCATAAGGATTTTGGGAAAGGACATAGTGCACTCACATACTGAGCTAGAATTTGGCTTCTCCTCTTTAAGAAACCCAATTTGGAAGAGTTAGGTTATTGGGAGAGACATAGCGCCATATTTCGTACTCTCTCCCTCAGAAGTGAAGGTCCAAAAGACTCAATTGTCTTAAATAATTTTCCTCTGTGGGTTCTCCATTTGCAAACATCCAAACTTTAAATTATTGGCCAATGTTCATGAACTGTCCCTGCGTATAAACTTTTCATTTTGTGTCTGGGTCACACTGAAATCCACAGGGTCACCCTGAGTTGCATGAGTGTGAAAAGAGAAGAGGGGTGATGAAACTGTAGTCATTTATTTAATTGATTTAAGGGAAAATTGGTAAGAATAATGACTAAAACACATTTTACATTGAGAGTGCAAGGCGAAAATTTGGGGCTGAAAGAACTCAAACCGAAGAAGAAATATTATAAGCGCTTGTCTACTGAATGCATTGAAAGCCACTATTCTTTACTGCAGCTTGTTGAGATCTGAGAACAGTGATTTATGCAGCAACACTTCCTTGATTCTCAGCAGGTCCTTGACACTGCTGGGTGCAAGGCACCGAGGTAATGCTACGTTACCACAGGCAACAGTGGCCATCAAAGTTAAACGCTGTTCCTTCTCCTCTGTACGTAGTACCCTTTGCTTTCGTGAGAATATCTCCCCGGCAGATTTCTGACATTTGCATACCAGGTCATCCTTCTCTGAAGCGAGTTTCAGGAGCAGGTAAGGCGGCCTGGGTCAGGAGACTGGAGCAGAGTCCCTCTTCTCGGAGGTCGCCCGCTCGCATCTGCCTGCGTTTAGTCCTGAATGCCAAAGACCTGGCCAGCAGCTTCCCTGGGCTATGCTGAATGACTGGAGAACTTCAGTTTAGCATCCACATCATTAAAAAATCTTTAAATGGGGTATTAATTGGATCCTGAGACAAAACAGCAGAGGTGGGAGATGTAATCATTTGTGATCACACCTGTGGGGATCCTGTCTGGGTCTGAACTGAGTCACTCTGACAGAGACACAGGGTGGTGCATTTAAAGAGAAGGGACTCCCATTTTTGGGCTGCAGTGAATCATTTAAGTGCTCACAATGTGAAGGTTAAACTGTAGGCTTATTAGATTCCCTACATAATCCTTATTTTCACTAAACACATCCACCAGTTTTATTGCTTCAAGTAGATACAGAAGGAGTTAGTTGTCAGAGAGTGTATCTGACCTAAGCGTTAGCAGCTGTTACTATTTCAGTGTGTCAAATTTTATGATTTTACCTGAAAGTCTACTCTCAGTAAATTAAAAAATTATGTAAAAGCTGGATTGTATCTGAAGTGTCTCTTACATAGCAGATGGGGAATGCGAGAGAGAGCCCGTGGTGAATAACATCAGCAGGGGTGAAAGGATGCACAGGTCAGAACTCGTGTCGCCGAGCGCTGCGGGCAGAGTGGATCTTTTCTTTGCCAGAAGTCAAACTCCCCGTTTAGTTAAGGTAATGTAATCCCGTGTACCTCCACTGGAACAAAGCGCTCTGTGTCCTTAGTTTCCAGAGCACGGAACATTGTAGGAAGGCTCCAAGTGCCCTCCAGAGTCAAAGCAGTTCAGGGCACTGCTTCTGCCTGCAGGTGCGCGGGTACCACCCGCTGCCGTGCCGTGGACCCGCTCCGGGCTCCTCTCGGTGCCGGGGAGGTGGAGGCTGGCTTGCGGCGTGCCGAGCTCCTTCCCGGTGCCCCGGGGGAACTCGCAGCAGGAGTCCTGTCCCTGTGCGTGCAAGAGCTCGTCTGCCTTTCCCAATTTTCAGACAAAGTCCATTTTAAGCTTTATTACCATCAAGAGATCAAACTGTTCTACACAATAAACAATTCCAAAATTAAATACATTTATGAATTGTAATTAATAGCATTTGTCTGTATTACAGAGATGCTTTAATTCATTCCTGGGGTACTCACTGCATTATCGGTAAGCATGGTGAATTTATTTAGTCTTACTGTGAAGTCCATGTAAAGTCCTGCAATATTTCTGTACCTGTTCATTGCACATTTTCTGAGTCATAAAAGTAGTACTAGTCATTGCAAATTAAGAAGAATATAGTCCTCAGTGCATTAAAGCAAATGTAAAGAAAAAATTTCTCAGATCATGGGTTTCAAGGACCATCCAAACTGTTATTTTTAACATACCTTTTAAATGGAAGAAAAAATTTAGCGATTGAAATATAGCTTTCATTGTCTTTTGTTATTTATCAAAACTGTATATTTAAAACAGAAAAGTGTAAAATATCAGTCTAAGAATTGAAACAAAGCACTGGTGCGTATGACTTTCAGTTGAATCACTGCTATTCTCTGGGGATCAGAAATCTTTTACAAAGCTGGCTGATGCAATAGGCACATTGAGGGTATTTTTTCTCATTTAGACTTGGACGTTTTAGCTTTTGAATTTTCTTCCTGTTGACAAGGCTCAAGCAAGGAAACATACCCCTTCTACTCCAAGCACTTTCAAATCTGGGTGGCAAAGCAGAGACATTTTTCTTTTTCACAGCAGAAATCTCATTATCTCACCAGATGATCTTGTTTTAACTTTTTGCAATAGTTTTTGCTCACATCCAGGACGCTGGACCTTGTGCTGCCTCCTTCCCTGTGATGCATTCTTGCGAGGGCATCTCAGCTCCCTGGAGGGAGGAAGCTCTGGCAGAGGCACTGCAAGTTTCTTTGAAGCTTTGCTTCATATGTTCTGAGGCAAAAAGATAAATGGCTCAAAAGCCTGTGTGGGGAGGGCGAGCAGCTGCAGACTAGCTGCTTTTTGCCAGGCAGCTCTCCACCACCTTTCCTGGCGGCACGGGAGGCCGGCGCTCAGCACCAGAGACAGAGCTCGGAGAGGAAGGAGAGACGCAGAGGGGAGGGGGAAAATACACCTTTTACGCGTGATAGGAACTTTTGGATTAGGAAAATGTTTAATTTAAGGGCCTTCTATAGTCAGTATCTTTCTTCAATTTACATAACTTACAAATATGAAATAGAATAACCTCTAGGGACCTTAGGAATGTTATTCAGCTTTACGAACTCATTACTCAGGTAATGAAAGTATTTTCCCCCTGTTATGCTTGCTGCACAATGACACCTTTGTTATCAGATTCTGACTTCATCAGCCAATCTGGCTCCCAGCACCTGATACAAAGATCATAGATGGATTATATATAATAAAATATTCTTTTCTGATACTGAAAAATGACCCAAAATATCACTATTGAGGATTTTAGTTGCACTGAACAATTCAGCCGTAGATCCCATATCCATTTAAATGATGTGACTATTCCCACTGGCATTAGCCCAGTGCGGGAAGAATCCATTTAGATGAAGTTCTGAACAATGCCATCAATTCATTTCACTTTAGGCCTCCAGCACGGCTGATATCCTAGTCTTTGGTCTTTAAAATGGTCTGCCAACTCTGATCGAAAGCAAACCTTTTGATACCCATGCTAGCTCTCAAAAGTAGACCAGTGCACCTTCCAGGCAATATCCAGGCCAGTCCTGGTCTTTGTCCGGTAGAGATTTGCAGTGAATAACATTATAAATTATCTTTCAATTTGGCTATTTCTCTTGATTAAACAGGCAGGCTTAATTACAAGATGAAGCCCAGAATGATCTGTTAGAACATGGTTCCTGGCTGAAGGTAAGATTGATGATGGTCCAGTGTGCAGGATCATCCTAGTGAAAGAGGTAGGTAGTGCTAGTTTGTGAGTAGAGCCTTCCATACCTGGTTATGGCCTCTCTTCTCGTAGACAATTATTTGTGACTGATTTTATTTCTCCCCTCTTGGAAGGATGGGGAAAAGAAGAGGCCGATCCTGCTGACCTCCTGTGTACATTCTTTGGCAGTCATTCAAGGACAGTGCTATGTAAAAAACAGGTATTGTTATTGGCTGATATTGGTAACACTATTGCTGCTGTTCCATGGCATAGAGGGATTCTGTCCTACTAGAGTAAGTGTTGTCTAACCCTTATGATTACCTTATATTAGCAAATTTTATGAGAAGACATATTTACCAGGCTCTCATCTATCTCAGAGGAAACGGGAGGAAGGTCTATGGGTAGATCCTTTAGGACTGTATCAGGAAAGGAAGAGAATCGACTCTATCCTGTGGTTATTTGGAGGATTAGGAAATGAGGAAGGGAGCAGCCCATCATTTACCAGCAGCTCGTTAACAAATTCAGTGCACACGGCTCAGTCTGTGTGATTGACTCTATATCAGCTGATCAGACCAGATACACTAAGGAGCAATGAGTTCTTCTATTCTCTTTTATACCTCTGTTTATCCGTGAGCAGAATTACATCTGTTTTACACCATCTGCATTCAAATACCAGCATCCTCCCCCTCAAAAAAATGTCAGTAAAACCATCTTGACAGCTTTTCATGGGAGCAGACAGGGAGAAGACTTTAAAAATGTATACCTACTAAGACTGGTAACAGAGCTTAGGGGGACAGACTCCATAAACATGATTTGGATCATAGTTATGTACTGTGAGGTAGGGAAGATGAATCATGCCTTTAGAAGCCATTTCTTTAAACTTGGCTTAGATTGAGGTGCAGGAGTGAGCAGTCTTGACCCTGGACACCTTTATATAATGGACAGTGAAACTGACTGCAGAATTATCTGACTTGTGTTTGTCAGTCAGGAAAAAAGTCCTTGCAGGAAAGTACTCATAAGACATCATGAAACCAAGAAGTCCAGTGACTCATCCATAACAACTGGACTCTTCCTCTCTGAGTACAGGCAATTCAGTCTTTGTGATTTTGTCCAAAAGATCATGGTGTCCCATGTTCCTAGTCATAATGGACTTCACTGAACGAGAAAGGTGAAGAAGCGAAACACCATTTAAAGACGAACTGTAGCAATGATTTGTGAAAGTTTTCATAATCTGGTGATTTAATATTCCCACATGGGATGAGTTTATAGATCCAGACACAGCTAATCTCCTAACAGACAATTCAGCTGCACTGATGAGATTTGAGTTTACATTTTAAAAATGCATGTGTCCGTTTCCAGGTAGGTTTACAAAGCTAGTGACAGGAACTGAATCAGATTACACGCGCTAATGACATGAGTCATGGGACCAATATCTGTTGTAAAGCACTGGAAAATTGTATCGAGAAGTTCACACTTTTCCTTATTTTACCTGTCAAACTCAAAACCAAATTTTTCTTTTTTTTAAAAAAATAAGTGTTTTGTTTCTTTACATTTTAGTTTTGCTAGACTACTGACCAAGCAGGGATCTGAATTTTTATAGTACAGCTCTGATTTCTTTGGCACTCATCAATATTTAGTTTGTATTAGATCTGCCTGGAGAGTATAGCCTCATCTCAATGGGAAATTCAGTGATTTGACATTTCTTTTTGATACAGAAAAGGACCAACGAACTACATATTCTCATGCAAATGAAAAGTTGCAAAAAATTTTGGCTTAAGTAGTGTCTAAATGTACCAAAGCCTTGTATAGAAATGAAGGTCGACTTTGAGGAATTGAAATACAGCAATTAAATGTAGCAGAGGTGCAATGAAGCTATGTTTGAAAAAGTACATTTCTCCCTTGCTTCCTCTATTTGATTTAGAACAACCAGCACAAATGTTAAGTTATGATGGATGATGTGAACTGAAGTCTGGTAGGAAGCAGCTCAGAATGGTTGTAAGTGGATAATAACTGTAGCAAAATAGCTATTGATTGCTTAAGTGTTTGAACCTTTGACAGAATAAATCAATTCTGCAAAGAATACTAAGAAATGACATGTCTTTGGCATGCATTTTAAAATGATCTATTTTATGCATGTGCATCTGAATGCTGCTCGGCTAAATTGTCCCTCTAATGCATTACAAAGAAATGGAAGGGAACGCTGGCAAATGAAGAGATGTAGTAACATCACTGAAGGAGCTGAAGGATGAAACCCAGTATGTTTCTGCAGCACAGGTCCGCAGCCTACGTAACCTCGTTCCGGCGATCCCTGGGGGCATTCCCACGCGGGGCTGGAGAGGCTGTCCTGGCGGAGGACGGACGCTCCTGTGACTCCAGGGGCTCCCCGCCGTGGCCAGGGACTGTGGTGCGTGCGGCCAGTCCTCCCGCCAGGGCCGTAGCGCAGACACCTGCCTGCCGCGCTGGTCGCATAGAGGACCCAGTCAGGCAGGGCACGTAGATACAAAGAAAAGTTGTCTTGGCCTTCAGGAAGTTTACAGCTCATATAAGAGTGAGATTTAGGATGCTGGAATAGCCACCAGAGAAAAAAGAATCACCAAATTGAGAAAAAAAGAGATCCCTGTAACATTATTCTGATCTCATAGTGTATAATGCTAGCAGTAGGTTTCCAAGAGGAACAGAGGAATGGCATTTCATTGCCAATAGCAAATGTCAGCTATTTTTTCTTGTCTGAACAGCACCTGAAAATTGCCCATTTGGAATATAAGAGCTGCAGGAATTAGGACTAGTTCAAGCAGTGGAACTGTTACTGCTTTTTCAGATCCTTCTCTCTAGGGGAACTGGTGGAGGCAGCAGAGAAAATGAGAGTTGCAGCAGTAGGTTGGCATTTGCCGCTAAGCTATCGGCAGCAATTTCTGGCAGTCTGTAAGAAGACGTGTGCAGGGAAATGTTTGCCATTTCTTCTTTGGTAACAAGAGTCTCACACTTGGGGCATCACTACCTCCCTGGAGAAGTTGATTTTTGGGTCCAATCCAGCCTGTAAAAACCCGCATGTTCCCCACGCAGCCCCTTCCACCCACGGAGCAGTAGCCCGTCTCCCCCCTCTAGGCCTGGGGATCCCTGGCTGGGAAGTGGGACAGGAAGGGATCCTTCCTGTGAGCTGCCGAGCTCGGAGCCTGAGGCTGCTCTGCAAATGAGTGCGTCTGGGAAGGGAGGGGAGGAGAAAAGAAGGGATTTCTGCCCACGCGGCTTCTGTCCCCTTTGCTCCTGCTCTCCCCACCTCCTGCCTCAGCACCCAGAAGGTCTAGCCGTGGTAGCAGCCAGCTCCCTTCTCTCACCCTGGACATGTGAAGCCTCCTGAAACTTATGTTTGCTTTTTCAAATTCCATTCCACTTCTTACACTGTGCCAGGGGGGACAGTGCCAGGCACACAGCTGGGAGCTCTCCGGAGGCAGAAATGTTTAGGGGTGCTCTGTCTGCACAAACTCTGGAAGAGAGAAAAAGAAAGATGTTGCAAATCCGTCAAGACGTAGCCACTGTGCCGGGTGCACAGAAAGGAGGAGGAGGGAGGAGACAGGGAGATAAGGAAACATCCGCGCTCTCTGCATTTTGCTGCTCTGCCAGAATCTGCAAATGTCAGGCTCTCCCAGCATGTGTCTGTGGGGCTGCGATACGTCTCAGGATAAGCTAGGGAGAGATACACTATTGGCTATTTCATGTGCACCGTGTCATCTGGCAGGCTGTATATATCACAGGGGAAGCAGGGACCACTCAGTCTCTGAGCAAGACTGCTTCCAGTGTGTTGCTCAGAGTACTTTAAGGATGGAAAGAATTGGAAAAAGCTGCCCTTGCTTTTTTGATTCTGACAAGCTCTGAAAACTCTTTGGGAAATAGGGATCTGCTGAATTAAGGACTATGTGGAAAAGCGATAAAGCAGATTTCCAAGGACAAGTTGTGAGAGAGAAGCAGAACAGTGTCCAAAAGGAAATATTCACTAGGACTTCTTCCTAGGTGCACAGAGAAAGTGTTTTGGGATCTTTGATATTTCAGCATCAAATCAGCTCGTCTGTAGGACATATGGGACTGGAAAAGAAGAACAGCAGCCGGAGAGTCCCTGGAGCAAAGCTCACATGTAATCAGCACAGGAAGAAGGACCCATTTATCAAGTCTTTTATGTAGTTTGCAACTACAGGACGTATTTTTAAAACACCAGCGTGTACCTTCTCTCCGGCAGCTGCCGACTCAGCACCTGAGCTCCTAGAAAGGAGGGAGGGCAGAAAGAGACGCCGAGCCTCCCAGGTCCTCGGGGTGCCGGGGACACGGGCAGACCTCGCACTTTGCCCCCCGACCATGAGCAGGCACACGTGGTTCCCTTTCCAGTACATCTCCAAGCCCTTCTGGCGTGCAGAGAGTCACAACAGCACCAGCTTCCTCTCTGCACTCTACGGCTTCCCCAACCAGTCCTTCCTCCACAGCGAGCTGGACCTGAAGGACCTGGGTGACTTCGACAGTGGCACCAAGTATGAGGGCGAGTCACAGAGCCGGGCGGTGAAGGCTCTGCTAATAGTCGCCTACTCGGTGATTATATGCATCTCGCTCTTCGGCAATATCCTGGTGTGCCACGTGGTGGTCAAGAACAAGAGGATGCACTCAGCCACCAGCCTCTTCATCGCCAACCTGGCGGTCGCGGACGTGATGATCACCATTTTGAACACCCCCTTCACGCTGGTAAGCGCCCGGCACTCGCCTCCGGGTGCTGGGACGCCCCCGCCTCGCCGCCCAGCGCTCCCGGCCCCGGCCGGGCACGCGGCTCCAGCCCTGCCCCGGGCGCACGCGGGCCGCGCGGGGTCCAGCCCCCCTTTACGCTCCAGCTCGCTCAGACGCGGGGTGCATGTGTACGCGTGGGCGCGTGTCTGAATTCGAGAGCGTGGGTGCATCCAGCTGTCTGTGCTTTGCTGGCGACCGCGTGTGCCTGTCAGAGCTGTGCGTCTGCGTGTCGATTTGGCTGGTGCCAGGCTGAAACACGCTTTCCTTTTGCCTCTCTCCCCTCTCCTTTCTCTCTCGGACTACACAGCGAGTGCGGCTGTGCTCCCCCTCTGCCCCTGGCTGCACACACCCTCCCCGGCCGGGGAGCGCGGGCTCGGGGTTCGCGCCTGTCACCTCGCAGAGCCTCGCAGGAGCAGGCACTCCCCTGTAACTTTCTTCCTCTCTTTCCTTCTGGACTGTGGCAAGACATAGATGTCTAAGTCCTGTTTGTGTTTTGATGGGGAAGGAAATGAGGACACACATTGCACTAGAAAGTCCAATTAGCTGCCAGTGTCCTAAGGAGATGGTGCAAACGAGGTCGCTCCTTGTGAAGATGACTGCAGAGAAAACAGCTAGGTTTGTGCTGAGCTGTGGCCGTCTGGCACGTCTCTTACTTGTGCACTGCAAACTGCACTTGGAGTTGATTGTCCTTTATTTAATTTTAGTTACTTAAAAACATAAGACATAAAAAGAAGATTAAAAGAATGAGGCAGAAAGAATTTAACTAATTCACTTCTTGCCCCACTGTCATGTTTTAGAAACAACGTGTAAGTATGACTTCCTGTATAGCTGGATTTGACAAAGTCCTTTAGTTTTAAAGTATCCCAAATACTACTGCTTCTGCTCTTGCCCGTCAGCTGTCCGAGGGTCTCTGCCTTACTCTGGTGGGGTTTGCAGCTCTTAATCTGTTCAGGGAAAGGACAGTGCCCTCTTGTGTGTTTGCACAACAACAATCACACGTTAGGCACAAGTAATTAAATAACTGTAATTCCGCTTAGAGAAGGGTTTTACATCAGCTTCAGAGAAAGAGCAAATTGCTACAGCTTCATTGACCAAGTCATTGCTACTTGAGTTGTCTTTATGGGGAAATTAATTTTGATTAAAATGGTAAATTACTTGAAAACATATTAGCCAGCCTTGACTAATTTTCTGTGTGAACACATGTTTTGGAGTAAATGTGTTTTATTTCAAATTAGCTTAATCTGCTTCCAAAATGGGTTACACTAATTCGGAATAAATATTGCACATAAGATAAATATTGCAAACATAAGAATGTTTGCATAGGGGTTAAAACAAGAACAACTCTTCAGGAATAATTTCCGTTGTAGAAAAGCCACAATAAGCAACACCTCTTTGCACATGAATAAGAAATGCCATCACGACCTTTCCATTGCCATCTCAAGACACATTTTAAGCCCTCCCTGCACAAAAGCAGTTACATTTCATGCCCAGGTGGAGATAGCCGTGATAAGTGCAGGGTTCAGACCAATGAGGAAGGCAACCAAGCTTGTAAAGTTTTATTGTTTTTTCAGCCAGAAAGTAAAATCGTGAAACTTAACTGACAACACTGAAATTGCTGTTGATGCATATTGCATAGCGCGATAGGAGGAGAATCTGGCTTAGCAATCGGAGTGCAGGCGAGACCCTGCCAGGCCGCCGGAGCTCCAGATCGTTTCTCAGAGTTGCGAACAGCTGCAGACGTCAGGAGGAGTATAAGAACAGGGCAACTACGCAGGGCTACCCCATAGACAGGTAGTTCCTCTCTCAGAGATGTTATCTCTGTATTTCACAGCCTTCAGAGGATTTTTCTTCCATGAATTTATCTCATCAGTCTTTGGACCTTTGCAACTTTTAGCATCCACAAATTTAAACATTTGAAAGATAATAAAAATGGAAATTTTTCAAGGAGGCAAACTAATGTTTTTCCCTGCAAAGAATCTCACCAAGTAGTTGAGCTAAGATTTCTTTCCTTTTTCCAGAAGGGCCATATTATATGTACACATGTGCACACAAATGCACATACACAGAGCACTGCTCAAGCAGGACAGCTAGATTTATTTGCTCAGTATAAAAAATCCCACTGTTTCAAAGCCTTTGGCATAGTCATTTTTTCCCCCAGGAATACCGGATGTAATACATCTACAAAGCACCTGGAAACTATATTAAAGCAGTTCATCCTTACAAAACTCATGGGAAGCCTGTTCTTCAGATAGTGCACACAGTTTTAATCCATTTTTGTCTGTTTTTCAGGTGCGGTTTGTAAGCAGCACCTGGGTTTTTGGAAAGCTGATGTGTCACATAAGCCGGTTTGTTCAGTACTGCTCAGTTCATGTATCTGTACTGACCCTTGCTGCCATTGCTCTGGATCGACACCAGGTATGCAATATACCTATACTTACCCCTATATTTGCTAGAAAATAAGGCGCTAAATACTTCGTTCTTCCCTAGACCCCTGTGTAATCTTGGGAATCAAAGAATGGAGGGACAGATTCTAGCTTTCATGGTCGTGGAGCACAGCCATGAAAATGTGGCATGAATACATGTTGAAGTTCAAACAGCAGCAAACCAGCACCATTTATTTGTAATGAGTCTTATGATATTTAGGTTTGCCTTATTGTTTTGGGATGCCTAGAATTGGCAGTAGTGAGAACTGTCGCAGTACATTTGGCTCAAGTTGAGTAATTCCCCCTTCCCCCACCAAGATACTGTTTTTGGCAAATACCAACCAGAAAGACGTTACAGGGAGTGCAGAGTGCAGGGAAACCTAAGGGTTTCCTTGAAGGGTAATACAATTTGACATTTTTGTGGCTGATAAATACTCTGCACTGGGATGGCAAGTTCTGCAAGGTGCACTCTCAGGCAGACTGTATTTTTCTTGCAGCACTGGAGTCACTGTTAAGTTATAACTGAAAAGCAATTTCACATGATAAATGACATGGCTAGATGAAGTTCAAAACAATAACTGATCCCACTCTGATTGCCTGTGATGTGCTCCATCTGGTGTCAGAAAATTACAGTGACTGCCAGAATATGGGTTATTATCCACTTCTTTCTCTTTTACCATATGAAGTTTGGTAGTCTCTGCATTCTACACGCAACATTGCAGCTCCTGCAAGCACAGAGTTCCGTTTCACAAGAAGGATCTTTAAAATATTGATTCATTTTAATCATCATCTCCTGGATTGATTGCAAAGCATTGCTAGGTATCAAGAAGTGTCTGTTTAATTAAGGCCAAACACAATAATTGCCTTTAAGATCATGGGGAGTAGATTCCCCAGAACTGGAATTTGTTAGTATAGCCCAAGGAGATATAAATAAAAGGAGATGTAACTGAGCAAATAGAAAGCAACACTTGTCTCTAAGAATATTTCTAGCCCTGAGAGCTATGAGAGCAGAGCAGATGCTCCAGGGGAGCTGAAACTCAGTTAAGTAGATATTTATAATGGACTAGAAAAGACATGCAAAAAGTACTGAAGACTTCATTAGCCAAAAGATCATATGGATGACATGATAGGTCTATTTTTAACTATTTTTTCACTGCCTAATATAATCATCTATAGTTCGTGTAGCTGAAAGGGCATCCTGCCTTCATGATCTCTGAAGCCAAGCTGCTGGGTGATACTGAGCTGTTTCTCTGCTTAGAAGGCACTGTGCCAGCATTAACACTTAATATTTACAGTTCTTTGCATTTTCCAGTCCTTATGCTCTCAGAAGTCCCATGAAATGGTCCTCTCCTTCTCCCCTTTTAACATGGAAGCTGAGAGAGTGGAAGCACCTTGCTTAATGCTCCTGAGGGGCTCAGGGCCAGGGCAGGGTTTCCCCAGCTCGTACCCCTTGCTCTCAGCAGTGTGGGTGTCCCTCACTTTGACCCCTCAGCCCTCCGTGGGACGTGGAGCTGCTGCAGCATTTCAGATTGCAACGTGGGGCTGGAAGCAGTGAGCAGGATGTCGTCAGACAAAGCAGCCCTCCGCGGCAGCAGACACACGCTCTACACCGCAGCGTGGCTCGTATAGTATGGGGCAGACTGTGACAATAAAACAGACCAACTTCAAGGTTTGTTAGTGATATGTTGGCCAAAGACTGCCATATGTTGGACTGCCTCAAAGCACCATGTCTCACACTGTAAAGTCCACCAAATGCCAAATATTGTGAATTTTATGGCTGCCGTGTACATTTGAGGCCTAATCTGTAGTAATCAAGACGCATCTTCCACTATCTATAATGCAAGCCAGAACAGCCTCTTGCCTTTCAACTTGCACCACACTTAACATCTATGCTGAATATGATCTGCTGTCCTGGAAGGCATACATGCTGTTTGCTTCTCACTCAATGATCAGTGAGAAATGCTTGCCCTCTGACATGAATAAAGTGAAGGTGTATTTTTGTCCAAAAATTGCAGTTCATTTTTCTCAATTGAGGACATTTAAAATCCTCCGGAATGGCTGTTCTCTGCAGGTTATCATGCACCCTCTGAAGCCACGCATGTCCATGGTGAAAGGAGGGATTTGCATCATTATCATCTGGGTTATGGCCAGCTGCTTCTCACTGCCTCATGCCATTTATCAGACTCTGGCAAGATTTTATATCGGGTAAGATATTTACACAGTGCTTTTTTATATGGCATACTCAACTTAATCGAAGTCCCACAGATTCTAATGCACATGATTCTCCATCTGTGTTCCTATAAAAGGAAAGTGTGGTGAAATGGAGAAGTCTTTTGTATTTTTGACCAGATGCTGTGTTTCTCACAAAAGGATAATGAAAATCAATGAAATTGCCTTCAGGCTTGCTTGTTAGTTGGTTTCAGCTCAGAGATTCAGTGCTGTAATTTGAGTCAGGCACAGAAACCCCTCCTTCATTAGAGGGGAGCAGAGGTCAATATGGATAATCTTTTTTTTCTGGTGATTTGTTTAAAAAGATCAGCACTGAGGCCAGAGGCCAAACCTAATGCAAGATTTTCTGTTGAAGGAGGCACTCACCCATGTTACTGACTGAGCTCTACTATCTGTGCCTTTACTGAAACTTAGAATATCTGAGATGCTTGTCCTCCAGGTATTGTGTGCATCTGATAGTGGAGTTAACAGTTCTTTCTTCCTTGGTTCTTCAGGAACAGAACAATCCGAATGGTCTGTCTCCCCAGCTTCCCTCCTCCTGCTGACCTTTTCTGGAAGTATTTGGACTTAACAACTTTTGTTCTCTTGTATGTCCTGCCCTTGCTTGTGATCTCCATCACATACACCATGGTGGCCAAGAAGCTCTGGCTGAGAAATGCCATTGGGGACATCACCATGGAGCAATATTATGCCCATCAGCGGAAAAAGAAGATGACACTGAAGATGCTGATGGTGGTGGTGATAGTGTTTGCAGTGTGCTGGTTCCCTCTGAACTGCTACGTGGTGCTAATCTCCTGTAGGGCCATCCACAGCAACAACGCTCTGTACTTTGCTTTTCACTGGTTTGCCATGAGCAGCACTTGCTACAACCCCTTCATCTACTGCTGGTTGAACGAGAGCTTCCGATCTGAGCTGAAATCCTTGCTGTGTGTGTGCCGGCGAAGGAGTGCAGCCCAGAGCCATGCTCTGCAGTCCATATCCCCTCCTTTCAGGCATGCCTGGGTTGAGAATTGCCATTATAAAAGAGACAGCGCCTGTCAGAAAACAAGGGCATCACCCCAAAGGAACTCTGCAAAGACAGACATATCCAGTGTCCAGCCAATTGTGACAGGAAACTAAACCCTTGACCAGGCCATATTGTGTTATAATCGCAAAATTACGGAAAAATCAGGTTGGAAGGGACTGCTGGAGATCATCTAGTCCAACCTCCTGCCCAAAGCAGGCTAACTTTGAAATTAGGTTGGGTTGCTCACGGCCTTGTCCAGTCAGGTTCGGAAAATCTCCAAGGATGGACTGCCCACATGTTGGCTCCAGTGTGTGGTACCAGGTGCATTTTTAATCAGAACAGTCAGCAAAAATTAAGCAAATTAATAGCACATGAAATCTTTCATAAGCTTATAAACAGAACTTACACTGATTATACACACACCAGCTAATGCACATCATTTTTAATGGGATGTCTGCTTATATATAGAGAAATACTGCGTTGGTTCCCACTTGGTGTTTATTTTTAATTTATTCAAGATGAGTAACATTTATAGCCATTCTCAAATTTAAAAATGCAACATTTTAGCTGCTTAATTTGCTGTTATTTTTATTATGCAGATCTGGACATCTGATTCATTCAAACCAATAAGTGTTTCTGCCAGTACCAGACAGCTGTGCTTCCCAGCGACAATTAAAGAAATACCTCAAAAAACAAAATGAGAACACAACTTAGAAGTAGAACAGCGAAAAACTCACCCCATTTTGCAAGCATTCTTCTTTAAATGGTTTTGTTCAGTAAGGATTGTTAGTAGTCACCATAAAACATAGTTTATATTGTAATCTGTGATCAAGAAAGAAATTATTCAAGTGAGATCATTCCCAAGCATTAGCCAGCTGAGGAAGCAACCCTTTGTTAAAATACACACCACATATCATTTTCCTAAGGATTAAACAAATGCCCACTCAACAAACTCCCCTTACCAACAAATAAACGGAATTGGTTTCAGAGGAACTGTCCAATTTTTGCACTTTTTGCAGCATTAATTTTTGATGTCTTTTGATTTTACATAGAGATATACATAGGAGATAATTTGGAAGTCAAGAGTTGGTAATGAAAATCATTATATGCGGCTTGTACCAAGGACCAGTGCAGACACCAGTCTGAGTCCAACAGAGTGAGAGACATTTCCACTGGTTCCAGCAAGTTAAGCTGGTGACTCCCAGGCAGATGCCGCGGCTGCATGAGAAAACCTCGTTAGTACGTTCAAAGAAGGCCCTCAGGGACTGATAGACCTCAGAGACTGAGCTCCTACCTCATTCCTAAATTGGAGATGGCCACGTGGCAGGACAGGGATGGGACGTGGCCCAGGAGGGGCTTTCCCCAGCACTGGGAACATGGGCTCACGGCAGGGCAAGCAAAGTGGGGGCCAGTGTGGTGCTGCACAAATACAGCTCCCCTGATCTTTTCCCCAAACGCCTGGTTGGGAATAAAAAGGCTTTGTAAGCATGCAGAGATGGTAAAGTCTGAATTGCCTCACCAGGATCTGTGTGGAGACGAGAGGTGTTCGCCAGGGGGTACCTGCTCCGCTGATGTTTGTAGGACTGCATTACAGTCTCTAGGTTTTCCCTCAAGAACTTCTCACATTATTATATTTCCTAAGAAAACATATATTGTGGTGTTTTATCATTGTTAATTGGCATTTCTTATAAAGTGTCAATTATTTTCAGTTTCAGTAATATTTTAACAGTCCTCAAGAGCTGTGTGCCAGTGGCTTCATTGTCAGACTTGCAGTCCTTCCCCAGACCTTGCCATACTGCCCTCACTTTCTAGAATTAACCATGGTAACTGCCTGACACCTGCTGAAGAAGGCACCTTGCTTTGCATAAGAGGTAAAACCTTCCATTTTAACTCTAAGTGTTAAGAGCAGAGAAGCAGTTTTTAAAACCCACTGGCTGAAGACAGGAAAAGGTAGCATTAGATGAGAAGAGTTTATTTATAAACCTTCATATATTCCCCCACTTCATAAAGTAGAATATCTCATAATATGCCACAGCAATTGCCTCAAATACTGATACTCACATTCATGCTACTCTTAGTGTTGGTCAAGTGCTTTTAACGGTATTTATTCTGTTTTGAGCAGTGGCTGCAAATATGTAATGAAATAGCTGCGATTCTTCAGCATGTGGGCAGGCAGGTGTGCAAGGGCTGGACAGCTGGTGCAGACAGCTACTTGTCTAACCGGTCGCAGTGGGAGCTAGCCGCGGTCGTTTCAGAGCTGAGCTTGGGCCAGCAGTGAGAAATACCAAGCGGGAGCCCATGACCAAACTCAAACTAACAGCTTTGAAAATGAACCAATGTGGCATTGTTCTTTTACTCAGGAAGAATAATCAGTTTTTTTCATTTGTATCCACTCAGTGCTGGCTCAGCTTTCTTGATTGTGAAGGATTTAGTCTCAGTACAGTGAAAGGAAAATGAGGTTCATCCTTCTATGCAAAATAATAATAATTACACTGCTACAGCTTAGAATTTCTGCTGAAGACTGGCAGTGTGAGTGAAAGAATATTTTAATTTGGAAATCAAGTTACTTTGATAGGTACGTAAAATGTGAACGTGTAACCTGATAGTGTATTTGCATCTAATGGAGAAACTGTGAAGCTGAGAAAAGACTAAGTAAAATGCAATTCTTGCTTCTTACTAAGGTAATTATGGCAAGCAGGAGAGGATAGAAGTACACCAGACAAAAAATAGTGATTATACCTTGCTTTGAATACTGCAAACACACTGGCATCTTCAATTCAAACCATTTAAGTAAATGTTCCCTCTTACAAATCATGATACTTTGTTGAAACTCATCAGGACCACATTTCCACAGGAATTACTGTGCAGAAGGATCTGCCTAGGGAAAGAGACTGAGTTAGAAAATCTTTTCACAGAGAACAAGCACCCGAGACTCATATATCTTCTCCAATTCACCCACAAAACACGTGTTTAACAGACTTTATGATGTGGGCTTGTGAGTGCTTACTTGGTTTACCTGTTTGTTCTAATAGACAAGTGTAAGCGGAGATCTGAACAGAGCTGGCACAGCAGAGGTAAGCACCTGAATCTCTCATTTTATGTTGCAAGCAAGTAACAATATAAACCTGATATTACCACTAGCTTTCTTTTTAATAGCTGGAATACTTGGAATTTGTACCACTGCAAATGGCATTTCCATAACATAACTGTTCTGGAATGTTTCTATAAACAAGATGTCTGTTGTTAAAAACAAAGATAGCGGAATATCTGATCTGAACATTGTTCAGATCAGTAATTTACTGAAACATCTCTTCATTCAAATGTTCTTCTTTTTACACTGGAGAAAATTAATGAGATTAAATAATGCACTTTGAATGTGTGTCCCACTGCACTCCCAGAGAACTGTTAGAACTTATTCCTCTGGCATAAATATGATTTGGGTTATACCAAGAAAGAAATGAGGCACTGAGACCCTGCGATACTAGACTGAAATTTCAACTGAGCAGGCAAGCCTGCAGAGTTTACGGCCACATGTTTAAGTCAATGGGAAGTAAATAAATGCTCAAAAGATCATCGCCGGTTTGTAGACCTCTGATCCACCTGCCTCTGGTTGTTTTGAATTAATCCCCCTTCTTATTTAAAGTCAAATGCACGGGGATGACTGGGATGGGAGTGGGAGGTCCCATGACTAACAGACTGAATCCTGCTAACTTGAGCAAAAACAACACAAAAACATTTCTCAAGTGACCCATGGCCAGATGATTAATCACACTTAAAAGAAGGGAGGACTTTAGGAAGAAGAAAAAAAGGCATCCCCACAGCCAAACCTCCTCAAACACATGCAGAAACCAGGACAGCGCTTTCTCCTTCCTGGCTAGGAGTATTTCAGTCCTTGTGCTCTGCAATATAGCACGGAGTACGGAGATTCAGGTTTATTCTTGTTACTCATCTTTTTAGCTGGACAGCAAGCTGATTCGGACTTTGCACTTTGAGTCTTTGCACAGAGGGATGCACGGTGGTATGTCAAGGTCACACATCTAGCTGGGCAATGTACCCCGTGTACGTATGGCACAGTGGTGGGTGCTGGGGAGACATTCCCGCAGCCTGGCAACGTCGCTGCGGCAGATGGTTTGCTCCCAGAGTGAAAACTGATGTTGATTTTCTAACTGCACATCCTGTGCTAATTCTTACACCATTAGTGTTCTCTTCAGTAAGAATCTGTAGTTTGGCAAGCTGCCAACGTTGTGTTGCCTTAAAACAAATTCTTTCCACCAGATAGTTGTCAAAAGCTTCTGTTTTTGTAAAAATCTGGCAGATTTCACCACCATTACATGCTAACATTCTCTGGATGCTCTTGCTTCAAAATGAGCTCTGTTAAAATTTCTGTATGGTTGTAGTACAAAAAGATTAAATTCACAAAAGTTGTTGGGGGCTGATTACAGCCAGATAAAATATCCATTTTAAGACCCTCCCTCTCCTGTAGGTTTTGTTGAAAAACCTATAACCCAGAAATAAATTTTAAACTTTTGAAAGGGAGGTATCCCTTCTTCCTGTGCAAGAGCATTAAGCAGTCAGCAGAGAATGAATGCTCCTGACATTCTCAAAGCCGTGACCAGAACTCATGTCTGCATGTGTTTTGTCATCTTGCAGTGTGAAAAGTCCTTCGTAAAAAGCAGAGTTATGATTGCCCAGGTTAGAAGTCAGCAGTGCATGTGTACCAACTATAAATGTGGTTTCATTCCCAGCCTGCAGCTCCATGTAGTAAATAGTTGATCTCGGAAGCACTTCTTGTAGCTAGGTTGCCTCAACCCGTCCAAGGGCACATACACATCTAACCTGAATTTAAATCTTACTCTCCAACAGACATTTCCATGAGTGGAAGTACAGTCTGACTCTTTTGCATTTCTCTCTCAAGTGGTCCTACAGTGATCCTCAGACATCTCATGGTACCCCTTTCCCTCTTTGGGGACATATCTCTCTCCATCGCCTGCCACCAAGCAAATAGGGCAGGAAGTCTGTACCTTTGAGACTACTACACCCCTGTCAAACTCTTTGGAAACAAAGCTAAAGGTGTGACTACCAAAGTGTCCGGTAGGTAGCTTGCTTACTAAAGTTGTAGCTACATCATTTCTCAGCTCCCCACTTCCGCCAAAAAAGCAATATTCTGCGTATATGGAGTCCCACATTTACATTAAAATAATCCTTTATTGTTCAAAATATTAAAATTAGCAAGAATACCAGAAGGAAAACAGATCTCATTGTCGTCTTTTAAGAGTCATATCTCTCCTTTTGAAGAAGCTTTACAAATAGAATAGTGAACTTGCAGCTGTAAATCATTTAACCAGCTCTAATTGCCTTCATTCTGTGCAGCTCCAGAAAGGTCAGAAGACTATCTGTCTTTCCTGGGAGGGATTTGATGTATGAAAATATGTTAAGTTACTGAGTACAGTGACTTGAATACAGACACCAGACAATGAGGGTAAGCTCCAAACAATAGCACAGCCAAGACATTTTTTGGGTTATTCGTACTGGAAGATGGTTTCAGACAGAATAAAGATCAGTCCCCTTCTGTGTGAACTCTGTGAAAACCCTTTCAAAAAGACTTGATGATGCACAGGCAAAGAAGGGTCCCCAGGAGATATGAACCAGTGCATTTCACTTCTAAACCTCCATCTCTTGCCACCAAGCACAGAAGGATGCGAGACGTGCAAAGGTGATGCAAGTCCCAGTGTGCTGCAGTCCCGGCTGCTCCAACTGCAGCTGGCTGAGTAGGCAACAAGGAAACCAGCTTTGCAGGGTCTGCCCTCCCCTCCCTCTGCTCAGACCAAGCTGGATGCAGCAGACAAAGAAGCAACATCTTTGTTTTATGCTGGAAGTAACAGCTGGCTTCCTGGATACAGACCTGCGTGCTTGGGTTATAGCTACTGACAGAGCTTTAATAGCATATGATGGTGTGATATGTTCTGTAAAAACAACACAAGGCCTCTCTCTATAAAAGAGGCTCTGTGAAGATTTATTTTTTTTCTCTTGGAAGTAAAAGAGATGTTCTTATGAAAGCTTGCTGAAGAACAGAAGTGTCATGCGGCATAGCAAAACCACTCGCCATTCCGAGTAATCTAGGTAAAGGAAGTTTGGCACTAAGTAACCTCTTTTAATATGGATCTGTCTTTTTTCTTTTTTTATGTGCAACTAGTCTGTGCCACGCCATCTATTATATTATGCTACAGAAACAAACATTTCTTTTCTATATAATAATTGAAAAAAAATCAAAGGTCTAAAAATAACATTGAGTCACATGGATGGTTTTTTCCTCCTTTAGCACTTGGCAGAAGTTACTTCTTTTCCTTCCTTTGTAACCTGATTTGAAGGTCTTTATATTCAATGGAAAAGCCCTCACTGGTTTCAGGCAGGTCTGCATCAAGCATTTGGTGCAGTGTATTTTCTCAGTGATTTGTCCCCAGCATCTGAGGGAAAGGCAGGATAGATATCCCCGCATTCTCCTGGTGCAGGATATGACTAACACCACAGGCTATGAGGGAATTAGTCATATCCTGAGCTATTAGAACAGGACCAGTTAATTGGGTTCACTTTACATCAGCAGTAAAGCGCAAAGCATTGTGGCTCTCTTGTAAACAAGACCAAATGCCGTTATTCTGAGAAAGAGAGATGTAGAAATAGAGAGATATAAGTAAGCAAGAGGAATGGGGAAATAAATCCATCCATATAGGATGATTTGGATTGTAATTGTGGTAGGAAGAAGTCTGAAGATCCGTTTGTATAGCTCTCTACCTCCTCTTCTCCCAGAGAGAGAAATGCTCCCAATCAGATTACTATAAACTAGTCAGATTGATAACCTATTTTTAGACTTGGATTTGGATTATTGCTATTACTAAGTAATCCAGTGCTAATTTTGCAGGAGAGAAGCTTGCTAGTGCAGTAATTATTAGCTGATTGTATAATTATTAAGCTAGTAAGAGTAAGAATGACTTTATTTCTACTGTGGACTTTGTCCGTTTTTTGAATTTTTTGTCACTGACTCAGACTCAAAAATTGCTCCTTGGCGATGATTTTATTTTCTTTACAAGAAAGACATAACTGTCATGACATGACTCTTTTCAATGAGGTTAGAGTCCAGTAAGGTGAGAAAGAGTGGATTTTTTACACAACAAAATGAGAAGTGATTCTTTTTTTCCTAGGGGAACAAAATTCTCAGCTTTGTTAAGTGGAAAATCCTCATGCTCAGTATCTGTGTTGACCCTTAACCTTTTCCCAATTCCTATTCATTTTTAATATTCCCCTGACAAGAAGTGGACAAGTGTAAATGGGATTTGTATTGATACTCATCTCATGGAAATCTGGTCTAAAGTCCCATCTGTCCCATTTACTGTTCAAAATCCCACCTCTGTGTATTGGCAAGGTGCTATTCTTGGGTATGGAGTCACAAACTGGGATGTGAAAGCATGTCTTCATAAATGGAGACACCGTAAGGAGAGGCATCATGGAGAACCAGTGAGGAATCGGTTGGTTGGTAACTTGTGAAGGGTCTGTTACGACCCTGGGTCATAGAGATCCAGGTTTTGTGATTCCCCTGGGCTAAATTAAGGTGAAATGACACCAAATGATCGGTTACATGCTTTATTCATTAACATGGACTTAGAAACAACATTCACTTGGAGGCAACCTGAACTTGTAAAGCATAAATGGTCATTGTGGATTCCATTGAACTGTTTATAAGAAGAAACAGAGAGAAAGGAGAAAGAGCTAGTCCCCACCCTTGGGCCCCGCCATGCCGATGACGGCTGTGGCAATCCCCCAGTGGTGGTGGGCGCGCGGCGTGCACTTCACGGAGTCTGGGGTTGTGTCGGCTCTCGCCCGGCCTCGGGAGGCGCTTCCTGGCGTGCGCAGCCTGCCGGAACCTTCCAGAAAGGGTCCTGGGGCTGCTGGGGGTGTGGGGGGCTCCGCCCCGCCGTGGCCGTGCCAGGGCCAATCAGAACGCGGGGCCGTGGGCCCCCGGCGCCCCTCCCCGGTCCTGTGCCGCCCAATGGCGCTGCCGCTGGGTTCCAGAAGCTTCTCCCGGCGGGGGGGCGGCCCCGCACCGCGGTTTTTGGCACGCTTCCTTTATGGTTCGCCGCTGCCGTGCAGAACTGGTTTGCAAAAATTCGCCTTGTGACAATGTTTGAGACATTAACAACTCGCATGTCCTTAACGGTCTCTTACTGGGTCTGAGGGCCCGGATGGTGACGTGCAACACACACTGTGTTACGTGATGTCTCTCACCCGCTGCAAATCCAAAGCTCCAGAAGATGAGAACCTATTTTTCAGATGGGATGTGTCACACTGAGGTTCTGGCCTCAGTGGAGGCCTTGTCATTGTTTTTATAAGATTAGCATTACTAGGACTGCTCGATTATTTCACTTGAATAACAGCACTGTACTGTTTCATCTGACAGCTTTGCTCTTTTGCTGAAGTGCAGTGGTTTATTTCCCTTGTGGTTTGCTTTGTTTTATTCCAGAATATTTTGGTGAGTTATAGAATGGACTTTTCAAGTGAGTTAAGGAGGTTGAGACCTAGCAGAGACAAGGGTGGCTTACAGTTCTGGGATTATATGATACCATCAACATCTTGACGTTTTACTAGAAAATGAAGCCCTGTCATTTTACTTAGCTGGAGAACTAATTGTGTTTAAGACCTGGGAGGAGATTGGGGGGAAAAAATGCTTTTCAACAATGGAAAACAGGTTTTGTTCCACTGGAGCATCTGCAGGTGGGGCCATGCTGCTCCGTGGCGTGAGCCTTTGAGTCCTTGAGCTCATGTCTCCCCAGCACTCGCTTGGCTGACAGCAACCCCTTACTTTCCTGCTGGTAAAGTAATGTGAGGAGCTTAGATATAAGTGATGGCAGAAGTGACATGAAGGGCACCGTCACCAGCAGTCACAAAACAACAGATGCTTCTATCCAAGCTCGGGCTTGTCCCAAGAGTGGCAGGGAGGGATCTGTACCAGACTCAGAAAACGAGCTTTTACTTCCATCACTGGTCTCTTGGATTCACCTGTTGTCTCATCCTAAGCCCAAAAGGCAAGGGTACCATTTATGTTAAGTGCGAGATTTCAGGAGCTGGGATCTCCAAATAGTGTGGCAGTGCAACAGCAATAAACTGCTGTGTGCCAGCGGCTTCGAGGGCGAGAACTAGACAGGGAGCGGCTGCTGCTGCACCCGCGCTGCAGGCAGGTGTTTTCAGGAAGGCAGCCCCTCGTGCCAGTCCCTCCCCTTGATGTTACTTAACATGCAAAGTGTGAGAAGAGCTCGGTTCCCCTTCGCATCCATGCCGCTGTGCTTTGAGGAGCAGGTTCGGGGGGACCACCAGTATCTACAGTCCATGCAGCGTTTGAACAGTGGCTGCAGTTTCCAAGGATGGGTCTAAGAAAAATTGATTCCTCAGTGTGGATTACTGCCAATTCAAACATTACTGACCAATCTGCAGCTGGAAATAACTTTTGTATGTGTTTTGCCGTGCTGATTCAAAGCCCGCTTTGCACCTTCTTTTTGCAAAAGAAGTCTGATGTTAAAAAAACATGAAAATATAGCAGGTCTCATCTTTGTAAGAGCTTCCATGAAACCTAGAGGTGAGATACTAATAATTAATGATTTATTCTGAATCAGAGCCACCAAGAAGCTCTACATCCAACCTTATTAAATCAAATGACAACAAGTTTCAGAATGTTCCCAGTAATCCTCCTGTTCATTTACTGGATGATTCTCAGCACAAAGGAAATCACATAATATCAGGAGGTCAACCTTTTCTTAAGTGTTTAAACAGATGTGTAGTAATAGGAAGGATTTTTTTTTCTTCCATTGTAAAAAGCCCTTCAAGAAGCAATTTTCTCATCCTTTTATTGAAAGTAGAGAGTGAGAAGCGAGTTTTCTCCCTTTGTGCAAAGAACTGGTACTTGCTTTTGTTCCTCCTCTCCTTTTTTTTGATGGTGTTCATAGGAAATGACCCATTTAGAATTAGCCTGGAACAGGAAGTCCATGTCTTTATTATCTCCTGGAAGAGGTTACTGAAAAGGGATGATCTCAGCTCAGCTCCTCTGTATAACGTCTTACTGATCCTTACCCCAATGTATCTAGGAACTGATTCCTCCTTCAGCATTATCTTTTAATTCAAAATCCAAATAATATGCACAGTCCTAAGGACCAGAATCTGATTTAAAACTATAGCCAGAGTCAAAATTTGTAGTGCACCACAGTGCACAAGAGATAAATGCTGTTTGTGTTTACTGCTAGATCTTGTTAATAGAGCGATTGCTATCTCCCTCACCACCTAGAACCCATTTCTGCTGGTGCATTGATGAAGTGTCCATGATCTTTCTCAAAGCCTGGCAGGGATCCTGTACCCAGATCAAAGTTTTCTGATGAGGTCGGGCTCAGAATGGAGGCCTTCTTTCAGGTCAGTACCTGTGAAGAGGCTGCGTTCTCATATCAACATCTCAAACACCTCCTAATGTAGCAGCTCAGAGAGTGTGACTTGCGAAAACTCCAAAGCTTAGCATCCGTCTTTTCTTCCAGGCAGTTCTGACGGGCAGTTGCTGTCTCCTGATGGTTCTTCCCAGCACCATTCACTAGGAGAGCATCTCAGATGGAAGCATCTATCTTTGCCTACAGTCCGATCAGCAGACTGTCAAGAGTCTTCCAGCTGTGAGGACATGGTTTTGTGGCCTCAGACCAGCATGTCTGGCAGGAAATGGAAGTGATTCAGCTCATCTAATCTTAGATGCCAAAAATAAGGTGTCTAGTCTAAACTAGTTACCTCCACAGTCAGTGAGGAGAGAGACAGCCATCTCCAGCAAAGGACCTGTCCTACCCTTGGAAGATAAGAAATTACTTCTTTGCTGGAGCTGCATGTCACAAAGAGGGGTTAGCTGTTGTCTTAGACAATGCGCCTAACTTCTAGATGATTAATGCTGGGCAAGATGACTCCTATCTGGAACTACAGACAAATGTAAGGGGAAACGTCCTTAAAATCCTTCTGCAAGTTCATTCTTCTCTACTGATCACAGACTCTAATAATGATAAAATATGTCTGTCTAGCTAGTTTGTAGATAGAAAGTTTTTTGAACTTAGTCTCATCATTACTTTCAGTGTCCTCAGGTCACATAAAGCTGGGCTCAGAGCAAAGGCTGTGACATTTCCTGACATGTTTCCAGCCCTCTTCCACCTAAACTGCCTTGACCACTAACAGCGAAGGACAAAATGACCTTCTGTTTTACCTCCCTCTGAGCTCCCGTGAGACTTAGCAAAGTTAATCGTGTTCCTTTGCATTCTCCTCCTGAGATGATCCTGTGCAACCTTTGTGCCTCGCACCATCCAGACGGCTCTAAACTCACCTCTGCTGCCACACTCTTTCTCAGTGGTCCCTTCCTTTACTGTTAGTTGGGACACCCACGTCTATTTCTGGATCCATTAAGTTCTCCCTTTTTGCTCAGTCTCTCACATACATGTTCTTTTAAATGATAATTTTTTAGCTCAGTTTTTCCAAAGCTGAACTTATTTTTCTCCCCTTACTTGCTGTTTCTAATCCTGCTGTCTACTGCATTATCTGTTTTTTAGGGTCTCTATCTGTACTAGTCTTTGAATCTCCCCTTGGTGAAGTCTGCTGCTTCTTCCTCAGTATTTCCATATCTTATCACTTCTTCTCTACGAACTTAACCACAAAGTTTTTTTGTCCATTCCTCCTTTCTGTTTTTTCCTCTTGCTCCTCACCCTCTTGGCTAAATGTCCCCATCCTTTCCAGCTGTACCACCTCTCTGCGCTGGATTCTTGCCTCTTGCTCCACCAAATCAAAGCCTTTGGTTATACGCCCAAGATCCCAGCTAGCCTGTTAACACAAGAATATTAGTTTTCCTTCCTCCTGTTCTTCTGTCTGTTCTTTAGAGTTCTCCAGTCCTCTGTTTTTCCTTTGTTTGGACCAGTCCTTCCTTAAAAATCTCATTTCCTTGACCTGTGTCTCCTCAGTCCTTCGCACCTACAGCAATACCGCCAGCGCTGGCTGTAACCTTGACTTCATATGCTTTGCCTTTCTTAAAGAGTGAATTCTTTGGAGTGGAAGGGATGTGTCTGACAAGTGCTGGGTACATTTACAAGCCCTCTCCACAGGAGAGCTGAAAAGCAGTCACCTTCCTCCAGCAGTGTCACTTGCATCTGTCACATTATCACACCACCAAAGCCTCTAGACTGTCCTTGGACAAAGAAGGATGTTGCGGGAGGGCCAGATTTACCTGGGAATATTTCAGCTACAGAAAGGCTAGGTAAACATGTGCATTCATATCATTGCAAGCAGAGTTTGACAGAAATTTGCTGACAAACATTTTCCTGATACAAAAAGCTAATTTGTCAAAAATGAAAATTATTCACTCAGGAATTAAATCTTTTATCTACTTCAGATTCTTTAATGAGTCTTTGTCTCTGAAGTTATAAGGCAATAATTGCAGTAGTCCAGTGGAGTGAAAAATAAGAACATCTTTGTTCTTCACTGCAGTGCCCCACACAGCTCAGGACAGGTGCAAAGGACCTCCAATGATGGAGCAAAGGATTCCTAATTGGCAGCTTTGACTCCCAGCACCTGCTTGCCCAGCTGTGAAACTTCACTTCACGTATCTTGCCAGTGTGGCCTGCTGAAGTGTGCCCACTACAGAGCCATATAAATATAAAGACTTCTTTTTTCCATAGCATGTTGAGAAAAAAGAAGTTGCTGTCTTTTTTTGTGTTACCTCTAGTTCCAGTTCAGACAAATGTTCATGTTGCATTCCAGCTTTTTGACTTGATCCAAATGGTTTATTTGTTTCCAGGGTGATGAAAGCCCTCGTGTCTCATGGGAGTGTGAAGGACTCAGGAGGGGAGTGTGCCCCTCTGTGCAGTGCCTAGCTTTGCATAAGGGACCCACCTGTCCTGGGCATGTTGGAGCAGCACAGTGATGAGACCCAACAAAAAGATGTGCACAGTGTCAGACGCAAGGAGGTAACAAAAAAGTTGCTCTAGGAAATCTTATTTGTGTTCAAAGTACCTAGAGTCCCAAGGGAAGGAAAAATGCTACAAGGCTCAGATCAAAGTGGCTTTGAGAACTCATTGTTAATGGAAAAGCAGCCAGATTTCCATTATTTCTGTAACTACCTACCCAAGTTCAAGCCCTTTGTAGTAAATACCATCTGCTGCTCTTTGACAGGCAGAAAGAATTGGTGTTTGCACTTGGAAGTCGTAACAGTGCAAGGGTTAACGTGGCTGCCCACAACACAGGCATCACGGGCTTCAGCTGTTCTCCGGCACTGGCCAAGTCTTGGCCTCGCTCCTCCTGGCCGTGGTGAGGATTTCACAGTACGTACCTGTCCCACCTTCCAGTGTTTGCATTGCTAACTAGAGGACTGCTGGTTAGGGCGAAAGATGCTTTTTAGGTGGAAGAGCAGAGCCTGGAATAACACTTACCCCACAAGCTTGGCCGCAGCTGCAGAAGTCCTCTCAGCGGCGTGGAGGTGGACCACTGACTACGGCACCTGGCTTTCCTCCGCTCTCTCAGCAGGTTTTGAAAGGATGAGCTGCAGTCCCAGCCTCGCCCTTCACCTTGCTGCGTGGCTGCTGCCTCTGTTCTGGGCGCTGCTGGACCGGACTGCAGGAGCCCGGTGCATCCTTGTCTCACACCGCGCCAGCGGGAGCGGTACCGCAGCCGGTCGAGCTTGGAAGCACCCTGCTCCACGGTGCCCCGTGGCTCCCGGGGCCAGCGGGTGCTGGGCGGCTGGCGGGAAGAAACACGGAGGCCAGAAGAGCAGAGTATCTGCAGAGGAGGAGTAAATGCATTAGGGTGAAATGGCCTGCGTGAAAGTCCACCCTGTCATGGACAAGTTGTTGGTAAGCATGTTTATTTCTGGTATTTATTTATGTATTTATTTCAGATGTCTGGTATTGGCATGTTCAGAATTAGCTCTGATCCCCCCACTGCACAGCAGGATAATATTAAATTATATTGCTTTGCATATTGCTTTGAAATGTATGTTGTTGCAGGAGCTGCACATAAAACTATCATGTTTTCCTTCGTCAGCACATATTACTGGTTGTTGATTGTATTATTTTTCAAGAAAGGAAAGAGTGAGAGGAGGGTAAAGAAAATACACACAGGAAAATCAGAAAAGCAAACAGAGGTTAATGCCTCCATCCTGAGTTAGTCATTGACTTCCAAAAATGTCACTGCTTTTCCCTACCTTTTTCTTTTATTTCCTTTTGATGGAGTGGCTTGTGAAGTAACTTTTTTTCTTTCTTTTTTTCTTTTTTTCCTATTTGCTGAATCTTTAAAGTAGACTTTGGCTGCCTGTTTCTCTATCTTCAGCTCTAGAAACCTTCTTTAACAAAACTGAAGATGATTATCTTACCTAAATATGGAACAGTAAGAGTCAGGTCTGAAAGGAAAACCCCAAACCTGGGAGTGCACAACACTGTTTTAGCAGGGAAGGGAAAAGCAAATGACTTTAATGAAATAAGAATCAATGGGAACTTCTTCGTTCAACTTCCCTTTCAAGTTTGAAAATGGTCTTGTGGTTCTTAGTTTTATTTTTCTGTTGCTCTTCTCCCCGATTTTGTTTGCAAATCCGTTACTCAGACATGGGAGTCACAAGATGGCGCTCCAAAACAAGCTTACACATCACTTTTCTTTGCATGCAGGAGGGTTTTACTCTTCCAAAAATGACAGTGTGACTCATTCTGCGATGGATGTTCATCTAGGGAACTGCAGAACACATCAAGAGACTCTCCTCTCTTCTTTAATGTGGGCCAGTTCTTCAGGCAGTTTGTCCTTCAAAGCCGGACATCACTTTTAGGGTTGAGGTTTTAGTGACAGGGTTTTGGCCTTTCTGTCTGCAGCTGCCTGTCTTCAAGGATCACTGCCCATAACAGATGAACAAATTACTTGCTATGTTCTTCATCCTGTGCCACAACGCTCTCCTCCCAAGTAAGCTGGTTAAGAGGTCCAACGATTTCTAGTCCTCAAAATGGCAGCTCAGAAGGGCCCTGTAGGGTAATTATATAGCATGCTGGATAACAAGAAGCACTGAAACCTGCTTACTTCATTTGAAGACCATATAGATGCAGTACACTTTGAAAACATCTGTTTTTATAGCACTCTCTCCTGTGATTCACCCGGTGCTTTTGAAAGCATTGCTTAGGGTTGGGTTGAAATGGCATTTGACGAAGCATTGCTGGCTGAGGTTAGACATGGGTAAGATTGAAATAACCTTGAAAAGTTCTGAGGAGAAACCGAAATAAATGTCAAGAATTATATCTTCCACCTGGCAGTAGATTAGGAGACAAATAAGTTGTTGTAAAGCAGTTGACTTTGTGCTACTCCCACCTTAGAGAACTGGTCCCATTGTTGCATTTCTCTGAGATGCCTGGTATGAGAGTAGAAATAGCCAGCAAAGGACCTAGTGCTCTGAAAATGAGTCTGTCCTCCAAATCTCGATCTCAATAGGTAGCTTAATTAACTTTCAGGCTGCTTTTGGGAACGGAAAATAAGATGAAGATTGTCATATGCTCAGACATCTAAATTTAAGTGCTGGTTTTTTTGGGATGATTGAAGAGGGATTTTTCACGGAATTTGAAAAATCACATCAAAAGGTGATTGAAGTTTTAAGAACTGCTCAAATATGAATTTGGGCACCTACCTCAAGCATTTAATCTGCAATACAAACAAAGAAATAAAATGAAAGAGCAGAAGGAGATCATTTGTGTGTGCGCGCATGTCCCCCGAAGTTCACCTGCAGTTCAAGAAATGCAAAGGTCCCGATATACCAGACAAACATCCTTTTTTGATGTTGTGCCCCAGTTTAAATCACTCATTACTAATGCCAGTGCTGTAGTTCTGGAGCTTTGCCTGCTGGCTTGGCAGAAATCTCTTGGAACTTAGACATAACATATATCTGAGGAGTTCTGTACCTAAGTTAAAAGAACACATTAAAATAAATAAGATAAGGTAGCCAGACCTCGAGTATCTAATGCAGCCCGGCTGGGTAATTACAATGAGTGCCGAGTTCTCAGAAATGATAGCAGAGATCAGCAAAGGAAGTGAAGCAATTATGTTCAAAACACTTCACTGGCAGATCTTAACAAGCCAGTCTGGCAGAGCAGACTTTGGCAGGGTCTTTTGTACTCGTGACCATAGAAAACAATCTATAGACGTGCTTAACTTCCTGGACCTATGCTGAATAATAAGTAGTGAAAGAGCTCCTCTTTATTATACTATTTTTTATGAGGAAGCAGTGGGCAGAGGAAATGTGGTTCACTACAAACACTAGGATTGAAAAAGGTACTATGCAAAAGAACAAATAAACCACTTGCAAGTAACCTCCACTGAGTGCCAGTATCACATTCTTATTGAGACTCAGAGGATTTCATGATTCACTCAAAAAATGTTCTTCATTATTCATATGACTAAAAATAGATCTTGAAGGCTAAATTGCTATGGTCAGCCAAAGCACAGAGTAGCCAAATATCATTGACACATTGAACTTAAAACTTTGGACTCTTACAAGAAAGACAAGGTAGGCAACAAATTTGCAATGGAGTGGAACCAAATTTTGACAGCTTTATTTTTCTTTTTCTGGCATACCAATCCCTCTCCTTTCCAGTTTATGACTTTATTTGTTAGTAATATTGCATCTAAATATACACAAAAGCATAAGAAAGACTGGAAAAGATGTGAACTGTCCTAGAGAAGTTAAAACAAACAGAGAAATCCCACAAATATTTCCCCCTCTTATGAACGTGTCCTCCAGAGTCTGATTGTTACTCTGAAAACTCTTCCTCTGGTGTTCCTCGAGATCCCCCGCACTCCCCGGGGCGGCTGGTCATGCTGTTAACGCGCTGAAGAGATGGAAAATTCAGGCAGAGGGACTTGCCTGCTATCACACAAAGGCAGCTTGCACGTGGATCAGCCCAACTGCAGGTCAGCACACTCAAAACAATGACCTGCGCCGCGAGGGCTTGCAACAAGCTTCAGCAAGATAACCCATAAGGGCTAGTTTGCTTCAGAAAAGTTATGAGAAAACAAAGAAAAGTTCTCATGTCAATGTAGCTAGTCCGCCAGAAAAACAGCCCGGGGTCACTTCTGAAATTCACAGTGGGATTTTCAGCATCTCTGACAGACTCGCTCTTCTGTGTCTTTTATAGTGTGCTTGTGTGCTTGTCCCTGCTGTTCTGCTCTCTCCTTACACAGGTTTTTGTTTGCTTGGTTTACTTTGGTACTGCCTTGAGACTAGAGGGGTGTGGTTCAGTGATGTTAGACTTGAAAGTGCAGGAGACCCGGCCTCACATGTCTAGAGTGAAGATGTTCTTCCTTGAGCTCATTTCCCTGCATATTTCTGAAAAACCATTCCATGCCAGGAGAAGCAGTGAGGTGCAAATACTGCAGACATTTGATCCCTCAGTTGGAAAAAAGCTGACAAGGTCCCAGATCCTCCCCACCTTTGAGATCCTTAGACGGAGCACCTCAAGTACACTATCAGGGTCCTGCAAACCCCAGGGCAAAGTTTTATTCAAAGAAAAACTAGATTAAGGAACTTTTTGAAAAAGTGGAAGTTCCAAAAGAGATGGGAGAGAAGTAAAAAGGTGTCACAATTCACTTCTCTGCCCTTTGGATTGTGGCGTGAGAGGTCCCTTTCTTCAGGCTTGGTCGCAGCAGGAACCTTCGGCCAGGCTGCAGCGGACTTCACACGGTCTCATCTGCATCCTTAGGAGAAGCCCCTCTTTCCTGCACTCCTGAGGCCAGGCTGAGCCAGATCCCTGAATGTGCTGGAGTGTCCCAGTCCTGCCGGTGGTGGAGGCCCCTGGGCTGCATGCCACATCCCGCTGCCTTCCCAGCTCCAGCAGCCCGGGGCCGTGCTCGGCCCGTGGAGATGCTCCCGCAGGGTGCCTGGCCCGGCACAGCCGTGGCAGCGTCGGCCATGGCCGTAGAGCCGTGCGCCAGGCAGACATCCGTGAGTGCCTCGCCTTGGCAACGGAGGAAAACGGTCCTGAAACCTTCAGACCGCCTTTGAAAACATTGTGGATGTGATGAATTTGAAACTTTTCACTGAAAGGAATACTTTCTAGGCAAAGGCATTTTCAGTGTACGCAAACAATTAGATTCAAAGCAGATTGCAGAAATTCCACATATGTTTAGTCGTCCTAAAGTTACCGTCAAGCAGCAGTGTTTTATAAGAAAAGAGTATTTTTCTCAGTTAAAAAAACAGCAATGTTGTCCTGTCAGCAAAACCTGCCACAGAAACAAAAATGTTCATTTTCTATATATTTGCAAGTATTTACCCTAAAATACAAGAAGCTTTCTTTGATTAGTTCTGTTGTTAACTTTTCTGGCACAGTATCAGAGCTTTCAGCATAAACTGAAGAAATGCGATGATGAATCATCCACGTCTCTTCAAAATAATAATTTGTGGTTCAACGCGAAGGGCATCTCTTCAGCGCTGAAGCCGCAGGGGAATATCTTATCTCTGCGCTAGGGAGCCGAGGGGGGATCTGCGAGGCTGGTGGATCTGCCGCTCTGGAAGCTGTCAGGAAACGCGTGTGATTAAGTAATGGTGCTGCGAGGCCAAGCCTGTCCGCTGCCTTGGAGCGTCTTGGAGGAACGGCAGAGCCCGCGTGGGACGGCGGCCGTTCTGCTGCTGGTCCGGAGGAACGGCAGAGCCCGCGATGGGGCAGAGCCGGGTGCCCTGGCTCACGAAGCCCTTCACCAACGCTTTCCACGGGAGAAGCAGTGCTCAGTGGCAAAGTCCTTCAGCATTTAATGCGAAACACACCTCTTTGATGTGACTAGACGTAGCCCTGGACCCTTCCACCCACCTGCATCTCTGCAGAAGGAGGCCCAGTCTTCCACCTGCCCCCATCCATGCTGCCTGGGGCTCTGGCGACTTTGGCATCGTTTGTCAGAGAGGAAGCGATCTGCACCTACTACCCCGGACCAAAGAACTGGAACCAGCAGGGGGTCTGTTCTTCTCCTTCTCCAACAGCTTCCCTCCGCCCGTTTCCAAAAAAACCCAGAGATAATTCAGAGGCACAGTGAGTTAATTAAATAAATGGAGGGGGATAAAAGAGAAGAGTACATAAAACCAGTATGCCAACTGTCAGTGACACAAAACTTCCAAATGTTTAATGGAAAAAAGGCTGGTTTCACAAGAGCTCTAGTCAGAAAAAGGAGTTGTCAGCCCCCATGGAAAAATCAGAATTTTTTTAGCTTAAAATACAAAAAAGCATTATCAACCTAAAACTGAAAAAAAAATCTTGGGGGGGGAATATTTTCCAGCAGAAACTAAAATATTTCCTATTTTATAATATTTTCCTATCATGAGCAGTTCCCTTTCTGCTTGAAAAGTTTCTGGATAGGAATCTTTCACTCCGCTTGACAAAGACCTTACTACTGTATATCTCTCATTAGGATACAGACAACAAAGAGGGTGAGCAAAATGAGCCATTATTTTCCGTCTTGTCCCTCCTCTGACTACCAGTTTTTAGGCTTCCTTCCAGGTCGCTGTGGTTTGGACCCACCTGTGGGCTTATGTCACCAACCTCATCAATCTTAGTTTAAAGGTTTCTTCACTAACTTAGCAAGTCTGTGATGAAAGAAACTCTTCTTCTTCTATAGACAGACCTTGTTCCTGCTTGATAGTTCTCTTCCCTGGAAAATCATTCCCTTCGGTACATTGCACAATCAAGCAGGCACTTGGCCCAGTTTCCTATCATAGCTTGCACAATTTTAAAGGCTTTGGATACATAAGAATTTGGCTTTATTAATTTTAAAACATTCAAACATGATTTTAATGACTTTGCTAATGAGTCCTTCAGCCTAATACCAACATGATCACCCCCTTTTACGTCTTCAGGGAGCTCTTCATGAAACAGTGCAAATCCCAGAACAAGAAAGTTCTGGAAAGTGAAATGCAAAAGCTGTGGGAAGAAGGAATTGTAAAACTAATGGTCTTATTTTGCTAGGCCCAGTGAAGTTCATGGGAGGATTTTCATGGCCCTTTATGACTTGATTTAAAACCTATTGGAACAAATTTCAGTGAGTTCTGATCCAGGCCTTAAAAATCCTTATAAAGCTTTCCCTGGTGTTATGGGACTCAGAGAAGAGAATTTACCTTCCCGTGAGTGTTGGTAGGCATCAGGTGCTCCATTCTGACCAAGGCAAGCCAGAGCAATTCCCTTGTTTAATATGCTTTGGGCTCTGTTGGGGAGAGAGAGATGCTACAGCAAGTCATAACCATTTAAGGTTTAAGACTGAAATCTTGTCCCCACCGATAGCCAATGGGGAAACATAAACAAGCCAGGGGAAGATTCGATTTCTCTCCTCAGTGTATTTTACTGGTTCCCCAATTGTTAAGTTTTAGTAGGAAGGAAGGAACAACAAGCAGGGCCAGGAGCAGAGTGGCCCATGGGGTCCTTGACCTTCTGAGTAAATGGGAAAGTCTACAAGACCAGCACTATCCGTGAATCTCTAAACCTTGCCTAGCACCTCAAATGACCAACCTCCAAACAAGGCCCAGGTGAAGGAAGGAGTCTCAGCAGAGAAGAATGGGTTCAAGAAGTTTGGAGAGACTCCTGGAAGGCAGAAAAAGGAGTTTCAGAAAGACAGATATCACCTGGAAGAATTCAGAGTAAAAAAAAAAAAGTGGTCCAAATAAGCATATGCATTAGTTTGTCTGAGCTGAGACAAAATTAAAGGCGGCACCAAGCCCCTGGGGAATAAATAGAAATGATGCTGAGAACACAATCAGCTACAAGCAATCAGCATTCCTTTGCTACTCACATCATAATGGGAACGAAACATCTGGGCAATGTAGGTTTTAAAAAGCTTAGCATCTGCCAGAGCCAGGCAAAACCCCATTGTGTTTCATGACTCCTTTTAAACCAGGCTTGGATTCCTCCTCATGCTCTGAGTCAAATATGAAGCAACATCAGTCTTTAGTTCCACAGTATTTTAGAGCGTGATTCCCCCTTCTTCACCCTTGAAAATATGTATCATATCTATATATACATGTACACTCCTTATGTCAGATATAATCTCCTTCACAGACCTGTTCTGTGTCCACAGAAACTAGTGGAATTAGACCATGAACAAATTTAATCCTAGATCTTATTGAGATTGGATCACATTTTGGCAGTTGTTGTAGTTACCACCCTTCCATGATGCTTTGCAAATTAAAATAAATAACCACTTATTTGATGCATCTGGGACATTTTCTGCTTAAAATCAGTTCTGAGAATTTTCTGTGGTGTCATTGCCACACTTACTTCTACCTCCCCGATAGGGATAATCACAGATTCTCTCTGTTTCCAGAAACTGAAATATGAAATCTAAATCAGGTAGAAGGAACTTCTCTCTGTTTCTTAGCAACTTCATCTAATGTCATGATCTATTTAAGTGCTATTCCCCTCAGCCTATCAGCAAACTGCAGCTTGCTGAGAACACGATAGGTGTAGATTCGTGGCCAAACTGAGAAGCTTATTTAAGCAGTGAAGGAGTTAAATACTGGTAAGACAGAAAACATCAATGAAAATAATCCCAGTTCATATAAAAACTGAGGGAGGGTGTTGATCAATCAGTTGGTGTCAGATATAGCAAGCAGAGCCCAGATTCAGAATTCCTCACATTTTGGCACAGGATCTTTCCCATTCAGATAGGCTCCCAGGCCAGGCAAAACTTTGAAGATGGGCAGAGGTTTAGTGGCTGTCTAATATTTTTAGGTCTGGAAGTCTGAAAGCACTTGCACACTGCTTCCCATCCTTACCATTATTCCAGGAGACTTTCCCGTGGTCACGTCTCCCCACATGACTGATGGGGAACATGTCTTGTCTTTTCTCCCTCTTTCGTATTCTGGTGATGCTACACTAGTCATCCTAGGACAAAACAGTTACAGGGAAGAGGGTGCAGTGTTCCTCTGCAGTGATTAATGGGCCCTGTACTTGGAGCTAATAAGCAAGATGAGTCTTTAAAACAACATTCATCAAAGGAAAGAGCTCACTGGCTGCTAACTTACGAGGAAGAGTAACCACTCTCCCTCTGTAGGCCGATAACCCAGAACGGACTCACTGACTAAAATTGTTTAAAGCAGAATATTCCTGAAGTATTACATTTCAGCTCAAGGCTTAAAGGCTGGGAGTGTAACTGGCTGACACAAGGCTGCATGTGTCACCATCCATCTTGAGGGAGTATTGCGGCAGCAAGAGCAAACCCATAAAGCTCCAGAGATCAAAGGTGCCTCTCTGGTTCTCCTAACAACCCCGGTTTCCTCCAGGTTCCCAAGAAAGCCGCATGTTTTGGAAAGGGACAGTATGCTTAGGAAGTTGTCAGTTTGGATAAGGACCCAGAAAAGAGATGTTCTTCCTACCAGTGTCTCCTGAGGGCCTTGGTCAGGTGGGCTTTCATAAAGCATGCCTAACACGTGCAGGCAGAACTGGAGAGGTCCACAAAGAAGCCGCTTTCAGCAGCAATACTTGTACTGTAATGACACGGTTAAGTCACTTGCCCAGGGCGTGGGAAACCTTTCTCCTCAGCGGGAAAATCTCCTCCTCAGCCTGAGGGGTTTTCAGACGGCATTTCTCACCTCTTTGGAGAATGCCCTTACCTCCAACGTACACCTACTTCGAAAAATTGTGTATGTGTGAGACACGCGGGCATTCTTGTGGAAAGCTGTTCTACTTTATATATTTAAACATTCCTTGGTGCAGAAAAGAGAGAAGGGGGAAAAAAAAGAATGAGAATGACCCTGAAGTCCAATAGGGCAGTAATCAAAAAAATTTTTAGCAAGATCATTTAAGTAGAAAAAGATGCATCAGCTCCAAGCTTATGGGGCCAGGAAGACGTTCATGGCCTCATAAATGTCTCCATCAGAGGCAGTACCTTGCCCCTGATCCCTGAGGGACAAGGAGAACAATAAGAAATACAGGACGTTCCACAGGAATGTGTGTGATATTGCATGCCTAGGATCTTGGCAAAGACTGGGCAAAAACTCACTGGGTTTTCTCAGTCCAGCTCCAGTGTCTCTATTTTAGTCATCCTAGTTTGGTGGCTGGGCACTCAGGAAGGGAGACGGGGCTTGTAGTCCCAGGGCAGGTTTGGCGGTGTAGTAAAGCACTGTCTCTCCGAAATCGCAGAAACGGGATCCTGATTCCACCACACACCCGGCCTTCAGTCCTCTACATCTTTGGACATGGGCAACCATAGGGAAGACAGAAAAAAGGGAGAACAGGATTTTCAGCAGCAGGACACTTCTCCTTGTCCACTTCAAAAGCCCTCGTGCACAGTACATGAACAAGCAATTGGCATGTTGGTGCCACAAGCTTTTCTTGCTGTGGTCCCACGCTAGCTAGAGCCCTGAGGTAGGACTGCCTCTGCTCCCCGCCCTTCTGCCAGACACGCCAAACGGCCTCGACAGCCTGCCCGTCTCCGAACATCCTGAGCAAACTACAGTGATGGAACTCTCTCAAGAGAAAAAACTCTGGAGAGTCTGCGGAGACTCAAAGTTTCCACCTGGTACTAAATGAAGCATCGAGGACAACATAAACGGGAGGTAATTCTTGTTTGTTGCCTGGCCTACTCTATTTAACCAGGCATAACCTGCAGTGCAGGCACAGAAAGCTGGAAAAAATTGTATACTTAGTTGTGTCACAGTTTCTCCCTATAATTGTATAATGTTTAAAGAGTATTTGTTAGAACTGCCTAGATGATAGTAATTCTTTCAACTTACAGAGACACTTTTGGATCGGTTATCTTTTCAAATGCAGTTGTTCAAATACAAACAAAACATATTAAAGCAGTCAAAGAAAATATTGGTTTTGGAGAATAATCAGAGGAGCCTTTTTTCTTGTAGTCTTACTCAGGTTTCTGCTAAGTTGCCTAACAAAAACTAAAACATTTAAGAGTGACACCGAAACTCCTGTAAATTATATGTTTGGGATTCTTGATAGCCTGAAAACAGGGTCCTGCTACAACTTGGTAGTGCATTTCTTAATGTTATTTTAACTTCATGTCAAAAAACATCTCATGTCTCAAAGGAAAATACTTTCCCTTGCAAAGGCTGCCAGACTTGTCCTGTGTTTTGTTACTACCTAGTCAGAGAAGGTCGGCACAAAGGTTTCTGTGGAAACAGTAAAGGATGTTTGGGTTTTGTTTGCCTTTTGGGTTGAAGGTGGCTACGGCCTTCCACTTTGCCTGTGCTCGTGAGACAGACTCCCTTCTTTTGCTTTCTGAATGCACGGTTTATGCAGTAAGCTCTTCCATGCTTTTTTCTCTTCATCCAGTAGCAGTAGAAATTGCTCAGTACCTTTTAATCAGGTGCAAGCTATCTGCAGTTAATCACCACTCAGTAGCTAATGGACTCTGAAAAAATACACTTCAACGGTTTCTGGGCTTGAACTGTTGTGGACTTGGGCCATGAATATGACCCCAATCCAGCCACGTCCTTAATCATACATCAGTCCTAAATATTCTGCTCAGCCTTCATCAATCAGTCAATCAGCTAGCATCATTTTTATGGTAGAGTTATCTCTGTAGTTAAAGTCACACTTCAGGCTCTAAGAAAACTCTCTTAAGGACACATTTATTGGAAAAATAAAGACACAAAATAAAATAAATAAAATACAAAATACATTAGAGAAATAAAATCTCCTGCAAAATAAAATGAGAAAGAAACAGAAAAGGAAAATTAAATAACTTGGTTATACAGTGATATAATCCAGACTTTTCTCTCTCTCAAGCCTGAATACATTTTTTATTAATAATAGAAATTTTTGTACCCTAAACTCTGTATACTCCACTTTGCCTTTTGGTTATCATAGTCGAATGCTGCAGCATCCCGGGGCAGAGGGGGCAGGAAGAAATCAGTCTTCTCTACAGTTTTTCATAATAATTGCCCTTCACTGACTGAGCTCACCCAGAACTTCAAACCTATCTTTACTGCCACCTCTGCAAGCTCAGATCTAGGTTTTGGCACTACAGACTGCTGTTAGCTGAAATACGAGTTTCCAGTACATGCAGCATTAGAAACGGGTAAGGCTGATTGCTAAGGAGAAGCTCTTGTTTTGTCCCGGCGTTGAGTATTGTCGGCACATTCCCTGCGGCTCCCGTGACAGCTGGGAACGCAGCTAACTGCTCCCATTTGTCAAACGTGTCACTCCGTAAAAATAAAAACAGCTGAGAAAGCTCCGACTTCTGGGAAGCTGGCAGATAGCGTCTCTGCATGTCAGAGCCACGACTGCCAGCGCGAGGGGATGACACGACCGCTTCCCTGGGCGCGACGCATGGGGTCCGTGTCGGCACGCTCCAGCCCTGGCTGCAGGCTCCAGGCAGCACGGGACGCGCGGGACCTGGGCAACGCGTCCCGCAAGGGAGGACTGGTCCCGTGCCAGGGACCAGAGAGGGGCATCGCGGCTGGAGCTGGGCGGCGTGGGCAGAGCGACCCTCTGCCCAAGGGGGCACGGTGCTTTCTGCGGGCTGGAGAACACGGTCCCGAAGGCAGAACCCTCCGGGCCCACCAATGCACCAGGCAGAAGAGGAAGGGAAGGGAGCCTTTCACAGCTGATCCAAGGACTGGACACCCCAGTATTTATTAAAGGTTTACGTGTATAAAACAAAAGGGAAGACGCGGGCGGTGTGCGGGAGGTGTCTGTGCTGGCCGCTCAGAGCAGGTTGCCGCAGCTTGGGACGCTGGGCAGAGGGACGCTTTAGAGGCAAGACCCTTGAGCTCTTACTCCCCTGTCGATACTGATTCTCCCTCTTCGCCCTCAGCAAATCACATAATTTCTCCAGCCCACTTCCTCCTTTTCATAAAATAATGTTAATGATAGCAATTTCTCTGCTTCACAGGAGTGCTGGGGATGAATTAACATTTGCCAAATAATATGAGACATAAAAGACATGATATTAATGCAGAACAAAATTGCTGCAGAGGAAATGCATTTTTTAAGTTGTTGGGATCTCAGGAGTGAAATAGCTGGGCATGACGGGTCAAGACTGAGGAATATGAACTAGATGTCAAAAAGATTTGGGAGTTCGTGTGATCAGGACTGGAGTGGCTATGGTTGAAGCAGTAGGAGCGAGGGTTTAGGTAGCAGGGAACTGGTTTTCCTCAGAGTACCTAAAAGTGTTAATTCTTTTACTAGAAATGGAAGGGAGATCCCCAGATTAATGGCAAGGGTCCTAGTGATTATTTTCTGACTTCCTTTTTGTCACATTGGCAAGTCAATTTATTAAACATCAGGATTTTAAGACAAAAATTCATAGCAGCAGACAGAAGTGATCTCCCTTGCTTTCTTCCCTCCAGCCACACTGTGGAAAGGCTGGTCCAACATTTATCTCAGCTCCAGCACTGGGGTGGGAAAGATAAATGAGGAATTCGTATTCTTGGACTAGATTCTTCATTTATGTCAATAATTCCAGAGTAGTTCTCAGTTATAGTCTGTCATTAATGATCTATTTTAACTGTAATTCGGAGGCCAAGAAGTTCTAGCAGGCAGCGCATGAGACATAAAGGAGAAATGATTAAAATGGAGCCAAAAATATCACCATACTAGAGCTGTGAGTCAGATCGTGACCTTTCCAGCAAGCACCATAAGGAGGAGACGGAGCTCATGTAGACAGGACCCAGGTGAGAGTGACACGACAGCTCAGCACGGAGAGCTTTTAATAGTGGGCGGAACCTGGAGAGGTCCCACGGTGGCACCGGCATGGACCAGTCGTGAAGAGCCCGGGGAAGGGTCCTCCCGCCCGGGCAGCTCCCGTGCAGACCCAGCGGCAGGCACAGCCCTGTGCGGTCGCAGTTGCCGGCCCCAGGCAGGGGTGGGGGCTCCCCCCCATAAACATGATGATAAATTATTCCAGGTTTTTTCAATTAGTATTTTTAAAAAGCCTTTATGATTGTGCCAATTCAGATTTTATCAGGAAAGAGGAGAATTACTAACTCACTTTTGTGAAAGTCACAGTTCTTTGAGAAATGGTATGACTGCAAGAGCTGGAATCTCAAAGAAAAAGCATCTGTTGTGAGACTTGTATAAAATTCAAAAGTTGGCAATACAGAGACAAAAACATGTTTGGAGCTTCTCTCAGGGCCGAGAGGAGAGGTTTCATGTCATTTATTTTAAAATACCGAGTTATTTCTACTTATTAGAAACAGGCTGCTGTAACCACAGATTCTGTTTCTCTCTGGAGTTTGCCCTAACACGAGCCTGTGCTCAGGAAACCATCAGCACCCCTTTGCCGCCCTCTAACGTCCCTATTCACAATGTATCGCCCTAAGGACCACAAAAAGCCAAGTTTGCAGCCTTGCTGCCCGAGCACGGGGGACCGGGCCAGCCCGGCCGCCCAGCCCGGCCAGCCCCACCGCAACAGGGGGAAGCGGTGCCGGCGCCGATCCCGGGGCCCTGCGGGAAGCGGCGCCCGGAGCTCTGCAGGCAGGAGCCCTGGTTCGGCCCTCTGGCCATCGCGGGCTGTCGGCAGCCCCGTCCGGCCGGGTCCAGCCCTGCCGGCGCGTGCGGCAGCTCCGCGCATCCTCGTCCCCGGCACCGCCAGAGCGAGCGGCGGGACGCAGCCGGCCGCTGCCAGCAGCACGCAGCAGAAACGTGCCAGGACAAGAGACGCGCCGATAGGAACAAAGAAGAGCAGCGCACTGTAAAAGTACATGGTAGGAGGCAGGCGATCCTGGGGCTTTTCCCCCGCAGACCGTGGGGAGATGCTGCCTGCACACCTCCGAGCGGGCAGCACCTGACTGAGCTCAGCGATGGGAGGAACAATTAAAAATTTAGCTCGGGGTTTGGATCCTAGGCCCAGGGTCGCTCTCCTTGCTGGGTCTGTGGGTGTTTGACCCTGGACGCTTCACGGGATCGTGGGCACGATTTTCTCCCTGCCAAGAACAAATTACTCAGCCAGCTAAACCAAGCAAAAGATACTGGCTGTGCTGATTCATAAGGAAACAATTTCCCTTCTGATTTAGCACCATACCAGAAGGAAACTTCAGGGCAGTTTCCCAGAGGGGCACAGAAAATTAGAATAGTTATGGATTATACAGTATTGCCTGGATATCTGACAATTCCTCCTTGGCCTTGAACTTTGCAAGCACGGTTGTGCTGCTCAGCGCAGCGCAGCGTAACGAGTCTTCGGCAATCCTCGGTGCCAGGAGACTCACGCAAAGCGGCCCGGAGCCGGGTGCAGGCTGCTCAACACCGCTGGGACCGGCAGCTGAGGGTGGGGGAGGAAACCCGTGCGCAGCCCCGTGCACCCGGCCCGGCCGGAGCCGGCGCCTTGGAGACGCTCCCTGCGGACCGCTCCTGCCTCCCGCCGCACACGAGCAGGAACGGGGCAGAGCTGGAGCACGTGCGCCTCAGGCCCTGCGCTTTCGGCCTTCGGACCCTTGGGCTTCACAGGCTGGGCGGTGGCCGCGTCTGGGCTCCGTGGGCTCGGGCGCTTGCACCTACGTGGCCATCGAGCAGAGCGGAAGGCTGAGTCTCCCGCATCAGGGGAGAGCTGGGACTGGCGCACTGTGGCGAGAAGCAGCCAGGTCTGGTCTTGCTTGACACGTTTTGTTTTTGGTTTTCTCCACTTTAGTATCCATGTCTTGCAAGCAGCTCTGTTTTTCACATTGATGCAACCAAAATTTCAGTCTCCACATCCTGAAGAGTCAGTAGGAGTTCAGACTTTCACTTTGCAACTAAAAGCCTTATTTGCTACCCAGATAAGTATAATTGCCCATCCTTATCTGCTTTTCAAAGTCATGAAGTGATTTCTTCTTCTTACAGATCTTTCCATAATGCCGCACTCCCCTGCTGTTTCGCAGCCAGCTCCGACTTTGTGCGTAGCTGTGGGGCTGTGGGAGTTCAGCTGCATTGCATAATCCTGTGGCAGCCGAGGCGGCCCTTTTTGCCCATGCTAGCCTCAGTAATTACCCAATAAATAATCTGCAATGCCCAAAAGATGCTACTTAGAGATGCTTGAAAATGCTGATTCAGAACACACGGAAACTGTGTTGGTTGTTCACACGTTGCTCTCAGCTTCCACTCGTGGGGTGAAACCGCTGCGCATTTCAGGATCTGTTATTTCTATTTGGAGTCTGTGACCCAGGCTTTAAACAGCAGCCACTCAAATACCCCCGTGATGCGCTTTGAAAGTATTCAGAAGAAGAAGACAACAAAAGATTCCCTAAATAGAGCAAGCACTTTTGCTTTTTCTAAGAATTAAGTAGACTCTACACTGCTTCTCCACTTAAGAGCTCCAAAATACCTATTTTTCCCCTGTATGTGCACTCACCACTTTTTCTTTGAGCTACTGCATGGCCAGGACCATGGTGATTCAGTGAGTTAGATCATCAATTTCCTGTTTCCTTTGGTGTAAAGACCGTGCTAGTTTGAACAGAATGTAGCAGAACATAGTGATTTGGTAAAATGACTGGAGAAAATACAGGTAAGGACAGCAGAGAACTATTCGAAGAGAGAGAAATTATTTAGACATCACCAAAAAGCAAAATGAAAGACAACTGCTGTCTAATAGAATAACCCGGCATCAAAGATGTTGATCTGCTTTCAAAAAAAAAGTAGGTTGATACTTCTTTTTTGTTTCTGCTATGATTTAGCTTCAGCAGCGCAACAGCTTGTAAATAGAGATGCAAATTTAGCAATTAGTTACACTTCATTGCCTAGAACCCTTAAAGACAACTAAGTTTTAAGAAAACAGTATGCTTTCTAACAGCCCTTAAGGAAATGATGCATCCTTTGCAATCCTGAAGGGCATCCCCATGAATACACAAAAAAAATACACAAAAATAAATACACAAAATACACAAAAAACCCCACCGAATACACACACACACACACACACACACACACACACACACACAGAAGAGCATTTAAAGTAAATCATGTGTTCAGACAGGGAAAAAACTCCCAGGGAGGACAGGGTTAGGCTAAAAGACGTGAAGCGAGCGAGGTCAGGTTGGCAGGCGAGGAGAGGCGAGGCGGCGCGCCCCGCGGCCAGCAAGGATTCCTCCTCCCGTCCCCTGTCGCGGTTAACGTCACCACAACGCCGGTTCTGCCATCCCTGCAAGCTTCTCATATATTTTTATAAATTTTTCGAGAGAAGTTGTTTCCATCTTTCTCAGGTCGGGAAGATACGGACAGTCCTTTCGTGCAGCTTGGGGTGGAAGAGCGCAATAGCTCAGGCGGCCGCATCCTTCTGGCATCTTAATGAAACACATGAGCCGGCTGCCTGGGGACATTCCCAGGAAATCTCCTCTCCACCACGCTGATGAGCTGCCTAAGCACCCAGGGATACTTGACCTGTGGGAACTGCAACGGGGTTTTTGCAGCCTTTGAAGTGCTGCCCTGTATCTTCTATTTCCCTTTAATGTTCCCTATTTGTAGAAAGGGTCAGATTAGCTGAGCCCTGTCAGACACGGCAGTGTTTCAGTGCAGTATGTAAAAGGCAGTCTCACATATTTCAAACCATTTGAGAAACAGGCAGACAAACCCAGACACCAGCATCAAAGCCCACGTTATATTCTGCTGGTATTACGTGCAACATTTGGTGGAGATGATCTTTTCTCAAGAAAACAGGTTTCATGAGATAGTCATGCTTCTGGAAGAGGATAAAGACCCGCTCCGCTAACGTTTCTGAGCGCCAGCGGCTGGAATTTGCACCACCTCCAAGCTGCACCATTAAGCGCAGCTCCACGGCAGAGCGTTGCCGCAGCCCCTGGGCCAGGGCAGAGGAGGAGGAACCGCTGCCTGGGCCAGGGAGCGGGCGCTGGCTCACCGGCAGCTGCAGCACCGGAGGGAGGGAAGATTCGCAGGAGGTTTGCCAGCACTGGGGCTGACATTTCCTTGAAATGATTTTGAAGTTCTTTGAAGTACTGTTACACTTAGCTTTTTCTTTTAATGCACCATGGATTTCTAGAAAAGAGACATGAGCTAACACAGAGAAAAACTAGTGTTTAATCTAGATTTGAATTTTTGAATATTCATTGTTTATCTTTAGACCACCCCACAGTCTCCAGGATAGCTTCCAGTAGTGATAGCTACAGACAGATCAAAGCTTTTACTAGAAAACCAGGCACTTTTGAATAAAAATGCCTATGTAGGAAATCTGAAGAGCACCCAGTAGAGAGATGCCATCACCACCTGGCAGCTCATCCCCAAGCTGCTGAATTTTGATAAACTGCTCATTAAGGGAACATTATCCAGTCCTATGCCCTAAAAGAAACAGAAGTCCTGGTGAAGAAACAGTACTAAACTGTGCAAATGAAGACCATCATAAAAGCAGGCATGTCAGCAGCATGGATTCATGTTGCACAAGAAACCTTAATTCTGGCATTTATGGGTTGCTGAGTGTTCAGCTTTGCAGTCTGGGCAAGCGTCCCGCGAGGCAGTTTCCCCGTGGATGAGATTGCAGACGGGTCCGGGACGTTTCGGAGCCAGGACCCCGCTCTGCTGCAGCGTGGCGCTGCGTGGCCGTGCTGCTGGAAGCTGGTCAACCCAGCGGCTGGCAAACAGCCGCTCCTGAAGCACAGCCGGTTCCTGGCTGAGCAGAGCAGCTGCCGAAAGGTCCATCGCTTGGTCCTTCAGGAGCAAGGAAAAGCTGGCAGGTTTAGATTATAGGATGATATTTATTTTGCTCTTCCTATTTCCCACACATACACACAACACAGAATTTCTTTCCAAGGCCTTCTTTGCAGACTCCTTCGGTGTGCATGACCCCAGTCATCTCCTCCGGAGAGCAGAGGGACAACTGCTCGCCGAGCAGCACGGAAGAACCTCCCCGCCGGAGCTGCTCGGGTTCCTGGCTGCAGCAAAGAAGGGGCAGACACGGGTGCTCGGGAAGCCGCTTCCACCGCTTCACTGCAGTCCTGCTGCTCACTGGAGCAGAGGACACCGGCTGGCATGACCTGAAGGGGTGGATACAGAGCTGCCTTGAAAACCACGCATAGTTTTAGCAAATCTTTTCTGACAATGAGCCTCGCACACAGGGAAGCTGTCAAATTATTATCACATTAGCTGCAAGCAAAGCAGAATATCTGCCTGTCTTTGCTCACTGCTCCCACACAGTTGTAACAGCCACCTCTGTACCATCTTCTCTCCTGGGAAACACAAACACTCGTTCCTGAGTCAGATGTTAGAGGTTGGACTGCAAGATTAAGCAGGTTGCAACCATGAGACCTCCCTGCAGCTTCTGGTTTTAGCACACGGACGCTTCTAGCTCCAGCTGCTCAGTTGTTGTCCTGTGTCTGGGGGGCAAAGGAAGACTGTGTCCGTAACAGAAGGATTTTAGGGCACAGTTCCACAAATCTGTTAAGACTGGCCTATGTCAGGCCTCCTTCCGTATCACCAAGCAGCGTCGAGGACCAGAGGAACTATCCAGACTGTCTTTTTTTTCGCTTAGATTATACCCTGTTGATTAGCACAAATAAACTGACTAGAAAAAGGAAAATTGCTCTCCAAGCCCAGCATTTGGCTATAAATTTTCTATATGAAAAGGAAATGACTGTCTCTTCAGCTCTAATTGCTCACATTCTTAATTTAACAAAGAGAACATGGTAAAGAGTGGTTCGCGGTATTCCTCTTCTGAAGCCTTTCATTTGCCTCTGGGAAAGATTTAGCTCCTCTGCTTGCCAAGCTAATCAGTGAAACAGAAAACACAAAGCACCAATGTGCATTAAAATTCCAGGCACTGCGTAGCCGCAAAAAAAGGAGAAATTGTGTGAGAGACATTTCCACCTGATCCCCACAACTACTTGATAATAAATGCCTCAGACTGGAGAGAGAAAAGCAGCGGGAACTTCTTTTCATCTAAGTTTCCTGACTGAGGTACCAGCTAGGATAGGAGAAACGCCGGAAGAAAAATGGACAGAACCCTAGTTCCAGGCTGGATAAGCCCCCAGTACACAAATTCGTCCATCATCCAGTGTAATTAAGCACTGCCGACACGAGCTGTGATTGCACGGAGGCCGGGTGAGCCGACGGCGCGGGCAGGCTTTCGAGGGTCTCGGTGTCAGCCTCGGCTCTGCTTCCACAGGTTGAACCGACTAAACCTGCTCCGACTAAAGCAGGAAATCCTGCTCCACATCTCCTCTTGGGAAAAACCTCTATTAAGCAGCGTTTCGCTCAGCAACTGTGTTTTTACCCACAGGGAGACTCTGAAATAATATTGATTTCATTCTCCTTGGCATCAGATCTTTCGTAGCCTCAAGTCACACGTTTCGTGGTTTCCACGACGTGCCCGGTGCCGTGCGGCACGTGCCGGAGGGCAGGTGGGGACGGGGGACCGGCAGCCCCGACCCGAGCCCTTCACCAGCATCCTGGACCGTCTCTCCGAAAAGCCGTAGAGAAGAACCAGAACCAGGTACAGCAAGCACCTGCTCTCGTAAGCAGCTCTCAAGAGGTTATAAAAGCAAGAAAGAGTTTCATAATTTTTATTCTCGTCTGAAAAGGGAGGAAGCCCACAGGGCTGTAACTGAGACGAGTCCCTCGAGCAAGCGGGCAGAAGCAGCAGGAGATCAGCATTGCTGAAGCCTCTCGTGGTGTCGGCGGCACCTCATCCTCAGACAGGCCGAGCAGCCTCTCATCTGCTCCGACGGATACCCAACGGCTGAACAAAGTTCCCCCAAACCACAGGGAAACCAAGCGGTTTCAAAAATAATTCGAAGCTTCGTCTGAGTTCAGCAGCAAGCAGAGCGCGTCCCGGCCCTGCTCCGCTGCGGGGAGGCGGGAGAACCGCGCGCGGGGATTTCGCAGCCCCGGGGTCAGCGCGGGCTGCAGCCCTGCTCCTCCCGCGCGCAGCCCTGGTCCCCGACGTGCCGCGAGTGCTGATGTGACAGGAGGGAGCTTTACTGTCGGCGTCCTCCAATACTAGGTGGTTTTTTCTTTTTTGCAATTCTGCTTCCATGTTCCTAAACGAGAACCTGATGTTTTGGTTTAATAAAACTGTGTGCTTTTTCCTTAAGCTGAGTTAGGCAGGAACCTAGCTGAAGCTGGCAAATGCTTGGTATTTCCCTGGAGACAACGAGCCCAAAGCAAGTGCGTGCAGGTGAATCCCTGGGGCGGCAGTGACCGGCGGGAGTGCTCGGGGAGGGGGGCTCGCGCCCCGCGGATGCGCAGCCGTCACTGCACGCGTGCGCCGAGGTGCCAGCGGCATCCTTCCCTGTAGCAGGAGGCATCCAGAACTGCAGGCACACTGAGCCTGGCAGTTAGAAACCAGGAATCAGCAGTTTTTTCCTCCCCCAAAGGCAGGGAAGCCCTGGCAAGCTTTCTGAGATGAAAAGCCCATGAGAAGATAAGAGGTAGTAAATCTTGGTGCACTTCCCCTCTGCTTTTGCTGACTCCAGCACTTATTCCACAGTCCTAGTTCCAGAATAATTATGCTTAAAATCCAGAGCAGCATCAGAGCAAAATCTACTGACGGCAGGTGCCAAAGGGCGGCATCGCATGGTGGGGGAGATCCTACCAAGAAGGCAAGGCCGTGGCCCGGATCCCTGCCGGGTTTCCCTGCTGCAGCCGTGGGCTGCCCTGGGCGTCTCGTCCCACGGCAGCTTCGTTTCGTCAAACTCCTTTCTTGAGAAACCCGGCCAAAAGCTTCCTGGGAACCCAAAGGTGCTGTACAGCTGGGGACTGCCTCATCCGCGTTGCCGCCTTCGAGCAAAGAGCACTTTCCTCCAGACAAAGGTTTCTGGACTTTCACTCCAGTCAAGTCGCATTTCTCCACATGTCTATTAATCCCATTTTCCAGGCTGTTTCTGCTGACCTGCCTGGGGCGGGAGATGGATGTGCGGGTCCACAGGACCCTGGAGTACCCCGGGGCCCATGTTGGCATAGGTGCCGCGCGTGCCGCTCTCCGGTCCCTCGGTGGTAGGGCAAATCTGAGCCATAACTTAAACAGCGTGGTGTTCAGTGGTTTTCTGCTCGAGCTCCTTTAGACCTCCTGGGTAAGTGCCATTGGAACATGCTCTTCGGATTTCATTATTATAATTTCATAGCCTCTTTTGCCTGAAATAACTGAAAACTCAATATTAAGTGCTTCAGCATAAGTGACTATCAAACATAAAGGTCCTTTCCTGATTGTTTTTGCTTCTGCTGCCGTTTGTTTGCAAACACGGAGCAACGGACCATCCGGACCCTCCCATCAGGCAGTGAATTTCGGGTCCGGGAAGGATTTTAGCTGCTCCATTCCCCGACCGAGCGTGCTGCTGACTCGCGTGGCTTTTGGCACTGTCGGCTGTTCAGAAACCAGCAGAGCCACAGCACTGCCAGCGCCCTGCTCCTGCCCCTGCCCCTGCCCTGCTCCTGC
>PTFA01000160.1:1879972-1923726 GCA_003342895.1 Casuarius casuarius | reverse complement strand
GGGGCCGGAGTGCGGCGGCTGCGGCGCTCCCCGCGGCGTCGGGGCGGCGGGAGCCCGGAGCGGGACAGGCTCCACGGTAAGGTCCGGCGCGGGCAGCGACGGGCGCGCGTTTTTGAACGGGGGATGCTTTTCGCAACGAGACCTGAACAAGCTGCTGTCCAAACCGTCGTAATTATTGGGAAATTTGGTACGGAAGGATGCAGATTGATGGAGGCAGGAGGGGAAATTACTGGGGGCAATTTTCTCACCCTTTATGTAGATTTTGCCCAGAAACGGTTTATAACTTGTGCTTGCAATGTATATGGTGTTATTAAAAGATTTATTTGATTCAGTGAATGAAACATTGATTTATATTCAGAACTGAAATCATTTGACAGGCTGCTATTGGAAAGATGTCTTTAGAGGCTTTAGCGTGAAAGGTTAACATTTCTGCGTCAGGAAGGGATTTCTAAAGCAGTGGGATGTAGTCAGCAACTTGTTTGGACCAGAGAGTAGAAGAGCTACGAAAAGTTAAACTGAGGTGGTATCTTTCTCTCTGATGCTTCAGATCGTATTAACCTGAAAGCTGAACTCTCTTACTGCATGAAACCGTAGTGTTTCACCTTCCCAGGATAATCTGCTCTTACACACACACATTTCCTCAGGAAAATGGGAGCTCCCTCTCTGCTGCACCTGTGGTCTGTCCAAGCCCGTGGCCAGCACCAAGTGCTTCAACGGTTACTGGAAGTAACATTTTACATGATGCAGAAAAATGTGAGAAGAAATTCCGTGTTAGAGAAGTAGGTTGTAGCTCCACCATCTTCCGAAGCTCTTCTGTTTCCCCTGTCAATTCGTTTGCTCCTAGACCCTTCCCTGGAAAGAACAAGTGTGAACAAAGGTTCAGCCATGCACTAAGTCAGGTCAGGAACCTGATCCAGCTGAAAAATGGTTTTTTTAGTTAGTTTTTAGCCGAATCAGCTTCTTTATTTGGTAGTGCAGCGAGCTGGACACAGGCGTGAGGGAAACGGCTTTGTGCGGTAAGAAGAAGAGCTATCGCCATTCATCTGCCACGGTGAAGGCCGTGCTTCCCTGATCCCTGCGACCAGCTCATGAGCACAGCTCCTACAGACATCCCCGGAGAAATGAGCGTCTCGGTCACACAGGTGCTTCAGAAAACCTGTTTTGGCTTTTTTAAATTGAATAATCTGTCCAAAGTTTCTTCCTGATATGAATACATGACTTGTAAGTTATAGTGGTTTCTTGAAACTCAGCCTTCATTAAAAGCCCATCTCTCATGGCAGCAAAGACAAATTTCGACATGAGAACTCAAAATAAATTGATGCAGGGAAGACTGTAAGTGGCTTCATGTGCTGTACTACAGCATCAGCTCTTGTGTAGCATGGGCATCCCGGCTGTATTATTCAAAGTGTTTTGGCTGGAGCTGACTAAAATCATGTTTCTCTGTTACAGAAATACTGCATCGCACCTGCGGCAGCTCCCACACGGCTCTGGTACAGATCGATGCTCTCAGTATTTGTGGTTTTCAGTGGTTTTCTCCCTGTTGCATTACAGTTGCCTTGCCCTGGCAGAAGCCAAGAGCATTTGTCAAACTTTCTGTCCTTCCTGTTCTTTCACTCATAAATGTGCCCAAGAAACAGCCAGTGGCTATTTTCAAGATTTGTTCTTCTGCTTCTTGGATAATTCCTTGTTCTTTCCACGCCACACGACAAAGTGTTTTAACATCCGTGTGCCTTTGAGAGGCGTCCTCTCCATGGCACTCCCCAGCGTAAGCCAGCAGGCCAAAGCAGATATTCTTTGGGGATGGACAGACATACAGACACACAAAAACCGTATTTCCGTAGGAAAACAGGCAGTTGACCTCTGGCTCTTGCTTGGTGGCGTTTACAGCTGAGGTCCGCTGGCGTGGCAGAGCCGTATCTTAGAGCTTGAGACCTGCTGGAAGGCCGCTTTAGCCCCACCACCCTCTGCGCAGCAGGTCTGCAGCCCTCGAGAGCCTGCCGGCTTACCCCGTGGGAGCTGTTTCAGGGAGCCTTTCAGCGCGCTGAAAGCTGCTTATTAGTCCCTCGCTCCACGTGAGGTGCATTGATTTGTGCACTCAGCCACGGGCTTGGCAGGAACGGCCTGCGCAGAGCAGTCACCCCTGCAGAGACCTTGACAAAGTTTCTAAACACCTTTCTCCTCTCGCATGCAGCACATCCATAAATACCGGTGTGCACAGCTAGCAAGTTTCACTTAACATCAACAAATGCTCAATACGATCTAAAATCACCAGAAATAGCTAAAAGTGGATACTAGTAAAGGGAGGCACAAGGCAAGTAAGCAGAGATTTTTATGTCTACGGAATTGTTTTTGTACGTCTAGGTCTATGTATTGTTTTCTTTGGATACGGTATGAGTGGATCCTTTGCGACTTGCATGCTTCTTTACTGCTATTAAGTTTCGCCTTTTGCCAGCGAGATCATTTTCTCACGGAAGCTGAAACACTGGGAGCAAAATTTACAGTTATTGTTTGGAAGAGCAAATAAGAGAGAGACTAAAGTCAAATTCTGATGTGATTTCCAGGTTCTGAATCACCTTAGGATAATTGCTGGGGTTAGATGCAGACGAAAGCTACCTTTGCTCTTAAAAACGATTCCCCAAATGGCTCTGCCTTTACATTTCTGCTGAAAAGAACCAGGTATTTTGAAATAGAGGATGAAAGCACCGGCAGAGCAGCCTTCTCTGAAACTGGAAGGAAAAATGGATTCAGCTGAGAACAAAGAAAAAGAAGTTGATGTGGGATTAAAACAATTTCAAACCCCATTTGTGGTTTTTAGACATTTACTTCAAGTGGCTGGCTCTTCTTTCCAGCCTGCCTGGGGGGCTGTTGCTGTTCTTGCTGCGTGAAGGCGTTACGAGAGGGTCTGGTCCCAAACAGGCCCCTTTCCAACGCCTAGCGCCTGCCTCTCCGGTGGTGCCCCTGGAGAACCTATTGCACCGCAGAGGCTCCCTCCAGCTTTGCATCTTAAGTCGTTGTTCCTAATGGCAACTGCATCTTCCTCAGCTTCCTRGAGAACCAGAGCAGCTGAAGCTGGCAGACTGTTTGTCGCGTTGGCTGGAGCTGTGATCCCGGCTGCCTTGAACTGAGTGAACGCTCAGGTTGACTCACCATGCCTCACTCGCTGCTGCGGTCAGCCGAGTCACAGGTGACGGGCGTCCTCGAGGAGTTTGACCGTTACTCTTCCTTGGCCAAACTCATGTCAATCTACCAAGCAACTAACAGGACCTCCTTCAACTGGACAGACAGTCGAATTATTGAGTGGGAGAAATTTGCTGAACTGGCTAAATATGAGCCAGAATCCCAGAAACCAACAGTGAAAGCTCTCCTAATTGTGGCCTACTCAGTGATCATCATCATGTCCCTCTTCGGGAACATGCTGGTGTGCCACGTGGTGCTCAAGAACAAGAGGATGCACTCAGCCACCAGCCTCTTCATCGCCAACCTGGCGGTGTCAGACATCATGATCACGATGCTCAACACGCCCTTCACCCTGGTAAGTTGCATGCTGAGCTGTCCTGCCGGCCAGGAAGGCAGCCTGGCACGGAAGTGCTCTGCCTGCTAGTCACACCCTCTGTGTGCACGCACTGCTGGGACCGAGCCATGAACCCACCACAACCCGGTCTAATAGACAGCTCTGCCGGGCAATAAAAATCCTTAAGCGATCTCTGGGCTCCCTTTGCTCCACTAGATGCTCTATTTCCTAAAAGAGCTCTGAAGTCTTTTCAAGCATTGCCACTGAACCGCAACAGACCATAAGAGCTTCTTGCAGAATGCAGAAAATCCATGTCTGGATGTATCTGTACTTTTTATGTACATTCAGGCAAGAACTACAGAGTCAAACGTAAAATTTAGTGGGTCGAAACAACTCAAATGCTAGTGGTACTTAGGTAAATGGAAAAAAGCAGACAAGCTCTTCTTCAGGTCTGCCAGCTGGGTAACGTCCTCAGTGAAAGAGCTCCAGACACGAAGAAAGGTTTATGTGACCAAAACTTGACCCGCTTTTTCCAAATATAACTGTTAGTCTAATAAAAAAGTTTTACCTCTGTTCACAAATAGGGTCTCTATGAACAGGCCATCATGGCCTCATAAACTCTTACCTAAAGGGGTTTCAGAATCCAGCATAGCTAATCTTTCCCTGGGTTTCGGACGGCGTTGCCCAGACAGCCACCCAAAAAGCACATGCGCGTTCGGATGCAATCCGAATGGCTTCCATGCAGATTTATTCTGGCTCCGGTACACTGGCTTGCTGATGGCCCCTTGTCCTCCCCTCAGGTTCGGTTCGTGAACAGCACGTGGATCTTCGGAAAGGCCATGTGTCACATCAGCCGCTTTGTGCAGTACTGCTCCCTCCACGTCTCCACGCTGACCCTAACAGCCATCGCCCTGGACCGGCACCAGGTGAAACACCGCACGTCCAGTTTTCTCGGAAAGGGCCTCTCAAATCCCAGCCAGTTTTGGTTGAGTCATGGGTTCAGGGTGGTTAAATCTTGGGGATTAAAGGCGTACCCAGTGAAAACGCTCTAGAGCTAAATTCAGAGAGACCCCTCGGGTGTCAGGGCGAGGACGGCTTGCTGAGAGGAGGAAAAACAAAACGCAGTATCACAGTGTTCACGGGATATTCTCAAACTTTCAGCAGAAAGGAGTGAGGATGCCTCTGCCAAGCAGTTGCTTAAAAGCCAGGTCTAATCCAGCTCCCAAAGTACGGTGGGGAAAATGGTTTCAAGAGGCTTCATTTTGAATGGTGGCCTTTGAAAGATGGCTGAGCCACTGCTGAATGCGTGGTGTCACTTTAGCTGTGCAGGGAATTTTTCAAAGCTTTTTTACTTCTCTGTCCAAAAATCATAAGCACCAGTCATAGGACTCTGAGCTTCAATTCTGATACAGTCGCATGTTCGCTCTTTTGTTCTTTTCCCGTCGGGCATTTGCTGTGTCATAAAGCTGCAGGACAGTTTGAGTTCGTAGCAATTCTCAGCTCACTGTATTAGTGAATAAAAAGCAATTTTGAGATTAAAGTCCCAAGGCAGAGCTCTGGGACTGATGCTGGACAGTATAAAGGGGAAGAGTGGAGGGGGAAATTTCTGTTGGGAGGACACTTCTGAGCTAGGAGAAGACTTTACCTCAGCATCTGTTTTTGTTTATTAAGCTACAGCCAAACTGTATCTGTTCCCCACTACAATAAACACAATTTATTACAAATGCAGAAAAGGAAATGTAGACGAGGCCACGTGCTTATTTCTAGCAACCCTTCTCCCTTCCTGTACGATACCTCCCTATCAGCCAAATAGCGTTCCCCAGACCCCAGGTTTTTTATAAGCTCTTCATCTTGTCCTCTAGCTAATGAAATTTCATAGAAGGCGATCTAATGACTCCAAATGGGGAGGTGGGCTCAGCTTCATGGGTTTAGCTAGAACAGGAGACACTTCTTTTTCTGTGATTCGTATAAAATAAGCAAACACGCCTGAAAGCGAAGAGACGCGCATAGTTATCTTTCCTTACTTAATGTAAGCCATGATTTAAGGAAAATGAGTCTCACAGAACAAAATAGAAAAAAGTTTATCTGAAAGCAGTTCTGAACAGTCTGAAAAGTTCAAGGTTTCATTTTTCTCTGGGTCACTCTAATAAGCAGGATGATTTTCCTAATCCTGGCTGTGATTTTCTTAATAGCATTAGAGCATGTCAAAGAATGCCTCTGCTCTCTGTGTTGGCGAAGGGACTTTGCTGTCCGTGAGATAAGTCACTGAGAAGAGTCTTTGTTGCAGGTCATTCTGAACCCCCTGAAGCAAAGGATGTCGCTAACAAAAGGAGCACTGAGCATCTCCGTTATCTGGCTGATGGCAAGCTGCTTCTCCCTGCCCCACGCCATCTACCAGAAGCTTTTCCGGTACCACTACAGGTGAGTCACCTCCCCGCACGCCTGACCCCATCCAGGGCAGTGCACGGAGTCCTTCAGGCCTCTGCTGGAAGGCGGCTGCGCTCGGCGGCGAGAGGCCACAGCTGCCGGAGGGCTTGGTTTGGGGAAGGAAGGCCAGAAGATGGTGGAAATGGTTGGGAATGTTTGTATGGATGAAACCTCGCTTCCTACAGCAAAGACTTGGCCCGTGGCGGAGGGCTGCTTGGCTTGCTTCCGTGCAACGAGTGCTCAGGATCTCGGTCCGTTCGTGCTTCTCCCTGGGTTCCTCTCACCAGTGCCGCCAGTGCCACCAGTGCTGGCAGCAGGCTGAGGACACAGGGCCAGCGCAGCTCTGCGGAGCGTGATGGCTCGGTGGGGCAGAGCCTTCCGGAGTCTCACCGTACCTTCGGTCAGCTTTGTCGCTAGACGGCACCTTTCCCCCGGCCTCTCCTCTTCCCTCACTCAGCTTTTGGGTCCTAAGAGGGCCACGACGAGCCGGCTTGCGCAGCATCCAGGCGTGCACCCACAGTCCGGGCGGGAAGGAGAGCGAGCCCCGCCACGTGAGCCTCTGCTGCTCCTGCCAGCCAGGCGATGCAGCAGGCCCGGGGCAGGAGGACGGCCCTGGGAGGCTGCAGGGCTGTGCAGCACAGGTCGCCAGGACCTCACAAGCTGATTCTCTCACCGAAGGGGCCCCACTTGCTTTAGCTTCTCGGCCTTTTATCTATCTGGATTTATAAAAGCAGGGTCAGCTTTCCTCAGAGCTTGCGGAGCCTCCACCCTCCATTAAATAAACGAGAAAAGCAAAAGAGAGATGTCCACCTTTTCCTCTGCAGTGAAATGCTGATGAGAGGAGCAGTGCTTCAACGGGGGAATGAAATCCTCTTCGTGTGCTGCCTTGCCGTGCCTGGCAGCGGAGGCAGCGCTTTGCTTGGCTGAACACAACAAAACCTGCTGAAAGGAGGTGAAGTGGAATTTCACATCCACATGAAGATTTCTGAAGTATCAGAAGAAAGTGAAGATTTTGTTCTAGAGAAAAAAAAGCAGGAACTGTACTTATCTTCCCCTCTACCAGCTCGCCCAGTGATGGCATTCATTGCGAGGAAGTCAGTCATCCTTTCTGCCGCGGGGGGATGAAGAACGACACGTTCTGTTCTGCTCTGCCCCGTGACCTGTTGTTCTTCCCTGTGTCCAGCCTGTTCTGCTCCTTAGGCCCACAAAAGCCTCGCAAAGAGGGAGGCTTCTCGGGAGAGGCTTGTGCAGAGCCACGTATTAAGCTTTAGCACTGCAGCATCAAAGTGTCGCCCCTTGGCTGGGGGATGCAAATGCAGCGCTCAGCTGGACAGCCGCAGCCCGCAGCAAGCTTGGGGCATTGCTGTGACTCTTCTTGATCAGCAAGTAGTGCACAGTGCAGCTAAGTGCTACACAAGCCAATGCTTTTCCATGGTGCTGCTGGTGCCCAGATTTCACGGGGATGCCAGGCTCGGGGACGAAGGAGTAGTGCAGTGGAGAACGGTGTCCGCAGCTCGAGAGCCGAGTCGCAGAGAGCAGAGCAGGGAGGCAGTAACGGCAGCGAGAGGGCGATTTCTGTCGTGGAGCTTCTGCACCCAGGACAGATGTCTTCTGCAGCACGGACACTTCCCTCCTGTGAACACGGCAGGGAGGCGGTTTAACTGCCTGCACAGGCTGTTTGTCGCTGTTTGTATACAAGCGGTTACAGAAAATGGGAGTGTAATCTGGGGTTTCACTGCTCTTTCTCAGCTGTACCTATGATTTATTTGCGTGAGTGATATCTTCCTGGGGGATACAGTACCTTCAGCTACTTGGACTTTGTAAACAAAATACTGGGTTACTCCAGCACTCGCGTTGCTTTGCAGCTGCCCGCGGAGCATTGCTGGACAAATCGCTGATGAATGAAGGAATGCTGCTATCTCCTACGCCGCACCTGCCCCTGCTCGTCCCGCAGCACGGCCGGGGAGACCGAGCCCTGAGCCGGCACGAGGGGCTCCATGACACGCGAGCTGCTGGGGCGTGGTGCTCTCATCGCTCTTCCGTTCACCGAAAATCACGGCTGTAACGTTACTCGTAATAAACCTTGTGCTGCTACGAGCTCCTGCGATACTCCTGGTTACCTGGGCTTTAGAGGTACACGAATACGGCTCCAAAAGCGCCAAATCTCACTGGTTACAGTGCACAGTGGTGTGCCAAATCCACGGTTACCCCAGAACTTATCAAAGTGCTGTAGTCTGCCTGCTTTTGCTCTCAACCAGCCCCTTCCCTAAAATAACTGGAGCCCCGTTGACATGTCCATGGCCTTCCTCTATATCCTGAGAGGGGAGACAGGACAGCGAGGGCAGCCGCGGCCTGTCTGATCAGCTGCGGCTGCCTCTGCCACGCGGCCCGTCGAAATGCCCGTGCCGCCGGGCTGGGCCCCTCCCCGTGCTCCAGCTGTGCTCGCCCTCGGACATCCAGACTGCCCAAGTGACGAACTCGCTGCCACCGGAGGATAAAATGGGACAGAGGCTAAAAGGACTCGACGTGGGGCTCCTCGAATTTTGAGGCGCAGAGCTGCAGTAGGACGCAGTGCCCTGGAAGCAGCCTCAGCCCGAGAGGATCCTTAAACGGTGATTCCTGGAGAAGCGGCGAGGAACGACGGCTCCAGCTGTGCCCAGCTACTCGTGCTCTTTCCGTGAATATTTGCTATTTGGCCGCAGCTGGAGAGAGGCTCCTGCGTGAGCTGGACCCCGGGCCCGACCCCGCTGCACGTGTCCTGCCGCGGCGTGCCCTTGGCCAGCGCCGGCCCTCCCTCGCCAGCCCGTGCTTATTCTTAGCGGGCGGCCTAGCAGACAGGCGCAGCTGTGCGCCAAGCACGGCCTTGCCTTTCTGCGCCCGCGGCAAGTACGAGCCCGAGGAGAAAAAGGTCAAGGGTGCGTTTCCCAGCGGCCGATTTCCCTTTCTGCATCGATTCCTCGCTCAACAAGAGTCGCCGAAGTCCTTCCCAGGCTGGCGCGGTTTGGTGACGCGCCCGTGCCCTTCGTCATCCCCAGCGCACACGCACGGTCCCTATTCACAGCAGTCCATTTTCAAGCAATCTTCTATTTGTGGCACAAAAGCCAACTCCAGAGGTTGACAACCGGATATTAAAGATATTAATCAATACTGCAACAAATAATATAGCTTGATGGAGACTAAAATCTGTGAGGAATACAAGCGAACAGCAGACAAGGTTTGAAGAAGGAGGGGCAGAGTGGAATAAGAGAACGAAAAAAGGAAAAGAAAGGAAAGAAAAGGAGAAAGCATCTGCAGGAAATAAATCTGCGAGTGCCCCTTTCTCCTAACGTTTTTATCGTTCCCAGTCATCTGTTGTGGCATATGGAAGGAACAGTTAGTCCTTTCCAGATGGCATTGAGGTACGTGAGCTGAGAGCAACTCTTAGCTAGGTATCTGCCTACCAATGTAAGGTAAACTATCAGTTATTCTAATAATCACGTCCGTTTTGGGATGAAGCAACAAAGTTTTAACAACGGGTCTGCTGAATAGCTCAAGAAGATGGGATGGACAGGCCAAGAAGCAGTGCTGCCAGCAAGAGCTAAAGAGCTCTGCAAGTGGGGATCATTCCTGTATCGCTTCCGCGCCTCGACCTCTAAACCCAGCAACCTCTTCCTCTCTCGTTGATGACGGCCTTGAATTCCCAGCACGTACACAGCTTTCAGCGGGCCTGTATCTGTCTGGCGTTTCCTGGACAGGAGGAGGGTGTCTGTGTAGCGCCTTGAAGGCAGACCCAAATGTCAGACCAGAGCTATTGCAAACATGCTGCAGGGATGATCCACACATGTGCTATTAATCTGCTGCGTCCCAGAAATGCTCCCGGCTAACTGCGCATGGACAGGGAGCAGCTGGCACAGCCCATATGCGGGAGTAACATGCGGGGCTGGCTTTCTGGGTGGGCACATTCAAACCTGGATGTAATTGCCCTGTTTCAAGCCGGGCAGGAATCACACATTGAAGTGGAGATGAGCAGAGAGGGTCTCACTCGCTGCCCCCTTTCCTCCTGCATTCAGCTTTCCAGGATAAAGAGTAACACCACAATAATTTAGGGGAAAAGGAGACAGCAATACACAGTAGGCAGTCTTACCCTCTTTGAGACAGATATAGATACAGAAACATAGGCAATATATTGCGACACGCACTTACTGGGAAACAGAGTTTTAATTTAGTTTTGTCCGGTGTGAGATTATTTGTATTTGGCCCTCTTCTGTCGGTATTACAAACATGAGGATGTGCTTGTGGGAGGCATGAAAGCCCCGCTGTGGTTTGCCAGATTAGCAGCATCCTTTTACACAGCAGTGGCCACTTGCTATACGTGTGTTTCTTTGTTTTCAAGGGAAGCTACTGTCCGGAGTTTGTGCCTCCCTGATTTTCCTGAGCCTGCAGAACTGGTCTGGAAATATCTGGACCTGTCCACCTTTCTCCTCCTGTACCTCCTGCCCCTGCTCATCATCACCGTCACCTACACGCGCCTGGCCAAGAAGCTGTGGCTGCGCAACGCCATCGGGGACGTCACCACGCAGCAGTACGTCACCCACCACAGGAACAAGAAGAAGAGCATCAAGATGCTGGTGCTGGTGGTGGTGGTCTTTGCGGTCTGCTGGTTCCCCCTCAACTGCTACGTCGTGCTCATCTCCAGCCTGGGTATCAAGACGAAGAACTCTCTCTATTTCGCCCTGCACTGGTTTGCCATGAGCAGCACCTGCTACAACCCCTTCATCTACTGCTGGCTGAACGAGAGCTTCCGCTCCGAGCTCAAGTCCCTGCTCTGCATGTGCCAGAAGGTGCCGCGGGCTCGGGACAACGTGCTGCCGCCTGTGATCGTGTCCTGCCGAGAGGCATGGATGGAGCAAGCCAGGTGCAAGAAGGGCCCTTCCTCACAGACGCTTTGCTCTGCCGTGAACGTCCGGACAGCCAACACGGATTTGTGAGCCAAAGCGCTGAGGTGAGTTACGTCAGCCGGATCCAGAATCCAGTCAGCCGGATCCAGAGGCCCTCAAGGGCATCTCCCAGCTGCTCCTGAGAGAGCTACACTGCCGCTCTCACGGACTGCTACTGACTTCTCATAGGCGGCTTATTTGTCTCACGGTAGCACCCGTTTTACTCAGTACTGTGGAAGCATCCAAGTAACCGCTGCCTCAGACCCCATGGTCATTTGCAGAGCAACAGGAATTCTTACACATTTTGATGTGTGTTTGAAGGAAGAACTTTGATATCCAGGGCTGACTTGGTCCGGATGGAGTTTCTCCGGGTAATTTATACCACGGTGTCCCAACAGCACTCAGGGTAAGTGCCACAGTCAACAGCAATAGTGACTTAAGATGTTGTTGCTCTTCCTCTAGATCTGCAGGAGGAACAGCTGAAAAGTACCCCAAAAATAAAAGCAGAGTAGCAGCAGCAGAGCTAAGCGAGCAGCAGAGTGGGAGCAAGCGGCTGGGGTCAGGCCCAAGCGCAGCGGGAGCGGCTGGAGGTGGCACTGGTGGCCCAGCGAGGAGGGCGGAGGTCTGCACATAGAGTCAGGGAAGAATTTAATCCTGCTGCCAAACTGTGTGAATAAACGTGTGGAGCAGGCAGGAGCTGGGATGGACTCCGGCAATGCTGGCAGCACGGGATCAGAGAAACGGGCGGACAGAGCAACGTGCTGCGGCCAAGCCGGCAAACAGAGCTAAGCGCAGACCCGTCCCCACGCTCTGCACGGCCCCTGGGGCAGCGGGGCCTTTCAGTGGGGAGGGACTTTTTTACCACATCACTGTTTTAGAGTAGAACTACAGTTTTGAATAAGATCCTAATTTCATTCGGTCCATTGAGAATTTCCTTTAGTTTTCGTTATAATTATATTAATTCATCCAATAAACCCACAATGGCACTAATCTAAAGGCCACAGAATATTTCGTCAGGGCTGTAGCATTCACGGACTGAACAATGAAATCATTCCGCGTAATTGCCGATTGCCATAAAGGAGTTTCATTTAAACACGGGAGTTGAGACAGTGAGAGGGAAGGTTTTGTTTACAGTCTTGGGGACATGACAGCTCAGTCGAGCTGTGCTTGGGAGGCTGCGTCTCACGGAGGCAGCTGGAAAACAGCAGAGCGAAGAAAGGAAAGATTTGGTACATGAGAGAGAGAGAGAAGAAGTATGATGGGGACTGACCTTCACGATTACCGGGGCCCACTGGTACAGATTAACCGGAGCAGTTGGTTAATCTCTGTTCCTTGGACCTGAAATTCAGAGGAAAACATTGTACTAGCAGGAAGACAGACCTAGACAGACTACTTTGGATAAAAATAGCTCCACGAAATACCAGTGCATTTGAAACTAATATTTGCAGGAGTTCGGGTCTGTCGGAGCGCGCGGCGGAGCAGGAAGCGGGCTGTCACGAGCCCGGAGACGCCGCGGGAGTCTCACCCCGGCGGACACTCGTTTTCGCTAGTGCTGTGAAGGGGGATCTGCAGGTCTGCAGCCGAGTGCTCTCAGAGAACGACCTTCCCTGATAAATTTCCCACTTAATCCCCTCATGGGCCAAAAAGCCACACATTAAGTGAAATATCCCCGGTTATTCTGAAGAGCAGCAGCATCGACGTCTGCATCGCTGTCAGCAGGAAGCGGCAGGAGCTGGAGCGACCGGCGGCCCCAGGTTCTTATCCCAGCCTCACCCCCGCTTATTTCAATAGCCCAAATAATGCTTTTCAACAGGCATTTCAGTAACTCGAGGACGTTGCAGCTGCTCTCGGTGTTAGGGTTATTGTCTGCCGCAGCAAGAGCCTGAATTAAGCTTCCTTCCAGGGGAGGAGGTGGAGGAGTCCGGACCGCTGGCAGGGGGGAGGACGCGTTCCCACTGGCTCTCCAGGGAAAAGAGCAAGGGAGACTGAGCAAGGGAAACCGAGGATTGATTATTTTCCCCATTTTTCACAGCGAGAAGAAAAGGGGAGGGGGGGTCTTAGCTTCCAGGCCACTTGACCCCATTTTGCTATGTCCCTGCATCTCAATTACACATTTCAGCATCTCTACGAAAAGAAGAGAGTAGAACAGTATGATCACCAAAAAAATGGATGAATGCTATATTCCTCCAGCATTTCATTTGGAAACTGATAATTATTTGAATATGCAAATATAAAGCAGTCTCCCGCTGAGTGCCAGGCACTGCCCTCCCTCCAGAGTACAGTGTGATTTTACAGTCTAAGAACATCATTGAAATTTTTCAAAACGTCAAAAGCAGCTGTAATTAATGGGTATCAGTTCATTCATTTATTACGAAAAGGCTGTCATTTGCCCTTTTACCGCCCCTCATTCCTCATCGACTGTTAGTGAATGGCCCTCAAGCTACCACGTATTATTCCAGGTTATTAAAATACTATTTCTTCCCTGTGGAAAGGTGATTGTCAGTACGGAAGTCGCAGTTTCCACTACAGAAAGGTTCCAACCAGTTTCCATATAAATATCCTCCAAAGCCTGAGAGGCTTTTCGCCATAGAGTGTGAAAAACCGCACACCTTTCGGTTGCTGTTGCATGAGTTTTTAGCAGAGCTAAGGATGTAAATGAGGCACAAAATAAGAGATGTAAATGGGCTTCTCTCAGCAGCTGGAAAGATTCCCTTGGGATTGGCAGTGTGAGTAAAGGTGCCCTCGGAGCACGGCAGGGAGAGGGCAACGCTCAACGAGCAGGTCGCGGTTCGCTGCGGTACCTGCGTGCAGCTGTGCGCGCACACCGCGCACCCCGTCCCGAAGCAGCAGCGTGTCCTGCCGACGGGGCCCAGACACCCTGCGCGGCAGGACATCGTCTCCAGTAGCTAGTTTTTATGAGACAGGATAATCAAGATTGAAGAAAAAAAATCCTGGAAGGTACTTCTTTAAGAGAACAAACTGAAAAAAAAAAGGCCACATTTTCAGAGTCTAGAACAGGGATGAAAAATCAGCAGAAAAGAACGTGCCACAAAGGCTGTTGGATAAACACGTCATTCCCTCAAGATCTGGTTTGGAGCCAGGGTGGAACAACAGCCCCACGGCACCAAAGGTCCCGGCTCTGCTGTTTGCTGTGCGTCTGGAGGACTTGGTTTGGGCTAGGAGCTTTCTCCAATATTTCCTTGCAGGACCCTTGAGGAGACAATGTTTAAACTCACTATTTGCCGGGAGGCAATAGGATTCGTGCCAAGCAGCAATAACTAAGAGAAAGAGTACTCATTTATTTAGAGCTGTGTAAGTAGTGCTAAGTGAACTGTAATAATAGCATCTATCAGTTAATAAGGCAGACAAAGATCTTGGTTAGCAGTGATTCATGGGCTTATTTGCTATTCACAGTTATTCAACTGATTCAGATGTTCACGAAAAAAAACACCACTGGTGTCTTCTGAAAATGGTGCAGTCTTAAAAAAATGTCACCTAAAATATCATCCTGGGGAAACATGTCCCTTATTTGCTATGTTTTATTGGCCTGGACAAAACTTTTCAGAGCTCTTATAGTAATACCTGCAAAAGCAAACATTTCAAACAGAAACAACGGAAAATGGAAAACTGCCTCCTGCCTCCCCAAAGCTCTCTGCGCTTGGGAGCTGCTGTACGCAGCTGAGCACCGGGCTGGCGGTGTCTGCGTCAGCTCCCACCCGAACTGAGCCAGGGCTGATCCACCCCGAGCTGCCTGGTATTCCTCAAAGCAGAAATTTTAAACAAGCCCGCAGACTGCCACCAAGCTTTGACTTGTTACACAGCGGTCTGTGTCTCTGCTATAAAACTAAAGACTAAAACCACTGCTTCGAAACAGAGCACCATTAAGCTAAGCCTGAAATCTGTTAATATGTGCCCTGAGCCTCCTGTTGCTCTCACTATTTCTTTTCATATTCCACTGTGTAAAGCACTGTACACACAAAACTCTTCTACTGCTAAGGAGATGGTTCTTCAGGTGGAGGTATCTCTTTCTACATTCTTTCCACATACATATTATATTTTCGGCTTCTGTAAAATAACCATAGCAACAATACGAGCCCTGATCTCTTCCATGAGCAACATAAAGCTACAGCTCTTGCTGTGATTCCGAAATGAAATCTACCGCATCACTGGCAAATTCTGGGTCCGAGCCGAACCTGGGGTTAAATCCCATTCCCAGGTCTGCTTTACAGCACAGGATGGATAGACAGACATTTTCACCAGCTGCTTGAGGCATTTGTCCAGGAACGGTGGTACAGACCAACGGCACCCGGCACGGCTGCTGCGCTGCCCCTCGGGAACGGTCCCGCTGTGGGGAGGCAGCCCGCGAGCCGTGGAGACGTACCCCCCTCACCCGCTCGACGGGGAAGGCACCCCGCAAGTGCCTGCTGCCCCGTCTGCTGCGGATGAATTAGAGCTCTACGAAGTCGTTTAATCTCATCTCTAGTCCATCTTCGAGATGTCTTAGTGCTTTTTTTTCTTTCTTTTTTTAAATGGCTGCATGTTCTTTTTCCTGGAGGAATCAAAGACCCCGTTCCAAAGAAGTAGGTCTTTTCTCGTACTCCCTTGCTTTACTGCCAATCCCCTGCCACGCAGCTGGCTACCTCTTGCCATGAAAAATAACTTGGCTGGTTTTCCTTGGATCTGTCAGTGGCAGCATATTTCTTGCTCACTGAGTTTTTCTCCCCTAAATGGGCATGATGTAAGCGCTGACTGTACCGAGTCTTCGTAATGACTTTGCTATCTAAACTGGCAATTATCAAAGCCTGAATGAGACCCAAAGCCTCGCATGCTTTGCCCATTGCCTGAGGCTCTTGTAACGCTTGAGGATGCCCTGATTAACGCAGCAGCATCCTCCCGCCAGCACTCAGGCAAATAATAAAATGCATGAAATAAAACAAGGCTAAGCTGAGCGTTCTTGTTCGAGCTGGGAAAGGCATGGTGACGGAGGGGCGAGAGATGGTACCTGCCAAACTGCAGACACAAGGCGTGTTACAACACTTGGTGGGTTTACCTCGCCAAGGTCCGGAAACAGAGCTTACAAAATTCTGCTTTTGCTGGAACAGGTCAAGGTCTGAGTCAACTGTGCAGGTAAACAGATGTTGATGTGCTTCAACATACATTGGTCTTCAAACACACCACTGGCATTTGGGAATTGCTTCCTGGCCAGCACTGAGGTGACCCTGCGTCCAAGATCGTCAGCACCGAGGACAAGCCCATACCGGGACTGCCGTCCCCACCTGGCTGTACGGAGATGGGCAAAATTGGCCCAGACCAGTGGCCTGGGAACAGCACCCTGTAAACGCACGGCATCTAGAAAGGCGAGGGAGCTCGCTGCTGTTCTGGGGCGTTTTCTCCCTGTTTCCCGCGGGGCTGTCCCAGTTCCACGTCCGTGCTTGGCTCGCCGCAGGCGGGTTGGTGCGGGCGACCTGCACCGGCTGCAGCCGTGCCAGAGGCTCGCGGGGCTGACGGAGCCGCACGCTTGGGCCACCGATGCCGTCAGAGCCGGCGGGTGAGATGGGAACGCGGGGAGCCGGGGCAACCGGGGGCCGGGCGGGCGCTGGAGGGCTCCCCTGCCCGCTGCATCGGCAGGACCTGCCCCCGGCCCCGGCCCCCGCAGCGCCAGCGGCCTCGGCAGAGAGGTGGCCGGACCATGTCACCAGCCGCGAAGCCCCAAGACGCAGGGCCCTGGCGGGGGACGGGTAAAGGGGAGGTTGTGAAAGCACCGTGTTTCCGGGAGCCTGCTCCAGAGAAACGACCTGAGCACATACACATCAGCATGCAAAGACTCAGCAGAGATGTCTGAGTGATTAACAACCCAGATTTATTAACATTAGCTCATGCCAAATGCATCTAACTGCCTTCAGCATAATTACTGATGAAGGAGATAGCAGAAAACACAGGGCAGAGGATACCTGAATTCCAGAGACAAATCCCCTTATATAGCCCCATCACATAATGAACAAAAAAAACCTCAAAATGCCAACCAGATTAACAAAAACAAAATAGGAAAGAAACCACAATGACTCAGAAAATTAGCTCAGAAAGAAGAAACAGAATAAAAGTATTAGCAGTTAGCTCTTCAAGTGCAAAACAGAAGAGGAGGCCTGTCCAGAGGACGCCGAAGGAATAAACGGGAATGTTCTCGGCTAGCTCCAGACCAAGCTGCGGGAAGCCGGGTCCGTGCTGGAGACCACCCTCTCGCACTGAGATGCAGGTTACCAGATTTGCTCCTTACCAGATCAGGAAAGAAGAGGGGGGAAGGAGCCCAGCCTCGCACAGGAAGCTCGGATGCGAAGCGCATGCCTGGAGTTAACACCTGGAAAATCACGAACCGCCGCCTCTGCCACCGACAGCGACGACGAGGCTCTCCTCATGTCGGGGCAGATTGCCCTGCCCTCTCACCGACTGAGAAGTGAACACGCCTGCTCCCTCCAGCTACTGCCTTCTGCACTGTGGTAGGGAGAAAAATGCTTCTGAACTCCGCGCATTTTGGATGGAGCCCAAGCAGGAGCACTGGAAGGATAAGGGCAGGTTCGTTAAGCCAAGCGCGAAGAAGCAGTCAGCCACCGGTGTTCACAGTCGATGCTCTCACGAAGTTGTCCCGCTCCAGCGCCAGCGGGACAGCAGCCGCAAGCCCTACCCACGTGCCAGCAGATGTTCCAGGGTCGCTTCCCGGGGTTTGATTTCCAGGTGCTCCCAGGTGCCACCCTGCCAAGGATAACAGCACCACCCGGCCTGTCCCAGTCAGCCTCCTGTGCAAAGCAGGTCTGTCGGAGGTAACGACACCGCCAAGATGCGGTGGCAATGCCGTGCGCAGGGTGTCTGCGCTGGAAGAGGACTCAAGTCATCTCAGTTCACCGGCAGAGCTGACGGCACAATACCGGGCTATGGGAACACGTTGCCGAATGCTGCTGCTGTGCCGGCGAGTGTCTAAGTAACGCTCCCAACTGCACCCAAAATGGACAGATAACACGTGCTTCAGCAGAATGGAAGCAAGTTAATAGGGTCAAATGAAGGAAGTCTGCAAACACCTACTCTGCGCTGTGCAACAGCAAACCCTTCCTTAAGAAGTTACTGCAAGTCCCCATCCAGACCAAAGCAAAAGCAATTCTGCCTCCCCAAAGTAATTTTCTTCTTTCCCCAGTAATAAAGGTTAAATTACCGCATCTGGCCTCCATAATAAAAGTTTATTCTTTCATGAGCCAGGACTGGCTTAAAACCCCTTGTTTACTGATGCTACAGCTCATGACGACAGCACCCGGTGCAATGAACTGTCACCGAAGAGCAGCTGTCGCTGATCGGGGTGAGGGGGGGACAGTCACCAAGCTGAGCCCTGCCGAAGCCCTGTGTCCGATTTCACAACACTACTGTCCGTCACTTGAAGAGACTCTTAAGTTTCTGTGACAGGCTTCATAAAAATCTCCTTAGCAGACAGGAACATAAGAATTTCTGTATAAAATCAGATTGATGCAACATATAATCTTGTCTGCTGGAGAAAAAATAATTGCTTTATCTGACACTAAAAGGGACAATTATGGGGACTGTCTCCATAACGGAATTCCTGCTTATTACCTTGAAATTAACACTACTACTAGAACATAAAGGCTTATATCCTCCCCAAGTGTCATGTCTATCTAGTGTATCCGCATGCTTTCTCTATATACATAAATATCTAACCCATACTGTGTCCTGGCAGGCCACGAAGCCTCAGTGCCACGCTGGCAAGGAGTCGCAGTGGTGCTTGGAGCTGAAAGTAGCTACAGGGATGCTGAGAATGTTATTTTGACAGTTTTGTGCCATTCTACCAGAACTGCCTCATATTCCTCAGCCAGATCTGCAGAAGTCATTGCTATTTCAAATCCACACTTGCAGCCAACTTCGGCATGGTCAACAGTGCGATTTCAAGGTCACCAGTTTTTGGATAGTGTTACAGAGGTAATTTATGGTGTGCAATAAAAATGTCAGGCAAGTTTTAGAGCAACAGACTTTGTTCCTTTTCTCAAGACAGACACGATGGCTGTTTGCTGCCATATCTTGTGTCAGGCTATTCCAAACAGGAATTACGTGATCAACGGCCTAAATCTTTGCCAACTTCTTTCTCCCATTACTGCTCTTAAACCCTGTTTGCCTGATCCGGTGTGCTCCGGGTGAAAGGGAGGGAGTGGAGGCAAAAGATCCGTCTGACGCTTGTGGCTTTTCTGTCTGCTTTTACAGGCCAAGTGGACTTGGTGCCTCTGGAGGGAAGATGTTGCATCAAGCAACACTCACTGAGACAACGGCACAGATAGCAGAACAACATTTTTCCTCCCTTTTTTCATCCTTGATGATGAGGAAGAGAACTGAACAAAATAGAATATACTGTTGGGCGAAGAAATGGATAGAAGAAGAAAAGCAAGAAGTTTTACTAAAGCTCTCCTCTTTAAAAGACCCCTTTTTTTTTTTTTTTAATCTTTTCCCCAGAATCACAAGGAAAACAGCTGGAATGGTTCTGAAATCTCTGATGGGAGCAGCCTGAGAAAGGCTATTGCGGTTCCTGCACATTTCCTAAAAAAAGAGAGGTTTACTGCACTTTCCTGCTATCGTGACTGTTTCCAGGTTGCTGCTAACCCCAGGCATGCCGCGGTGTGAAGCTGCTGGTGCAGTGAGAAATCCACCACTGTTCAGCATTCCTGAAACACACCTTCGTTATTAGGGCAGGTTTTGTATTTGATTAATGAATTTTGTTCACTGTTCATCATCACTAAATCTATGTGCTAGAAAGGAACCTGTAAACTGAGGAGAAACTCCCTGCTGGAGGCATCACTGTGAATTTAGCAAGTAGGTATCTGTATGCGACGTGAGCTGAATAAAAAGGCACACACATCTCTGCGACCGCTGGAAGTTGCACCTGGCTTTCTTCCCTATCGTCCTTTGGCGATTCTGGGGCCAAAACAGGACTGGTCTTTCCAGGATGTTTACTAGCATTTTCAGGCAAAACTGGGCTTTTCTGTGGATATTTGCTCATGAGCAGAACAGCTACCATTAAAAAAAGGTATATTTCCTGCCTACTGCTTCCTATTTATGCATTCTAAAATGAGGGGGGAATTTTAAAATTAATGAATGTTTTAAATTCCTCATGACACAACTCATTAAAATACATCAGTTCTGCCAACTCTTTTGGCAGAGCACGAGGGAGGACAACACCCTGCTGAATTCCCCTGAGAATAACCATCCGTTGGCTTCGGAAAGGCCAGCCCTGAACCAGAGCAAAACTTCCCTCTCAAATAACAACAGCCATGAGACAAACGAAGCAGTGGACCCTAACCCCACTTCGTGTATTCACGCATTTGGATAATGCAGTCAGCCTTTAGGTTCAGATGAAACACGAGTTTTGCCTATATGGGCTGCAAAATGGCAATCCACTAACTAACACGAAGGCAAGGAGAAGAGCTCCTGGTTGTTATCCAGACAACCTGGAGCTTGGGACAGACCCACCACCATAAAGCACCCTCCTCCCCAGCAAGCCCAAAGCACTTACAGGGAATAGGCAAATTTTTTAAGTAGGGCCAAGGAAAAATAAGTACTGTTGTGTGCAGAAGAGGTGAATTGCATGGGTACGGCTGTGAGGAGGTGCCATCTCAGACACTTCACAGAAAGCTGTGGAAAGGCATTTGGAGAAAAGCATCCTCTGGAATAAGTCGTATTTACAAAATCTCTTCTCCACTCGAGTTGCTTAAACAAGTCAAGTCTCTGCAGCCAGATACATCTGTCCGACAGGTAACCAGGCCCTGCGAGCGCGTCAGCAGCCGAAGCGGCTCGCGCTGATCCCTGGGACGGCGCAGGGGGAGGAGGCCTCCCGAAAGGCGTCCAAGCAGCCGCCCCTCCCTGCCCGCCAGACCCCCAGCCCTGCTCCGGTGCCCGCCGGCAGAGCGCTCCCGGGAGCGTCCATCCACGCGCCACGCCACCACGGTCCCCGGAACATCTTTCAGCCTCGAGTGGAAATCTCCAAGAGATGGTGGTTCGCTTTCAACGCGCCTTTCGCCTCTTGATATCCTCCTTGATAAAACAAGCGGGTTGAGCTTCTTAAATCACCTCCAGAGGGGCAATTTGTCCCTCTGAGGTCAGCTTTCTCGCAGCAGTGGAAGCAAAACCTGCATTAGTTCCCGCATGGACCATTGCTCCCAATCTACCTGTTGTTCCAGGACATTTGACTCAGCTGTGCAGACGGTCTCTGTTCCAGATGTTTCTCCTCTGCTTTGCCGGGTTCTGCAGCACGGTGCCGCCCCGCCGCCCTCCCCGGTGTGGCAGGTGGCTGCCCTGAAAGCACAGAAGTCGTTTCCCAGCGCTTGTGTGTTATTTTCCACAAGTGTAATCCACCAGATCCTTAGAAGATTTCCAGATGAGTGTCCCCATGAGCGGGGCGCAGCACCACGTGCAGACGGCCTCTCCCCTGCCCCGGACGCGTTCACCTGGAGACGAATTTCTGATCAACCCCTCCCTCCCCCAGAGAGCTGCCAGTCCAGTCGTGTTCAGGGTAAGAAGGGACTTCCCAAATCACTGAGTCCATCAGTTTTGGGAGAAAAATTCATTTAGGTTCATTGACAAGCTTAAGAGGAACACTGAAAACTCCTTGGGTTGTTCACGTGCTGCCGATCGCAGGCCCTTCAGAGCCGCGTTCCTCTCGGCTTTCCATTAATTTCAAGCCTAAACTCACTTGTGACCATGCAGGCCTTTTTCTTTTTTTTTCTAAACCACCATGCTGTTATTTAAAGAGTTCACCCCACTTTTGGGTACGCGTCTCCCCCACCTTCAACGTATTTGCAGAGCCATGGGCTCCCCGCTTGGGATTTGTTCATGCTTTGCAACCCAGGCTCCAAAGCCGCGTCAGACGGCCCTGTCAGTGGGTTTAGGGCTTAAGTCGTATACCTAAATGACAAATTTGGATTTAAGCGTTTGTTTTAAGCCCAAGCCCCAGATTCTATCTGTGATGGAATTTTTCCTGGAACTTCTAGTGCGTATTTTTATGGCATCTAGAACTGAGGATGTATAAATGGAAGCAAAAAGCACAAGCACTGCTGGATTAATAAAAACATTTTAGGTGTTGGTCCTGCCAGAAGGGTGAAACTTGATCTCTCCTACACACCCACAAACCCAAGTGCAATTCCAGAACTGAAATTCAAAAGCTTTCACTCATCATATTCCTCCACGCGTAGATAATCATCGGTGGCACATGCTGCTCTACAGCCCTTGCCCCAAACCACATCTGGCAGCCAGATTTTAATAGTTTAATAACCTATGGGCAAGGTTCTACTGTACTGGGCTGGTGTTTTAATTTAACTTAAACAAAGGCCATGTTTCAACTCTCAGATGCTATATAAAACTCTTCTCAAATCAGGCTGTAGGTTCAGGAAGTCTCTTAGGCGGGAGTTTAAGCATAACAGCCATTTCACTGGTATGAAACCATGATGATTCAAACACATCGAAGTAAACGCTTTGATGTCGGAGGACCTGAGTTTTTAAATCTGAATAGGGCAGTAATTTACACACATTGACCTTTTGGTGATAATACACGTTAAAGAAAGAATTCAGAATTGTAAGGAGTTCCTGGATCACCCAGAAATTCCATGATGGATTTACTACAAACTCAGGTTAATTAGAAGCTGCAATAGACTGGATGACTCTGGGCTCACTTTGAAAGTTTTTATTTCCTTCCGAGCTACGATATACGGCCAGGATCTCTTGCACTGAGGTTAATAAACCGAGCCTCTCCTAAAGACTGGAAAGGAATCAAGTTTTAGTTTTACCATGACGGTATTTAGGATTCCCTTCATAGCACATTGTATTTCCTGAATCTGCCTTCATATGTCAGACATTAACAGACAGACTGTCTTCATTTTCTACTCTATTTGAATCAAATTCATCAGTGTCTCCGCTTAGGAACAGTAAATAACGCCAAAGGCTCCCCGACAGGGAGGTGGCAATGGCTGCAGCCCCAGGTAGACGCCTTAGCGTGGCATTTATCCTTCTCCATGTTCAGATTTCCTCTGCGGGCTGCAGATTTTCTCCCTTATTAAACCTGCAGGTTGTCTTGAACATAAGGCTGCCTGTGTTATATTTACGTGCATCGTATTAAACTGCATCACATCGCTTTCCGTCCTGTGGCACTAAGTATTCTGTTGTCCCCCACAGCTTGCAGGGCACAGTGTAGAAATATTATATTCATCCTTTGGGGTGAAGTGTAGCGATTAACATAGCTAATAAAGACCACGAATATTTAGCAATATGTTCAGACATCTTGGCTGTAAATGGGAGTGGACTGAATACGAACTTGCAAATTGCTTGGCTCCCGGCGTTCAACGCCCCGGGCATCGCCACCATCCTCCTTCCAGCAGGCTCCAGCACAGGCGATTTAACTCCAATGACTAACTGATGCCCTGGGAAAACACTTCCTGCGAGGAGCTGGAGGATGGTATCTCTAGGCTAAATATTTCAAATAAGAAGTTTAGTGCCCCACATATCTGGTCAGCTTTGTGGGTTTCAATTCTAATTTAAGTGCAAATTTTTATCTCATTTCTGATGTAATCCACAGCGCAGATGGAGAAGTGGAGGGACAGGAAAAGAGAAGGGAAAGCCATGCCGAAGGGCAGCAGCTGCTGCACGAGCGCGCAGGACCTCCGCCCACCCCGTCCCAGCGCCGACCTCCCGCGCCCGCGCTGCTCACCCGCCGCTCTTCGCTGCTCGCCCGTCGCTCAGGCCGATCCGCAGAGGCAGCGGCTTTCGTAGGGCCTCAGCGAGGGGCCTCGTGGCCAGGACACCGGCTGTCACCCTTCGCCCGTGCCTGCGGTGGGACTGCGGCCCCCTGCGAGCCACAGCGCAGCAAGGCCGGTAGCGCCCAAAAGAAGGGCCCGCTACTCTTTGTGCTCATCTTTTCCCCCAGACTCAAACATTACGAAAACTCTCTGGCTCGCATGTTGTAGCCACGCAAAGGGATGCTCGTGACTACGCTGTCTAAGTCCTATCCGAGAAGGGCAGAAGAGCTCGCTCAAGACGATGGTGGATGCTGCAGCTCTGAAATGGGTTTTAAAGGCAGCTTCCCTCTTTTCCAGCGTAGGATTTTGCTGTGACCTACCCCATCCCACCTCCCAACCTCCCGCTCAAGCAGCCCTCCCGCCCCCAGGGGCACGGCCTTCCAAAGGAGCCCTCACCCCCGGGCGTGCCTCTTAAAAAGGCAAATCACAGCTGTGCTTGGGAAGACAAACCTGGCCTGCAGCACACGTGAGCATTTACAGAACGGGATCAAGGGGGCGGGTGAAAGGCTGGGCTTGATTTTTTTTTTTTTTTTTTTTAATAGGAGAGGGATGGGAAGGAGCAGCCTGGCCTGGCCTGAGTGAGGGGCTATGGCATGCAGGAATAATAACTGCAGAAATAGAGCAGCAGCTTCATTTCAGGGGCTATTCTTCTTTCCTATGGAGCAATAAATAAAATATTTCCTTTTGTGTGAGTGGCAGAAGGAGAAAATTGAAGAGAGTTTTGGTGCTGCTGGGACTGAAATCTGAGCCATCTGTAAAAGCTATTCTGCCTCTGACTTCATCTCTGATTTACCTGGCTGGCTGAGCCCTAGTGCAATTTGGAAGTCTGCACTCGAGAGACTCATCCACCCTCTCTTTACAGGCAGCAGAGAAACTGGGTACTGCTAATGCTGTGAGCTTTAAACAGTTGTTTTCCTTCTGTGTTTACAATCAGGAAAAAAGTGCATGGAATTTGTATACGATTAACCAAACCCAGCCCTTAGAGGGGAACATGGCAACATCAGCTTAGCTAATATCTCTTCCAATAGATACTTGAAGTGGAACAGAAAGGCCCAAATCCCATACAGCTTTCAAGTCCTGATGTTTCTTTTCCCTGTTTTTGGAGAAAGCAAAGCTGCAGAAGCTCTTTTGGAAATGTGAAAAGTTCTGTTTTAGAGTTTCATCTGTTTGCTCCTTTGCCTTTAAACACTTCTCTTTTTCCACTGCTTTGCAAGGCTGAAGCAGAGGCTCTGAAGGGCCATGAAGATGCCAGTGCCTGTGCGACTGGTCTCCGTGCACGCCGACCGCCAGCCGCGCCTGCAGCGGGTGAGGGATCCGCTCCCCTCGTCCTCCTCAGCAGCTGAACGAGCAGCAGTCACCCTCTGGGTCTGGGTTTAAGAAAAGCGGTATCACAGCTGTGATAAGGAAAGACTAAAAGGCGGTGGTTAGCCCTTTGGTGGGGCTGCCACCCAGACCCGTTTCATGAAACCCTAACGCAAGGCGCGAGGAAGACCACGCTCTCCTTCGTCCGCAGATCTGTCACGTGTCAGCCTGGCGCCCGATGGCCCTGACTTCCCCCCACAAATGCCACCCGTCATGGGATAAATTGTCCTCTTTTGTGGCAGGGTCAAGTATTCTGAATGAACCTTGGACACTGCCTTCATACTGGCCTCGGATAGCAGCAGCCGGGAAGGTTTTCGGGCTCTGCTTACGAGCCGGCACCCAGCTGAATTTGAGCCCCTGATATTTTTCTGGGGCGGACTGGCAAGAAGAAGTATCCTGCCATCCCCGGAAGGAAAGCAACATGTTCAGGGAGGTTATGCTGGTTTTACTCAAACGCTGTATTCCAAAATGCTCCAGAACATAGCTGTAAAGAACATGGGAGTTGGAGACTCACATGTAAAAAGACAGGAAACACCAGAACTAAGGCTTCCAAGGAAACTTGCCCTCTCCGGTCTATGCATTCATATGCGCACGTGTGTGTGAAGCAACACTTTCCACTAACCTTGTTCTTGGGAAAACTTATTCTTTCATCTGGAGTTTTCCAACAAAAACATCATTAATCTGAGGCAGACGGTATGGTGAAGTTGCACGCAAGTAATTTACGTGGGGTGAAGTTAAAAAGGGCTTCTTTTGCCTGTGCGTTTCCTCCGGCCATTGCAAGGGAAGGAGAGACCGAGGGTGAAGGGGGAGCAACTGCGGTGTTTTCCTATTCAATTTTAAGCATTGCTAATGCATTCTCTGACCCAGCCCCTTATGTAAAATGGAGGATATTAGCTGTTCTTCCACTACATATATATGTGTGTGTGTGTGTGTGTGTGTGTGTGTGTGTGTTCAGTGGATGCTGGGATGCCGTCCTCTGTCTCGGACACCTTTCCGGAGCGCGTGCCGTCGCGCTGCCCACACCTCTGCGCCGGCCTGGTGCCGCCCGCGCCGAGAGCCCGGTTGCTGCCCGCTCGTCGCTGTTTACCCAGCGGCAGTCGTAGGAGGTGCAGAGCGCCAAAACCGCGGCTATTGCGCTGTGTCTGATCGGCGGATTTGTTTGCTTGCAATCCATTAATTTCTTAAAAGCGGCTCAGAGGGGGAGGCGAGGGGGGATTTGAAGAGGTATTGAATGGCTTCCAACAACACATGATTCATTTTCTAAAACTCTGTCCCCCAGTGCAGCTGCGCTAGGATCCAAAATCAGCCCATTATCCAGCCTGCTGGCTCCGGTTAACCTATTAACTTTTTTAACATATGAACTTTTTTGCTACACAAAAGCAGGCCGGCCAATCTCGAAAAGCCTCATTTACTACCAGGGCTTAGGGAAGGAATACAGGAATTTCTCTGGGATAACAGTGTATTTTTGATGGATAGTAATAGTTACTGGCATTAGGCTGTCCCTGAGGAAAGCCAGTTTTTATTTTAATGAGCAAAGCTTTATGATTACTGCTGCAGTGTTTCCCCTTAAAAATGAACTTCTGCTTCCAGCAGCAGGAACCAGCTTCTCATCGTTAACCCTCCGGTTTTGCTCCCCGTTTGTCTCCGGGGGGGATCCGCGTCTCGGCAGCCAACGTTGAGCCATCCTCTCCCCACCGCTCCCTCCGGAGAGGACGGGAAGGGCAGGGAGCAGGTTCGGAGGTTGGCGCCAGGACGGCCGGGTCCCGCACGCGGCAGGAGCGTCAGACAGCGGGAAGTGACGACGAACGCCACGAAGGCCCCGTCCTTCCTGGCACAGAAACCAGCCGAATGCAGTTACCGGCTTTCTCCTCGAATTCACCCTCTTGTACTCTCATACAAGACGTGGCCTCGGCCCGTTCCCCCATCCCCGCGCCCCAGGCCGTGCACCGACCCGCGCCGGGAACACGGGCGCTTCGAAGAAAAGTAAATTGAAAAATAAAGCGGCCACGGCAGCGGGACGAGGCCGGACCGTCCGCGCCGGCCGGCAGCCCTGGACGTCTCGCGTCGCGCTCTTCCAGGCAAACGCGCCGAGACCCGCGGACGGGAGGGGGGAAGAAAAACTCACTGCAGATCGTCACCTCTGATTGTGAAATTTATTGAACTACAGCCACACAGCGCTGCACCGCTCCGCTCCGCGCCGGGGAGCAGTGCGGGAGCTCCGAGCGCCCGGCCGCGCGGGAGCGTCGGCAGCTCCGGTTACGTGGTCCGAACACGGACAGCTCTCCAAGTAGCACCGGAACGACTACAGTTCAGAATTACAACGCTAACGACACAGGATTTACAAAAATATAAATAACCTATTCGCAACCTTAGGAGAAAAATAACATCCACCATAAAAAATACCATGTATTTACCAAGGGTAAACCACGGCTACATTTTTTTATTGTTTTTAAAGAAAAGCACCAGAATCTGTACAGTTAAGTAATCTAAAACCCCCAGGGCATTTCCCCCTAACACTTGCAGAGTTTTCTGAGAACTTAAGTGTGCCCAGATCATTAAAACTGAGTTTTCTTCAGTACCGCCTGCTCGTGTCACAGCATATTGCAGGTGCAATTTCTTTAAGCATCCTGTTCGAGAACAGCACCCAAGGATGTACTCATTGCTTGTTCATTTTAATAGGACTAAAGTATTTGCCTATGGTTAAGAGTGTGCTTAGGAGCTTTCCAGAACAGGACTGAACTTAAACATATCCTATAAATTTTCCCTAAATCAGACAAGACCGGTATCAAAACAATGACTTGTAAAAAACCCCACCGCAAAGAGAGTATATTTCCATCGTTCGTTCCCAGCTGAAGGTTGCACAGATGCTGGATTACTTTATTTCTTCCAGCTCTTTCCGAGCCGTGCCTACCTGGCATTAACAGCTTCCCGAGGCTGCAATGCACGGTTCAGCACCACGGGAATTTCCTTCCCTTTCATTCCACTTACCATGCTGAAAAACGATTAAAAAGAAAAAACAAAAGTCAAGTATAAATTCGACTGGTTCCCAGCTAAAGAAATTCAAGCTCACCCGCTCTGCGACCATCAGTTTTTCCATGTCCAGTGTTTTTCCATGTCCCTTGATGGCAAAGAACAAGTAAAAAACGCCTGGACCTGGCTAAAATCGCCCCTGCCCGGTGCTCCCCGCGGAGCCGACGCGCGTCGCAGAGCCGCGGCCGTGCTCGGGCTCGCTGAGAGCCCCCGGCCCCGGGGAGCACAGACACCAAACAGCTGAAAAATAATAGCTTAACTTAAAAACTGTAACGGGAATGGGGTTGATTTCTCTAAAGAAAGAAAAAAAAAATCCTTTTAATTTTCAGAGTCCATGCATCAACAAAACTGCCCAACAAGCTCAGGAGGGGCAGACGAGCCATGAGCCAACAGCAAGTCTGCAGCACGCGAGCAGGGAGAGGCCCTCGAACACCCTCGGCCGCGTCCGGCGCGCGGGGCCGGAGCAGGGTCACCCTTGGCACTCCCGGGCTGCCGCTGGTGGCACTTGTGACACGTGTACACAGGACAGGCAGGAAAACTCACCTAGGCTGGCTTTGAGTTCAAAGCCGCGGCTGATTAGATAAGTTGTACCAGTTCTCTTACCCAGAGTTAAATGCCTGCATTGAATTTATCTTAATTCCTGTTGGAAGCGAGTAAATGTGCCCACAAAGAGTTTAAATATTTAATTGATTTTGCTGCATTATCAATTCCAACTCTCTCTCCCTGCCGCAGATAAACCGCACACGAGAGGCTCTAACCCCAGCCTGCATTTGCTCCTCAAACACTTCTAACGACCAAGCGCGCAACGAGAGCTCGACCGGCCCCAGCCTACAACGGGCAGGAGGACGCAGCACCCCTGCTCCCTGCAGAGCGAGGAGCAGCGAGACGACCTTGGCTTTGGAAGAAAGAGCAGGGACGGTGTCACGTCCCGCTGAAACAGTCCATGCCGCCGCGTTATCTGGCCACATCCTGAGCGCACTCGAGTCTCAGCAGCATTTAACGGGAAAAAGAAACAAAGCGGCTATTAATACCCGGGCTCCGGCAGATCTGAAGGAAGCGCTGCCTTCCCAGAAGGCCGCCGGCTTTTTCCGAGTGCTCCGGTCAGATAAGGGGCGAAACCCGCGGCCTGGCACGGCCCGGCTCCAGCGTCCCGCCACGGAGGGGAGCAGCGCCCCTGGCCGGCAGCCGGGCTGCAGAGCCCGTGGATTTAAAAATAGGATTTTAGGATTTAAAAACACTGGCGTTTTCCAGCCAGCCCAGCGCAGGCGGCACCGGGCGCAGTGTCGGGGCAGCCGGCCCCGCGGGACAGGCCCTGGTGAGACAGCGGCCCGGGGAAGCGCAGGAGCCGCACGGTGCCGCCGGGCCGGGGCGCGACACGCAGCAGGGGCCTGTCCGCAAACCACGTCAGGGGATGGGGAGGGATGGAGGGAAGGGGGGGAAAAGCCAGGCAGGGAGGGAGACCCGGGAGGCAAGAAGGGGCTCGGGAAGAGAGGGGGAAGCGAGACGAGCCTGCTCTCCTCCCCAGTGCGTCACGGCAGAGGTTAAGGCCTGACCCGCCGATTTGAAGGCAGTTTGGACTCCGATTTTAGCCGGGACCAGACGTGGTGCTGCTCAAGCAAGCACCGTCTCGCCGTTTCACCGCCTGTCTGCGGTTCTCAGAGGTGCCGACACCAAACCGAGGGCGCTGCTGGAGGGAGCGGGGCTCCTGGCTTCCCTCGAGGCCGGAGGGCCGATGGCCGAGGAGGACACGCTCACCCAGCTCAGCAGCTCACCAGGGCCAGCGGTGGGGCCCCTCCGGCCCTCGCGATCTCCCTGCTGCTCTGCTCCTCTCACCGGCTCAGCTCCTACTGCTCAGTAGGTGAAAAATACTCCTCCGCTCTAACCGCCGCACGGCATGCGCAGCCAAAGACGACAGGGCCCAAAGCCATGCAGCTCCGCCTGCAAACTCCGACCCTGCGTGAGGAAGGGGGGTGGAGAAGCGACCTCCCCTACTGAGGGACAGCACAGCTTGCGCTAACAGGAGGGATGCTACGAAAGCAGCACCCCAAAGCAACTCCCCGGTGCTGCTTCGCTATTGCTTCACCCCATTTGCTGAGGAATCCGGGGCGGTGAACCCTCCTGCTCGCTTTTCCCTGAAGGCACCAGTCTCTCCGCCCGTGTCCTCTTGTCCTGACCAGAGAGAGAGCGCTCAAGTGTGAGAATACCCCATCTCGCCCACATCACTGCGAAGGTGACCTGCGCATCCAGTGCCAGTATGACCCTACGCTCGCTCTTAGTCACTGCGGAGCAGCCCTGTCCTCAAAATCTGCATGGTGTTTCCCAACAGCCCCAGGGGATCGGAACCTGCTGCCTTCCCCCGCCAGCCACCAGCCGAACCAGCTCGCCCTCCCCGCGGTTCCTGGAAAGGAGCCTCGCTGCCCACGGGCTGCCGGCTTAGGGCCAGACACCACGCAACACTTCAGCCCAGGAAACCTCGGCGACAGTCTGAAAGATACTTGTCGGATGCCACCTAAAGGTGGTTTGCGGAGATTCTGGGGACACCGAACTCAGCGTCCCCAGCCAGGGGCTCGCGGCGCTGCCTCGCGCGGGGCAGTCGCCGGTGCAATGACCTCAGCGCGAAAGGAATCCCCTGGTCCGGCCGGCGCCGGCGCCGAGGAGCCCGGCCACCCCAACGGCGCCCGTCGCACGCCGGGCCTGACGCGTCTCTGCCGCCGGAGAGCTTCCTGCAGCTGGTCGCCAGCTCCAGATTCCTGCCCGCCTCCGCACGGCCTCTCCCCGGGAGCTCTGGGGTGTGCCTCATTTCTGCTCAAGTATTTGCCCCTGACAAAAATACTGGAGCGAGAGGCCTGCGTTAACGCTGCTGCTGTCAGTCAGCGCAGAGCTTCCTAGCGGCAGGTTCCCCAGCCTCCCGGCTGACTCTGGTTGCTTCATACTCCATCACATCCCTCAAACCCACCCCGTCAGACTGCCCAGGAAAATCCTGCTTAACACAGGAAACCCAGAAGCCGGTGGCAGCTTCATGCAATAGCCTGGAAACCTGTAGGCACCAGCCTTGGAATCTGCCCCAGGGGACGACATCCAAGAACACGGGGGAGCCTGACGCGGGCCAAACCATTGCAAGCTCGGACAGATCCTCCAAGAACACTTGAGTACAGAAGGGTGTTCCCCTCCACTACAGGCACTCTCAGAGACCAGAAAATTACATCATTTCTAGGCAGAAAAAGATCATTTTAAAACAAGCCTGCCCTGCCGTTATTGGCACAGTGACTTTAATACTCCCTGTGACGAAGCTGCGGAAGGAGTTTCAGTCCTCAGCTAAATCCATATGCGCCTGGTGCTGGCGTGACACTAACTGCTTTCTAGTCACAAGCCTCCAGCCGTCTCCACGGGCATCTGCAGAATTCAGTGGAAGTGGCCCTGCCTGTGCTACCCCAAAGTTTCACCATAGCATCAGTTCTCAAAACCTCATCCACTGCAAGGAGGCTGCTAGCAGACTTGACACACCAGAGCAGAGGCATCCAACAGGAGACAGGGGAAGTGAGCAAACAAACTGCTACCCCGGCTGAGAGCAATACAGCATGAAACCTTAAGAAGAATTTATATCTAAAAATCCTGATGCTCAGTCCAAAACTCCTTCAAGAAAACCGTACCATTTCATGAAAGGGAAATGGAATAAACATGCCACATTTTGGGGTGGCACACAAATTGAATACCTAACCCCCTCTGCCACAGAAGTAATGGCCAAACAGGTTCTCCTCCAAGAACTGTGCACAGAGGAAGAAACAAACAAAAAGTAAACTCAAAGTGGCAACAGGAACCCAAAAAAACACAGTATTGGCCAAATGAAGAAGGTCCAACATCTGAAAAGCTGGAATGGGAAAGAAGTGATTGTTGGGCCTGTAAGAAAGCTGCAAACAACTGAGGAGGAGAAGCCAACACTCAGTGCCGTTAAAGTGGAAGGTACCTTAGGACCCTCCTGTACAGCACCTGAAGAATTGTTCCATCACCAAAGCAGAGACAGCTCAAGGGCTGCCCACAAACACCGAACCCCAGCACCAAACGCGGCTGAGGAACCTTACAGAAATAACCGCAACGCCTACAAGGCTAACAATTTGCAAAGAATATTACACACCATCACCAATCCACAGAGCAGACAGCACAGCAACTGTGAGGCCACTCAGTTTCTGGACAAGAATGTAAATACAGCTGAAGAAAAATGGATTCTGGAGGGGCCTGAGAAAAACCTCACAACTACCCACAAGGGCAGAGGTGAAGGTTGTGAGGATACATGATGTTGTCACCTCCCCAGCACTCCTCTGCTCTCCTCCTAGGAGGGATGCTCCTACTCATGTGCTTCTATTCCATGATGCAAAGACCATCTCCACATAATCACCCCATGCACATTGAAGAGATTATGTGACCACGGTGCTAGCAGATCCTCTCCCATACCAGTAAAGACAGTGCTTGGAGCTTCCTCTGTCCCTTCCCTGTCTCCTCTTAGCACTGGCGGCCCTGAATCTGGCTGAGAGCAAAGTGATCACACAGCAGGAGCAAGGCGTCGAACCGCTGGAGTCGCTGCAGAGCTTGGGCCAGGACAGGAATGGTGACAGTGTCTCCTGAGCAGGTGAAGTGAGTGACGAGTTGCTCAAATCCAGATATCCTTCCCAACAGTTGGGGTGTGACCCCCAGCTCCAGTGCCACGTGGCTGAAATTCTTCACACCATTCAAGGAAGGGTCTAGCAAGAAGGCAAGTGACTGCACCAAGGAATGGGGCAGCTCTGCTACTAGGAGACCTGGGGACGGCAATACAGCAAAGTGCAGTTAGAAACCAACATACCCAGCCGGGATAAGAATAAACAGAGTAGCCACATTAAAGCCCCTGCCCCTACCAAGCAGGTGAAACACCACCCTGCCATGGCAGGTATCTCCTCCACTGCTACTTGCAGAGCCCAGCAGCACGGAGCTGGCTCTCAGTCCCGTGGAGACTGGTAACAGGTAAAAGCTGAACATCACCACCCACCCTCAGGCCGTTCCAGGCACCATCACAGAAAATCTAGCACCAAAGGCTACAGAAGTCAGATAAATCCTTGTGAAGACTGGCTCACTGACGTAGCCATGGAGGGCCTCTGGAGGAGCTCCTTTCCAAGAATTTGCCTCCCTCTGCTACCCCAAATATTTGGTGAAAAAGATGAGGCTACAAAGACACTTACCCTTTGTAGTGCTGCTGATCTGAGTCACAAGGCTCTGGGCATCATTCACCTGGCAAAATAAAGACCCCAAGGTTGGAGACAGTCTGATGAGCAACAGTTGTGCTTGCCAGTACTCCTAGGACCTTCACAGAAGTGCAAAGGACTGGCACTTGTCCATCCAGCATTACCATCCCACAGAGCTAACAACCTCCTCAGGACGCTCCAGGGCCTCCTAGCAAACCGCTTCCATAAATCACGACCTGGAGCTAAGCTATTAAATGCATTTCTTTACCAGCCATTTTCTGAACCTCAATTATGTTAATCATTTGGTTCATTTCAAACTAACCGGTGAGGGATAGGAATCACTGCCTTCCAGTGCCAGGTCAGCTTTCTAGATGAGCGAGAGTACAAGAATCTCTCAAGAGTGCATCGATTATGCGTAGCTAAAGATATGCCTATATATTCAATAAACTGCTCTTCTCCTTTGAGTATCTGAATGTGGCCCCTTTGAGTACTGGTGGCCTTATGCCACCTTTAGTGCCCAGTCACGTCCACTTCACAAAAACCATCACCAATAAGAACACAATTCTTTTCTTCTGGCAGACACGCTGGACTTAGGTTGTCTCACCAGTTGCTCCAGGCCTTTTGCCTGACCCACAGAAAATGAGCCTCATCTGCTCCCAAACACATCAGTAAACATCTGGCTAATCATTTTTGCTAATTACCAGGCAGTCCTAGATATCAATTACCCTTAATATTAGGAACCTACATTTCTAATCTGCCTGCAGTTCCAGCCTTCTGTGTATGAGGCCAATTATGGCCAACATTATTTCAGAGAAGAGACGAGACTGGAAGAACTTACTGGTTGCTCCCCCCTTTCAGCAGCAGGATTTTGGAAGGCCGAGGACAGGCCCCTTGTCGGATCCAAAACGAGCCCATTCCTTGCTTCAAGTACTCCACCGTTGTTCTCTTTCGGGATTCTCTGAGCCACCCGGCTCACTGCGTCCTCTGACCTTTCATTGCCCACAAAGTCCATCTGGCTGGAGAACTTCTGCAGATCGAGCTCCGTACACTCCACCGGGGCGTGGGGCCACTTGTGTTGCATTTCTGAGGCGCACGATGAAAGAGGGGCCAGGGCCTCCGCCACCCCGGCTGGGCCCTGCCTGAAGTCAGAGGGAGACAAGCCCCCCGCCAAGCAGTCGTTGCAGCCTGAGTTCCTGATCAGGGGCTGAGTTTCCAGCACGCTCCTCACCAGCTGGGATTTGGGAGCAGGGCCGATGGCAGTCGCCTGAGGCAACTCCAGCTCGGGCTGGAGAGCTGGGAGTTGAAGACCAATGGCTTCTCCATCTGATATGAACTGAACTGCTTCCACTGGGCCTGAAATCAAAAATCTCTGCAGCTTAGTAATATTTGGGTTCTCCCTTCCTCTGCTACACTTCCCCCTTTACAGAGGTCTACCAGCCCATCCTTTAAATCTCATCTTCTGCATGTCCAGGGGACAGAGGGGTAAAGAGCCCTCTGTAAGTGGTCAGGCTTTTACCCCAGCGTGCCACTGCTGAACAAGGCAATTTTCCTGCCTTTCCTCAAGTCCAGTCAGTCCTGCTCCCAGGGTTACAATGACAGCAGGAGCTGACTGGAGGGAGACACACGAGCTACAGGACTTGAATGTGAGTGTTCCCATGGCTGGCACCAAATCTGCAATCGATTGTTAAGAAAAGTCCCCAAACACTGCACATCTCCTGTGTGCCTTGCAGTGGAATTCAGGGGCACTTCTGCTTTCCACACAGGCCCTAGGAGAAGGTCCTTGGTAGCACCGAGCTCTGTGCTGAAGAGCGGCCACAACAGGGTTGATCCTAGAGGGAACTGTCATCATGAGAAAATGCTGCATTTTGGTGGAACTTTGACACTTTCCAGCTCCTTCCTCCCTAACAGAAGCTCAGTATGACTCAAGACCATGTGAATCAGAACCAAGCATGATTCCCCCTTCACCCTCTACCCACTGCCTGCCCGCCCTCCTCCCCCTGAAAAAAAAAGGAGCAGTCACCTTCTGCCTGCCTGTAGCAGGGGCTGAGGTTCTTCACGCCCAGGCAGCAGGGACCAGACATCTGTTCTTCACACAGAAATCTGCCGGGCGCAGCTGAGGCTGGGAACATTGCTCGCTGGCTTGAGAAATTCTGAGTCCTCAGGAAGGCTTGGAGGATAGAGAAGAACCAGTCTGAGCGAAGGCTTGGCTTATTTCCCTAGGAAGTCCTCAGTTACGTGGTATGTCTGCCTGTGAGGAGCTGGGGAAGCCAGCATACTGGTATGCTGTTTGATGGATGCCAGCGTACCCCAACCCGAGCTATCAAGCATATTCCTCTCGCCCGATTTCCACCAGGAAATCAGCATTTCCTGGTGCTCTAGTCCTGCCCTGCCAAAAGCCACTCAGACTCAGCCTGCCCTTAAGAAACTCCAGGAGGAGAGAATGCCAATTTTGACAATGAAAGCGTGGCACAGTCTCCTTCTACTAATTATAGCACTAGGGAAGAGAAAGGCTCCTCCACATCTTTGAGCAGAAAAAGCAAAAGAGAAGCCCTGCAGATGAAAAAAAGCATGATGAGGTATTTCTCCTCTGTGAGCAGAGGAAAGTTTGGTTCACTTCATGCTTCAACAAAAGCAATGCTAATGGCAACGCTCTACATAAGGAAAGAGTGAAGAACATGTGTAAACAGAAGAGGACAAAGGAAGAAGGAACAGAAAAATACTGTATACATCGACTCACCTCGCTGGCACTGGCTCTTCCAAAAACGCTTGCAGTAGATGATGGACAGTGCCAGAAGTACCAGTACAATGATGACCAGGGCACTGCTGGTCAGTGCAAGAAGGGCTGTGTCCTGTGGTGGCACAGTGGGGACAGCTACCTTCACCAGGTTTGTTCTGGACCGACCTGCAAACACACCGGTCACAAAATATTGGAACTTATTTCTGAGGCTTAGGCCACCCCTCTCCCTGTCCCTTCCCTCCTCATCTACAATGCATGTGTTTCCTCCAGCAGGTCTCCACAGGGCAGTGTTCTGGTGTTCTCACCAGCTAAGTAAGCTGGCCAATGAGGAAAAATGGTCAAAGAATGGTTCAAATACACATTTGAGTTTGCGTCTGCCTCGGATGCAGTCACAATGACTAGTGATAGGATGCCGACTTAACATGCACCATGAACCTGTTCTGGGACGTCCTCACCACTCCTTTTATCCCACAAACAGCTCGGCACCCCCCGAACAGAGCAGGGCAGCAGGCAGAAGGGCTGCTGAGCACGTACACTGAGGCTCGGAGGAGGGCGTCTGCTTGGTGCAAGGGATGCACTCCCAGTCGAGCTGCCCGCTGATCCGGGCCTTACGGTAGAACCTGCCGAACAAAGCGAGAGCGTATCAGCCGCGGGATGGGCGAGGGACTCGGCGCTGCCCAGCCCGTGTCAGCCTGTGCTCTGCCAGCAGGCTGCCTGCCTTAAAGCCTGGCCCGATGCTGCTTTGAACAACATGCTGCTTCATCTACCAAGAGGCAGCTCAGAGAAAACTGATCCATCTTCCTTGGTGCCACGGCACGCTGAGAGGCCACAAAGCACAACGTCTTGTCTCAAATGCTGGCTACATTCAGACCTACTTTTTTGCAGCTGTACCACCTCTGCCAAGAATCACTCTGGGACAGCCCGCGTGTCTTGCTAAAGAGGGTGGTAGTGATCAACAGCTCAACAAAGTCACAGCAAAACTGCAGCTAGCAAGTCTGGCTGGGAAGAGACCAAAACACTCAGGGCTCTGACATTCATTCCTCTGTCACAAATCGCATCGTTTGTCAGTAAATGGTCTACAGCTCTAAGGCATTTCACAGGCTGATTGCACATAGCAGTATTAATTCAGTAACTCTCCTAAAAAATTAACTAAAAATGAACCGTTACAAAAACCACAGCTTCCTGCATATGACTGCTTGGACACAGGAACTCATCTTTCTAGGCTTGGTCTCTATTGCCCTCTTTGGAGACTACTACTACAGACACTCGTGGTCTACAGACACTCGTTTCCTGGGCCTTAGACATCCTGGTGTCCACAGCAATAATTTAGGCCTGGAAGGAGTGTTCTTCCACTGCCCACTTAGAGCAGCTATCAGGTTGCCTTCTTCAGAGCTATAAAGCGGGGCATTTGATGGGTCAGATTTGTCTATCATCAGCAGTGTCTTCGAAGAGGCAATGCTGGACCACCACGGCTCCTCTTAAGTACCATGTGACGAGTGGCCTCAGATAAACGCTCGCTCTGCCCACCACCCCCACATGTTCCCTCCCGGCTGCAATCGCTGCACTCTCCATGCTGAGGAGCAGCTCTACTCACCCCGGCAGGCATTCCCCACAGACTGCATTGGTGGTCGCTGTGCAGTTGGACTTCTGGACACGGTTGATGAGGGTGCAAGACAGACAGGGTTTGCAGCCATGATGTCCCCAGCTATCCTTAAACTTCCTGGGAGGGCAAGCGATGCACTGTGCATCCCCCCCTCCACCATCACCACAATCCTGCAAGACACAAGGTTGGGTTCGTGACTGGGATGGGAAGCCAACTCAGGTCCCAAAGTGACAGAGAAATTTGGATTTCCACCAGCAGACAGGAAAGAAGGAGGCTCCTGAGCATCAACTGAAATCCCTTCCTGCTTGTTACTTCCACCTGCTCCCCCTCCTATCCAACGCCCACCATGGCGATGAGCGAAGCTGCTTGCCTTCCTTGTTACCAAGTCTCCGCTCTTCCTAAAATACTGGGATCTAAGATTATCTTTTCTAATAAAGATTAGCAGAGGATTTATCTAGCACCATGACAGCCTTGGTGCTAGATGATTCCTGCTCCTTCCGGAGCAGCAAAATTACCTTGGAAAGCTCCTGCCCAGGCATACAAGTTCTGCACGGGACGCACTTCCTGTGCTCATCCAAATACTCGCTCTCTCGGCAGCTCATTGAGGCTGGAGAGGTGCCGGGAGCCTGAAGTAGGTAGGGAGAGAAAGCAAAGAGGTCAGAGCAAGTCTCAACGCCCTTAAGTCAAGCAGCGTGCCCTTTTCTGGAAAAAAGTTTCCGCCTTCGCTAGGACGTCAGCCCGCATTTCTTACGCATCAAGAATGTCACTTTGGCAGGAGCGAGGCTGTCTGCTCTCATCCAAAGGGCTGAGAAAGGAGAGGGGAGGATTTCTCAGTGAGGCTGCAGATGAACCGTCTATCCCTGCTGCCCTGTAGCAGCCTTTATCATGGAACAGACGACATTTCATTTTTCAGCGTTAAGCTAGACACACTGATTACTGATCTGGCAGGAGATCAGTGAATTTTGCTAGTTCCAACTGCATTTTTGGATACCCCAGACTATCAGATAGAAAGCTCAGTCTCAGCTTAGGGATCTGACAGATGAGCTTTGGTCAGTTTAGCTGCTTTGCTCTGACATTATCAGTGTCCATCTGTGTTCTCCAGCAGAGTCAGCAGGGCAGGACACCCACCCAACACCCTGCTACTCCAGTCCGGAGTCACGCAGTCTGCTTGTGCTCCGGTTCTGCAGATTTCAGTTCACTGTGGACTCATTTTCAGCTGGCAGACAGGCAGAACAAACATCTGTTTCCCTGTCAAATACCATCCATAGCCTTTCTTGGGTGAATTAATGGCTCAGCTGAAACTAGTGGCAGAACTGTCACTAGCCTCACTGGAGCCACAATTTCCACCTTCGGTGACCGCGGCTCAGTGGGGAACATGGGACTCGATTCTCACGGGAGAACAAGCAGAACTCAAACTCAAGCTACAAAAACCAAGCAATTTATTTCAAGTTTGGGGATTGTTTGTTCATTTCTGTATCTTCTGGGTGAGTTCCCACCTTGATGACAGAAACATATAAAACCCACCCCCAACTAGACCTCTAATTAATTTCTGAACATTCAGCAGGAGTATGAAACACTCGAAAATGCTCTTTTGAAGGACACTGCACTTAAGGGCTTGAAACATCCGGGAAAACTTGGCACTTAAGCTAGAGTTGTGCTGACCCACAGCCTCACTAGAAGAAAAGGCGAGGCCAGGATGATGGCTCTAACAGCACACGAGGAAGCACGACTACGCAGCCCTAGGTCTCCGGGCACTCCCACGGCTCTCTCCCGCTACAGCTCCCCCCCCTCGTATCCGATCGACCCTCAGGGGACACTAAACGCGAAGGTCCCCTCCGCACCCGTTCCTGCGCTGGCTCTTTCTGCGCTCCTGTCTCATCTCCCGCCGCTCCCACGCGGGCTGCCTTTTGGAAGTGGACGTTTGGACGGGCTCGCCAGGCCCTGAATGACCAGGATTCATTTGACATGACGTCTCTCCCAGACGAGCATAGAAAGTGAGTCACTGATTACTGCAGCTCATGCTCACAGCCAGTGGCTCATGTGCTACAAGGAAAGGCAGCGAAAGCCGGCGAGGATTGGACGTGAAGACATACGACGATGAGAAGCTAAGGGAGCTAAATTTATCTTGCAGCATCTCAGGAGGGGCATGATCACAGCCTATAAATAGCGTAAAGGTTACTGACACTATAGAATAAATAAAGGAAATTTGTCACCATCTCAGAAGGTGGCAAACGGGGAACTATGTGCCAATGTCAAGGGGGAAACATTCAGGTTTAGTGTTAGAGTCCAGCTAGAGGCTAAATGCAGCAGGAAAAATAAAAAGAGGCAGAGAGGCCCCACGCGGGCGGCACACGCCCGCTCCTGAGGGCTGGTACTCCAGTGGTTTGAATCCCAGCTTGCCAAGCCCGGATAAGATCCCAGTCTGCATCCCGGTCCCCATCGGCTGCCCAGACGCCTTTGCCCACTGCGGAGAGCACCAGCGCAGTTGATGCTACCGGTCTGGAGTTTGGGATTTAGTTTAGGCTTATACTTGTTACGAGAGCAAAACAGGTATGAAATACAGTTGCAGGCAGCAGAAAAGGAGCCAGCACTTCAGAAATCTGAGAACGGGGCCCCGATTTTCACTGGCTCTCTTCAGTGCTACCATACTACAAGAAAGAGATACAGATGAAAAATGAAGTCTTTGGCAAAACTGCCCTGCAAACACAGCTTCAGCCTACCTGACCTCTTCCTCTCGTGTGTATTTATGGACTTTTCTACACTTCAGCAGGGCATGCAGATACGGATACATCCCCAGCAGCCTATCTCCCTAGAAGAGGAACAGCTTAAACCAGTTTCCCAAATAGAAAAAGTTACACAAGCAAAAGGAATCTTATGCCAGTGCAGCTACATGTACATTAGGACATTTGCCAGCATAACTATATCACTTCGGGATGGCAGGGGAAACATCATACCACAACCATGCCAGCAAAACTATTAAGCGTAGACCAGGCCTGCTATTTCTCAAGCCACAATATAATGATACGTGGAATGAAAGCTTTGTTGCATATCTGGAATGGAATTCAAAGCTTTTATTTTTTATTCTAACAATTCCAGAACCAAGACATTTAATTTGTAAGCGAAGCATACATCCAAAACCACATAGCACTGCCCTAGTAAAGCAGCAACGCCTGATAGTCTCGTAAGTGACTAAAACAACTGATCCTCATTAGCGGAAAGTAAAAAACAAAACCAAACAACCAAACCCTCCCACCTCTTTGGAAACTACACAGGATCTCAAGGTGACTGCCAGGGCTACGGATTTTATTTGCCAAAGAGAGTATAAACATGACACAGTATCAATCCACTCAGGCTGGAGGGAAGCAAAATGTACAGACATTGTTTCAAGATGCATAAAACTTCCTAACTCAAAAAAAGCCATAACTTGTTCAAAGTCATCTTTTATTGCCTTAACGGGACAACTCGCCTGAGTAAAGCGAGCAGAGCATGATCTCCGCTGATCTGTTACTCAAACACGGAAACATGAGTTGCTGAACAAATTTCACCATATGCGATAAAAACCATTTCAGCAAAGCTGCAGTGCAAACAAGTAACCATTCACCCCAGCCACAGTCCTGCAGCTCACTGGTTCTCTTTTTCCTGCAAAAAGTTACTTTTCCAAAAATTACATGCCCTCAGATGCCCGTATGCACCAGTACAACGGCAGCAGCACTTCCCGAAGGCTCTGCGACTCCCGGGCGCTGCGAAGGCCCTCTCGCACCCGCACGCTTTGCTGCGGGCCAGCCGCGAACCCGGGACGCGGCAGCGCGGCACCGTCCAGCACCTGCGCTGCACGTCCACACGGACGCTTCACCCCAAGGAAGCAAATGCAGAATGTGGATCACACCTAAGTTTCTCATTTTGATCTCTCATATTCAAGCAAAAACTTCCTGATTTTTTCAGCACATTTTGATTTGTTAGCAGCTGGTAAAACACACACGGACAGCAGAGATGGACACCGCAGCTAGACTCTCCTCAGGACAAGTCTGAGGGTGCATTTCTGCCATCAGATGTAACTCAGTTCGGCCTGCTACGTATTTTGTTTTCCATACACCTCTCTTCTTTTCAAACACTTCCAGACTCCACTCGGTAAGGACATGGGGAATTATCCTTCCCTGAGAAGCACTGACTTACCACAGCTGAAGGATTAGCAGAGAGTTACCTGCTACATCACTGCAGGAGCTAACGGAGCATCAAGGTAGATCTCTACACATCACTTCATGAAAAAAGTCGGAAACTAGCAGAACAGGCAGTAAATAACATATCTTAGAAGAAATGCTAGTAAGTAGCCAATGTATATTGAAACATAAAACTCAAGAACCAAAATCTTAAATAAAACTGAAGATGGAATGGAGGAAAAAACTCCCAAATACGAATCTGGAAACACCACCGCACGCCCTGCGCAGCCCGGTGCCCAGGCCCTGCCGCCGCTCCGGTATCCCTCAAGCCCCCCTCGCTGACCCACGGAAGCGTGTCCTGGTGCCTAACTAACTAACTAACACTAACGAGCCCGTCGGGGTTGATCCTGCCCCCCCGGACCAGCACGTTCTCCAGCAGATCTGGAAGCTTCACCCACACGACAACCCAGACGGTTTGGTCTGCAACGGCCGGACCCCGGGGCGATCGCTCTGGGGGGAGCAGCATCCCCGCGCGGCGCCGGCGGAGCGGGCGCAGCCTGCGGTGCTCCTTGCTGCGCTGAGGACAGCGGTCCCGCGGCTGCAACGTCCGTCCCCCCGTCCCCTCTCCCCGTCCGCAGAGGGAGACGCTTGAAATACAAGGAAAACCCCCACCACACAGGACGGGGGGAACATCAGTCCGAGCCGCAGGCCCAGGGCTACGCGGCTCGTTTGTGCACTTGTTACCTACAAACTGGGACCATAACTACGGGTTTTTGTCAAGCTCTGGCTATGTTGGGCACTGACACTCTGCCTTGTTAGCGATCTCAGGTAAGACTCCCCAAATTCCTACAAATTTTTTGTAAAACCTTGGGTTTTAATCTGTTTCCCCCACACGTACTTAATAACTGCTGCTCTCTTGCTTACAGTAATAACTCGGTGCATCTGGAAAGGCCTTTTTCCTTTTCTTCAGGTCTTAATATTGTCATAAATACACTTGTGCAGATTACACTGAGAAGGGAAAAGCGTCATTTGAGTAAGAAGCGTTGGGAAGAACAGAGTTTCGAATCAGGACTCATCCAGCACGACTCACCTGTACCTCTGAAGACGCCGGGAGCCCTCCGACGGGCAAAACGTTCATGTGTCCTCGGCGGCTGAGCCCACCACGGTGCGCGGCCACCGCCGGGTCCCGCCACGGCCTCCTGAGACGGGTCACCAGCAGATCAGCAAGTCCTCACCCAAGACAGCCCTGCGGATCCTGGGGCAAGACGGTCCTCTTCTCACTTAGTAACCAAGGAGGCTTAGTAAGGCAGGGCCCCGACGAAGCCCTGAGGAGGCGGGCTGGGCTGGGCAGCCCTTGCGGGGACCTGGGGCTGCGGTGTGACCGTGCACGGGGGGCGCGGGGCTGCGGTGTGACCGTGCACGGGGGGAGGCGCAGGGCTGCGGTGTGACCGTGCACAGTGGCAGCCCGACGGGCCATGCGGGGGGCAGGCAGCGTGGGCTGAGCGGGGAGGTGGCCGGAGCCGCGTGTGCAGCGTGGGCTGTGCGTGGGGTGTGCGGTGCACAGCCTGGCAGCAGCCATGCGTGCAGTGTGGCTGTGTGCAGTGCGCGTGTGCTGCACGGCCCGGTGTGCGGTGCACGGAGCAGCGTGAACTGTGCACGTGACGCACAGTTGGGTGCAAGGTGTGCGGTGTGCGTGTGGTGCATGGTCTGGTGCGCGGTGCACGGAGCAGCGTGAGCTGTGTGGGCTGTGCACGTGACGCACAGTCGGGTGCAAGGCGTGCGGTGTGCGTGTGGTGCACGCCTGATGTGTGCAGTGGGCTGCACACAGTGCGCGTGGCGTGCACGGCGCGTGCGGTGGCCTGCGCCAGCCACGTGCGCTGCATGCGGCGGGGCTGTGCCCGGCGCGGGCTGTGCTCACCGCGAGGGCTGCACGTGCTGCGCGGGGCGCGGGCCACGCGCGGGCGTGTGCGG
>PTFA01000160.1:1852376-1878979 GCA_003342895.1 Casuarius casuarius | reverse complement strand
GCCGCCCGCAGCCCCCGGGCCGCAGCGTCTGTCGCCCACCGTGCGCGTGCAGCGCGTGCAGGGAGGCGAACGCCGTAGCAGCACGAGATCACCACGGTCGGGGTTTTATCTGAGGGCTCTAAATTAAGCTTCTGGCAGGGCACCGAGCATGACTCACGGCCTGAATCTTGGGGTGGGCGAGGGGCGTCACCTCGGCAGCATCCCGGGACTGCTGGGCGACAGGCGCCGTCCGTCCCGAAGCGCCGCGCGGAATCTGACTTCGCGAGCGGGGAGCTCGTTTCCGCAGCAGTGCTGACCGCGCTGCCCCCGCGCTTCCCCGTGCCCCGCAGTGCCTCAGCTCCCCGCTTTTCATCTGCCAGGCCCACTGCAAAACGCTGCTGTCTTCCCAGGCTGCGGGAGGTGGGGGCAGGCAGAGCTCGCGCTGCTCATTTCGGTGGCTTCGGAAGCAGCTCTTGATAACATTTGTTGCACAAAGATGTGCATCTGAACTGGATTTGTTTTTCAACCTACTATTTTGGGACATCCTCCCCATTTCTCTGTCTCTCTTGTCTGAAAGTCAGGCATCCTCTGTCCAGCAGATGCTTCGGAGAAGTCCTGGAAGTTCCCCCAGTGCCTGTGTTACAGAGAAGCTAGGCTGTCAGACTGAAATGACTGTAAGGATTTTATATGAAGTGCAGTTAAGCAGTCAGTTTGCTCACCATTTTCTCACCCAGCCTTCCGATTTTCCACAGTCCCCTGCTGCGGCCAGGCTAGAGATGCAATCTCCACAGGGAGAAGAGCTCCACAGCCCCCGAGCTGCAGAGCACCAGGCACGACCTCATGCTCCGCGCGGAGCAGCTCGGCTCACGGGGGTCCGTGTCCGACGCAGCCGCCCGGCGCCGCAGCGGTGCCGCTCCTCCTGCGTCACGCGCGGGGCTGCGGCGAGCGGCCCCGACCCATCTCGCCACACAACCGCACGAATGCTGACGCTGCCTCGAGGACCGCGGTGAGAACCTGCAGCAAGGCACCCGGGGCCATGGCAGCAACGCAGACTTAGGCTGGCTTTAGCGGGCTGCAGAGCTGCACTGCAGGGTGACTAGCTGTGTCGTGTGTGCCAGTGCCTGATGCTCCAAACGCAAGCACGAGTGGGTCAGACAAAGTGCTACATGCTCAACAGCCTGGGGTGTATTTTGCAGATTAAGGCCTGGAAAAGCATGTCCTGAAAGGGTCAGTGTTGTGACTGCAGCCACCCGATATGCGCTGGGTCATGTTAAGTTACAGTTATGAAGCGCAGTTAACAGAACTCCTGTATTGTGAGTTAGCATAACCACGAATTTGGAAGCAGGGAATCTGCTGTTCAGGTTTTTCTTACGCGCTGGAGTATGCACAACACTGGATGGCTCCACATCCAGGCACGAATCTATCGTGGGGGCAAAGCAGGCTCTAAATACACACACACATGCGCACACAAACACTCCCCTCCGAAACAGGTGGATCATCCACCGGACACATGACATGGTGTGGAAGTCACATTGGTACCGTTTTCCTTGCAAAAGGCTTCACAAAATCATGTTTTAAAGAGATGGGGAGATCCTAAAATCCAATGGAAGCAATGCCGAGGTTCCCACCTTGCAAATGCTCCAAGGCATCTGGCCGCTGGGTGAAGCTGGCTGGAGCTGCTCTGCGGGAAATGCTCAGTGCTCGGCTGAGCAGACGGCCTTCGGCTGCAGCCTCATCCATGCCAGTCCGACACTTCTCCAGTTTTAGTTCTGGCTTTGTGGTCAAGGCCATCTCTCCAGGGCTTATTTGCTAAAAGAGAAGCTTGCTTTAGGCTGAGACCTACTTAATTTTCCTAGTTCTCAGACGAGAAATTTTCCTAGTTCTCAGACGAGAAATTTCCTGTGACTGCCTGAGATACGGCTGACTAGTACAGCTTTGAGATGATCCGTGACTTTTTTGTTCTTTTGATTCTTTGATGCCCTTTCCATTTACATTGCTCAAAATAAGGGCATGTGTCCAGAGGAGCTAACTCTCTCGCCTGGTAGTACGGTGTTTACTGCATCTACCCATCTACAATCAGTGGCCATGGTTTCTTTCCTCGGACCATTAATAAATCAGGTTTTTCACGTGATCACTCTGGACAAGCTATGCCTGTGCCGTACATATCAGTTATAATTTGGTGCTGAATTCTTTGTAAAGGAGTTTAGAAGACGCTTGGCTTCTCTAAGACGCTGTCTGGTGGTGCTCCGAGGCCCGGGTCAGAAGCGAGCTGGGCTTTCCCAAGAGCAGCACGCTTTCTCCAGTGCTCCTTGCACGTTCCCCTGCTGCGAGTCTGGGGCACCGCGCTGCAAGTCTAACGTGAGTCCGAAGCTACCTGTGACGTACAGCCAGGACACAGATTTTAAGGTTCCACCTAAATCCAGGTTCAGCTGACGGAGGGGCTGCAACTCTCTGAAACGGACCCGTGCCCCCAAACCCACCCAGACTGCCGCTCTCTTGACAACGATTTAGCAGCTTCGTGCCCTCTTCCCTGCCGAGGTCGGCACCCGGCAGCCAGGCTCTCTCCCCTCTGCACCCACGGGACCCACCCCGGGGCTGTGCGCGGAGCCGGCCGGGCAGGACCGGCCCTTCCCCTTCCCGGGGCGCAGGGGCAGCCGGGCGGCTTTCCGAACGCAGCCTAGGGGGACCGCCAGGCACCCGCCTGTGCGTAAGCACCTATTCGATAAACCGCTTTGCTGTGAAGTGGAAGAGGCTGGGTGCAGCTGCGCTCAGCCTGCGGATCACAAGCTCACCCAGAACAAGCATCGCTCTCCAGGAGGTCACCTGCCAACAGCTTGTCTCTGGCAGCGATCAGAGGCCTCGGGACAGAGCTGGCAGGTGACGCCTCTCCAGAACAGGCTCCCGCCTCCAGCAAACTGCTTCAGGGACATCGCGAGCCACAAGTGCTATCTTTGTGTTAAATAATTTTGATGGCTTATTTTCTCAATGACTTTGTCCTGCCCATAAAAGCCATGTAAGCTTTTACATCCTCAGCCCACCTGAGAACAGCATCCAAGCTCGCCTGGGCTGGGGATATTCACCTCTCCTTTCAAACCTGCGTATTCACTCTCAGATACGGGCCTGTAAAAGTTAATGTCACAGCATCTAGTTTCTTGATGCTTAAAGTCCTTCCTCAGACCTGTAGTACCCGTTACAGGGCATTAATGGTTCAACTTGTTCCAAATCTGCTGATCTTTACATTTGAAAAAACAGCCTCCAAACTAAAGGTTTTCATTTCTGTGCCTGAAAGCTCATTTGTTTGTTTTTTTCCCAGCTATCTCGACTTAATAAAACAGCCTATCTCTTGCCCCAAGCCTTGCCTTTGTAGCGCTCCTGTAGGACTGACTTTCCGTAGCACCTCACGGGCTGAACCGTGGGCACGTCCGCGTGCTTCGGAAGGTGTGAGCATACACGTCCACGCACAGGCATGGACAGGAGGCTGGAAGTTGCTCTCGAGAACTTCGGGGAAGGTCAGAATCAATTTTGATTTTCACACATCACCAGAGGGCTTTGCTTGTTGTTTTTTCTTGCTGCAAAATGACTTAAGAGCTCAAAAATTTGCCAAGCGTTCTTTGAGCTGTCTGCAGTTGAGTCACAACTCGAGGGCTCCTTGCACCAAGCTGCTACCCCGACGTTCGTCAGCAGAGAGCACTGGATGCTTTCTTTGAAACACTTTATATCGGCAGCCAGGAGCTCTGTTCACCTCTGTTGCACAAAGCAAGTCTAAGAGCAAATCATGCTCCCATTTCCAAGCTCAGTTTATGAAGATTATGCAACCACAGACACAGATTTACTTTTACTTTGCCTTAAATTTTCCCCTCTCTCTTCCTCCTACTCTCCCCTACAGTTTCACTCATTTTCTCCGGTTTCTCCTTCCCACTCGTCTGCTATGTTCCTTCTCAGCCAAAAATGCAAGATTTTCCGAGTACCTGAGACCTCTTCCCCCCGATCCCGTTGACCCTGCTCTTCCCCCCTTTCACTCCACACAGCCTGCCCCTGCCATGCCCAGCGTGACAGGACGCTTTAGACCTGTCTCATATAATTGTGTGCAACCTGAAGTTTTAACTGTAAAAACAGAAGCAGGCATCGGGCACCGCTGCCAGAGCAGACGGTGTATTGGAGCTCGGTACTGTACAGCCAGGCAGATCTTGCTTTCAGGCTGTTCTTCGCAACAGCAAGCCCCGAGTGAGTGGTGCTTTGCCTCATCCCATCGTTCATTCCTCTCCATATCCCTGCTAAAAGCACCTTCTTTCCCACCAGGGCTTGGACCCTTCGGACAGTTACCCATGGCTCAAATTCCCCCACTTAAAATCAGCAGACGAGGCAAGAAAGGGGACTCTGACCTTTATATCTACGTCTGCTTTTGCTCGGAAGCAGGCGATGCCGGGCCCTGGGCCAACACCTTCCTATCGGAGATGGGAGAAACCATTTGACTTTTCCAAAAGAGCAAGTGGGACAAGGAGGCTGTCACGTCTTCTTGAGAAGGGGTCAGGAGGGATGTGGAGCCTCTGAGCGAATCACGGATACTGTGGATCTCTCCCCCATTCCTTCTTAAGTCGCGGCTTTCCAAGCGATCCAAGAGAAAAAGGCTTGGGATTGCCTTAGGGGACACTGTCCCATGGGAGACGCTGCGGTGGAAGACGATCTCTGGCACTGCTCCCCCTCCCTCCACCCCCCCCACTGCCAGCCTGGGAACTGGCCCCCCTTCCTGAGCTGAGGAGAACCATGCCCAGGAACAGGGCCGGAGGGCACGGTCCAGCTCCGGCCCCTTCCCGCAGCTCGAGCGGAGGCCGCGTCCACCCCAGCAACGTGGGCAGAAGGGGGTCGCGAAGGCACGCGGGAGGCGGAGGGCACGGCCTGAGCCACCCCACCGGACTGCGGACGCCGTGGGCCGCAGCAGGGCTGGCACCTAACGGCACGGTCTCCTTCGGGCCCCGCGGGCAGAGCACGACGCTCCCGTCCTGCCAGCGCCGCCTCCTCGGACACCCGGCTCCATCTCTTCCCGTCACTGCCGCCGGGCCACGGGGGGTTTCCTGTTACCGCTGCGGGCTCCAGCCTCGCTCCTCCCTGGCTCTCCCCCTCCCACCGTTTACGTCCAGGGCTGGTACGGGTCCCCCCTCAAAAAAAAAAAAAAAGGGGGGAGAGCAGAAGTCTTTTATGCCCGTTTCAGAAAGCAAGTCAGGCTTCGCCCTCGAGCCTCCGGTGAGAGCTCCCAGGCAGCGCTCTCTCCGCCGGGCAGCACCGCCTCTGCAGTCCGCCTTGCATTGCCCGACCTCCTCGGTACGCTTCAGACTGCTGTTTGGCTTTGTTTTTCCACACTGAGGCATTTTGCTCTTTCCCTGCTGTTTCTCTCACTTGTTTCAGTAACTCAGTAGCGGATTTTAGGCTTCGCTGTCTATTTACTTTCACTTCACTAGCAGGAAATTTCAGTAAGGGGCTATTGATTTTCTCCCCGTTGGGTCACACGGGAGCAGCCTTGCCGTCGAGCCTGTAGTAACCCTCCGGCTGCCTGTACCTGCTCCAGGCTCTCCAGCACCCCGCGGTGTCACCAGCTGGGCAGGGGGACACGAGCCCTCCCCACCCTGCATCACCCGGCTGCGCTGCTCCCGTGGCTCATCGAGACCCTGGTTTCGTCATCTGTGTTTTGCTTTCCAGCCCAGGTTTTAATCCACGCCATGGTGAGGATACAGAGCCACGCAAGGCAAACGACATCTTGAACTTGGCTGGTTTATTACCGGCCTCTAATTCCTGCTTCCTGCAGCCCTTTTGCAAACTCTAATTAGTACACCAAACTTGCCAGTCTAGTGTGATGATTCATTAGCATGCACTTTAGGTTTCTACAGCCTCTCATTTTCTGTTTTTCAAATCCATTTTGTATTATCTTAACAATTCACCTGCCCTGCTGTGATAAGTACAATGGAGTCAGAAATTGCCAATATTTCAAATGGGATCCTATTCTGAAAATGGCATCTTTGCCATCTCTCACTTCATCCCAGTGGCTCCGCTTCTAATGTGCTCAGGTCTGGGAGCAAAGGGACTGTGATGCGTTGTGCATTAACACAGCATATTCATTGTAAGGCTTCGGAGTCGCACAGATTGCTCTCCCCTGGGAATCATGCTCTAAGCAACGTTTTGCATATTCTCTTCAGCGAGGACAAATGCCATAAATAGGCCCAGTTCCAAGTGACTTTAGTGGAGGTAGGATCAGACCTCTCTGGAACATTAGGAGAGACTAGATTGTCTTATTGGGCTGAATAGATCTGTCCCAGAAAACTCTCAGGGGCGGAAAGCACCACTCCTATTGCCTACATAAGTCTTGCTGGACTTACATGCTTGGTTTTGGTTCCTTCCAATGCTTTTTAAATGGTCTTTCTTAGAAGAAAAAGGATAGGAACATCCAGTGAGGAATTCCACTTGGTTTCATACAGTTAAAGCCATTAGCAAAACTGGATCCAAGACTACATAAAGGTCCGAAGGGAAACAATCACAAGTATGTGGACAGTAAAGCAGAAGTGGTTTTGATGGAATTACTCTACCAGCTTACAGCCCTGGAGTTACTGCCCGCCCATCGGTTGCCTGCCGCCCTCCTAAACAGCAGCACAGTCTGTGCTTCCCTGCACTAGCCGGGAAGAGCAAGGAAGCAGTGGTCCATCAGCCTCCTCACCCTCCTTCAGTGCTGCTCCTGCAGAATAAACTCCCCACAAGCTTTCCAAGCCTTTGTCTGGGGCAACATTACCTCGCACAGTGCCAACAGGACTGCAGGGCAGCCTGGGAGATCTCCAGCAGCAGGGAGAGAACAGAAAGAAACTGAATTTGAGACAAGGACAAGGGATGATTTTAATTTTTTTCACATTCCCAAATAGGAAGATGAAGAGCTCCGAAAGGCAGAGATTGCAGGCCAGCAATCACAGCTCCAGCTAACTGGGTCATGAACCCTGGCACAAAGATTAGGAGTGTTAAACATCAAACTTTCATATCTGTGTTGCAATTAAGTCTGGAGTTCAGATTTTGAGTCCACTCTTAACAGCTGAGATTTATGTAGGGACCACAGCAAAAGGGGCTCAGTGCAGCTCCTACAGCAAAGATGCTTATGCGGAGGAAGCCCATCTGTGGCTGTGTCCCCTGGTACCTGTCCGGAGGGCCATCGCCAGCGTACTCTTAACCATGCAGGTTCATTACTGTCCTGCCAACAGAAAGTGCTTAAATAAATAAACAGATCAACCAATCAAAGTAAATGAATGAAACCAAACATAAATTTTAATCTGGCAAAAGAAAAAGTGCAAAATATTCCACTAACAGGGGATTATTATTCTCATGTGGTCTTTTTTTCTCTTCTCGATTTGCTTGCTTGCTCCTGTCAGCGTGTGGGGGAGTGCTGTGCTGTTTCGTGCGGATGCCTGGTGAAACGAGGAGCCCGCTCGTGATGAGAGCGCTGCGGAGACCGACTCTCCGCTCGCAGAAACGGTTCTTCAGAGGGAGATGGGAAGCACCGACACTGAGATACCGACCTAGCAGGAACTGGCAGCACTTCCCTGCGGGCCTTATCAGCCGCGAGCAGGGGACTCGGGGGCTGGAAACGCTTTCACGAGCACTTCCTAAGTGTGCATTTAAGAAAATGGATGAATAAATTATGCACTCGCTCTTCACAAACAACCATCCAGCACAAGCCCAAGAGCCACCTTCATGTATGAATGATTTTTCAGTTCTTTTCATTTGCTACACCATCAACGAGCAGCCCTCCAGGAGGTAAATTACTGATGGTGCAAAGATCTATCTGAGAAGTAACGGTAAACCAAAGAGAAAGGGAAAATGCTAAACAAAACAGTATTAAAAACAAGTAACTGGAAAATTTTTGGCTGATGTTTCAAAGATGTCTTAGAGTCTGGATATGGAATTCTCCTTCATTTTAACTGGAGTTCAGAACCCTCCTGCGGCTTTGCAAATCTCAGAATTGCCACTTTCTTACACTGCTCGGAGTAATCCTCAACGATGTCAATAGCCCTATTACAGGTGAAAAGGAGAGGAAAGCAGAGGAGAGGAAAAACAAAAAAAGAAAAGAAACCGAATTTCATTTGAGGGGCAGAAATAAAGGCCTCATCACTGCTCCAGCTCAGGGTTGCCACCTCCTCAGGCCGCTGCCCTCGTACCTCTCCCACTCTGCCCCTTCACACCCCCCCCAGCCTGTATGCCTAGCTCTTTGCTGGGCACTTCAGGTCTGCAGCAGAAAGACCGCATGAAACAACCACCCCCTTTTCAGACACTTCTATTTTGAGGAACAGAAGCAATGCCTATTCCCTCTGCTGGCCGTCTCCGAATACCCCATCTTCTCGGTTTGTATCTGATTTACTTGCAGAGTGAAAACAATTCTGCATAATCCTTAATGCTTTTCATGACATCTGTTTTTGGCCACCTGTTCTTTTAGCATGATTCAAAGTAAAAACAGAACAGATAGAAACTGTTGGCCCACCTTTCCCCCCTGCAGCCTTTAGAGGACATCACAGTGCCTTCGACAAACTTTCTTTTGGCAGTATTAGTGGAATGTTACTGACAATCTTTCTGGGAGTCCCAGGATGCTGTAGGAGAACAAGCAAGGATGTTACTGTGATGTACTCCTAATAATTGCATATTTGTGAGAAGTAGGAATTGTGTGCTTAAAGTTCACTGGGTTTTGCTTCCTAGTTAAAAAAGTGTATTTGGATATGGTATCATCTTTTTCTTTATTGACTCACCATCTTAGCTAAGGGCAAGCTGGCTTCACTCCCAGAAAGAGCAAAGATGGAACAACTGCTGAAACAGTACTGAACCAGCCCTTATGCCGTAATCTGTGTAGCTGTGGGACACACGGTATATCAGCGTATGTCTGAGTGTTTACACAACTTTGCCTTTCATTTCTGGAAGAAGATACCATGGAGATACTGCTATTTCTTCCTCACCCGTGCATCAATTTTACATGAAGAATCAAGCAGATAATAAAAGCTGCAACGTCTCCTCCCCCAGTCTTTGAACAAATGCGGTGCATTTCCATCACTATTCTGACCCTCTCACGTACCACTTCTACCTTGCCAGAGAGGGGTTTCTCGTTCACTGCTTCTGCTTTCATAAACGCAGGGTAGGCCCTCCCCAGGCACCTCCTCACTGCTCACACCTTCCTTGATGCCTCTTCTGCTGATTATACAACTACATTTACTGCTTCCTTAACCCTGCTTAATGATTATTCTTGCCAGTCATTGCACAGCACTCAGAATGGCAGATGTTCTTCCAAACTCCAAGGACAGCCCCTGCCTTGAAGATCTCTCAGTTCAAATCTCAATGTCAGAAGAAAAACGACGCTGAGCACAGGGAGTCTGAGCTCGCACCGGGGCTGCCCGGAAAGGATTGCGTAAAGGTGTGGAGGTGACAATCTGACAGACGTTGGGGTGAGGCTGAGAGCCTTGGCACAGAGAGAAGGACAAGGTGACATAAACCTGACAAAAAGGACTACATATGGATTACCAGAGTTATGTAAGGCTTTGCAGGTAAAGACAAGGATTTGATTTAATACTGGAGGGAAACATTCCAGAAAGGGAATTACCTAAGAACACCAGAACGGCCTTCCTGGGCAATACAAAGGGATCCCATAGTCCATTATCCTGACTCTGACAATAGCCAGAAGTGCAGAGAGAGGGAAGAGAATAAAAACAGAGCACAGGCATTTATTTAGTAACCCTCGACAGATTTCTCTTGAACGCTCTAGTTTGCTCCCAAACCCATATACAAAGGTAATATCCATAGAATTTTTTGACGAGGAGCTTCACAGCTCAACCACCTGATGCATAAAGAAGCACCTCTTATTTGTTCTGAACACCCACAACGTATTTCGACAGCCTCCAGTTCTTGCATTAGAGAAGAGAGTGAGAAATCCACCCTGGACATCCAGACCAAGCCAATGAGAGGAAAGATATTACGAGAGGAAACATATTATTTCTTCAGGCTAGTCCTATCTGCCATTTTTCCGTCTTTCTTGCATGACTGGTACTGCTAGATTGCAGCTGTAGAAACAATGCTCCTTTTTAAAAACATCTCCCAGTCTGTTTATGGTAAAGGGTAGAGCTTAAGCTCTCTGCAAGGAAGAATTTCACTTGTTTTCACTGAGTGCATCTGATTGTGCAGATATGTATAGCTCCCTTGATTTCAGTAATACGCAGTCCATTTGCAACTGAACAGAACTTGACCTATACATCAGGTGCCAAAGCCAGCCAGAAGTCCAGAATAAATAATTAAGCAGACACTCAGCAATGGCAGTGACAACCTCTTGCCTAATGTGCGTTTGTAGACATCAATGCAAATCAACTGTTCTCAGCCACCTGGCATCAGCTATGCCTGTTACACAGCCACAGTGTTTTATTGTAGAATTAAATAACATTTCAGCCTTTGACAAATGAATATTACAAAGGGCAGTTTCAGAAGGCCGGTTACGGCATGAAGTCAGCTCAAATCAGTGTGATTTTTTTCGTGTACTGGGATCTTTGGGCAACCTTTTGCTCCCACTTGTATCCGCAGCCTCATTTTAGGTCAATTGATTACATTCTCTGAATTGATTTTTCAGCCTTGCTTTCCAGTTCATGATAGAGCTTCCTCTCCGTGAGAGACTTCATGGTGTTCAGGGGCAGCAGGCACTACTTATTATTGTTCTCCCCTAAAACTTAAGTCCTGGCCTTGCATTTTAATGTTTATCCATGGAAGCTAAGAAAAACAGATTCTTTTTTTTTTTCTTAAATCACTATAACATTTCTGGTCAAAAGAGGCAAGTATTTTTATTGAATAAAAAAGTGTTACTAGCACTAGCTAATTAATACAGGTTTACTTCTAAGGATAAATTCAAAATTGTTTATAAAAATATCAGAGAACTGGTGCTGGCCCATACTCAGGGAAACTGGATTATACTGCAGATTAAGTCGCTGGGTGTCCCACAGTCATGCGGTGCACTTAGCTGTGAAGCTGTGCTGCTCTTGCTTTCCCTGTAGCATGAACAGCACGAAGAGCGTGGAATTAATGTGCGTATGCAAGACAGCAGCCACCTAATTGTCAATGTCACTGAGGTCGGTTACATACATTAAAAAGCAGATACTGCTTCTCTCTTCCTTAAATATTCAGCTGTTTTAACTTGCACTAAAAGGAAGACTCAGTTTTCAATTTTATCACACACACAAAACAAGCAGAGTAGTGAATGCAAGAGCGGGGTATCTTTTAAAAACTGAACACTGCCAGCTCCTTTTAAACTCACTGGCAGCTGAGGTCATTCAGTAAATAACATTTTTGTTGAAAAGCATTGCTTTAATAAAGTCAAAACATTGCTGGGAATCATACTGATCTAGAAGGAGTTTTTGTCAGTTTTCTGATGTGCTTTCTTTCAGTAAAAGAGAGATCCAAACCAAAACACTGACTTTGTGCTTTTCTTTCTAGAAGAGGTATTTCAGCACAGTCATTTCACAAAAACATTAGAGAGATTTTTAGTTTCAAATTCAGAATGGACTTTTTGCTCCCTTGAAGGTAGATATTCAAACGTTTGGAATCAAAAATTCAGAGTTTTTCTTGCACATCACGGGCAATATGAATTTGAATTCATTCGTGTTGGAATAATGCAGTGCAGGTTCAGCTTTCCCCGCTTGTAAATACCTGCTTGGGGTTGGTTTGTTTGTTTGTTTGACCCCTCAGCTTGGTATGTCTTGGTTGCTCTCACACAGGGAACATAGGACACATACAGAGTCGTTCTTCAAAACCACCCGAACATATGTTGTGTCCCACACAGGTCTGTGCCTCTGTAAAATCATTCAAAAAGATCAGATTTTATCTAATTTATGTCTCCTCTTTACCATTTAAAGTGGCACATCCCAGCAAAACCATGCCATTTATACTTATTTAGCATATCTGACCCATAGGCAAAGTGCTGCAATAAGCAGGAGTACAGCTGGACTGCTCTTAGGAAGGCGCGAAAGGACAGGAGACGCTCCCGTTGGTGGATGGCGTTAGCCAAGCTGGTTTAATACACAAGTACGAAAATGAGACGAAATACATAAACAGAAAGCCACCTCCCAGCTTTGTTTTTACAAAGTCTGTTTTGAGTCATTACAAGCCAGATGCGAGTGCTAGCGGTGCCAGTTACCAATAAATAGTTCATAGTACAGATCTCTGTTCATCTTCTTCTGAATGCAGAGGTGCTTTGCAGTGCTGTCTTTAAAATACAACCTTAGGGCCCTACGAAGTCTACATTCACCTAAAGAAAGGGAAAATGCACATATAGCATCAAGTCTTCTGAATACAAAAAACAGTGATAGAGGTAAGCAATTTGAGTTGCTCATGAAAGAGCATCTCTCGTTGTAACCTGCAATCTGTATTTCAGATTCCGGTTATCACCCTCAGGTAAGTTTATTCAGCTCACACTGAGTAAGGCTTAAATTCCCCTCTCAGTGAAAAACGAGACTTATCATACAGCCAAAAGCATGACAGCAGCAGAGCGAAGATTTGTACCCAAGTGTCTTGATTCCCAGGCCATTCCCCTAATACCATGCAATTGTCTCGCAGGAAGACGACAAAAACTAACGTACAGTAGAACTGCATTTAGCGCTTCATTTAAAGGCCAACAAGATTACAGGAGGAAAGCCCTTTTTCTGCCTTTCTCTGCGTCATCCTCTTCATGCACCTTTACCAATGTGCATATATCCAGAAGTGCCTTCATTTTCGAGAGCAGTTCTGCCATTCCGTTTCACACTCTGCTGTTGGGACACAGTGGCTCAACTAGAGCTTAAGTGTTTGGGATCCACAACTGAAGAAAGGACCTATAGAAAAATGAGTGATTGTTATTCCACTCTGAGACGTCTCCTTCAGGATGGTGGCCAACAGTAGGCCAGACTGGTGATGGAGATAAACAGCCACTGTGAGACATGATGAGGAACAAACCTGCTTCATTTGGGATTTAGAGCAGGAACGGAGCAAAGATTTCTAGAAATGAGTCAAGGTTTTCTAAGTGTCCCCAGTCCCTGGAGGGCTATAAGCAAGGACACCCTTTAATTTACTGGGCCTAACTCCCATGTCACATCGAACGAGTAACAACCTGACCTACGGGACACTTTCCAAGCTGGATACCATGTGTGTGAGAGAAGGCCTGTAGTTATCTACCATCCATCTGCATATTTATAGCCTTTATTTATGGCTGTGTTATTGTTTGGTGGCCTTTTGTCTTTTTTTGGCAGTGACAATGACTTTTCTGCTATACTATAAACCAGAAGCTGTGTCCAGGAGAGTATTCCAGGTCATTTTCACAGTACACTGGTCATAAACACTGGCCAGGCCGCCTGCCAGAACTTCTCTGCCGGCCTGTTGTGGGGCAGACAGCATTAGCATTGCCCTGCACACAGATAGGCATGTCCTTAAAAATAGAAATCTGTTTTAAAGATGGGCCTGGACCATAATTTCTCTATATAAACGTCATGGAGGAAGTGGGCAGAACACAAATCTTCTCTTAAGGTTGGGTGGAGAGTGCTGAACAGTCATGTACACAAATACCTAATGCATTCATAGCTTAAAGACGAAAGATCTCTTGGCCCAGGCTACTGGAGCTCCCAGGAAAGCTACTCAGGAATCTGTTTCTTTCCAGACTCATTTTCTTCTGGAAGATAGAAGCAAACCAGATGATTTTCTTTTCCTCCAGTCTCCAGTCTCTTCTCTTGATCACTTCAGTCTGAACAGTTTTAATACAACTCCTATTTTGCTCATTTAACTGCAGACTTCAACTTCTCCAAGTTCTGTTTTCCTAGAGGATGAAATATGTCCAGAGCCAACCACCACCTCAAAGACTCCCTACAGCACAAGGACTTAGACAAACCTAGTAAACCAGAACCCAGCAGCCAGCCGGAGAAGGGCTAGCCATCCCTCATTAGGGCATTTTCCTGCCTCAGTTACCGTACAAGGGGAGTGGTGTGGGGGCATTGGTGTGGGGATCCAAATAGGAAGACACACACATAATTAAACATTAGGGAAGGAGGGTGCCTGAAAAGGAGAGCTGCTAGGGGATGAGTATTTGGGATTCGAGTCAAGGAACACTAAGTGAAATGGGAAGGAGAACTCCAACACACCGAGACAGGGTATTCCAGTGCCTTGCTCCCAGCAAGGCTCTTCCTCTCCCACAGTGCTAGTACGTTCGGAGGAAAGCACACTCAGTGTTCATGGAAATCTCATTCACGTAGAAAGTACTCACCACCTGTGTATTTCCAGGACCACACACATCTAACTGTATGACAGTAAAGTATGCATTAGTGTACTTCTAGGAAGTCTGGAAAATGAAAGGTCGGTTTGACGTACTGTGGAACAAAAGCGCAGGCGACCGACCCAAGTCGCCCATGCCCAGCTTCACGGACTGGTCTCTGACAGCATGAAGGGAGGAGGCCTTTCGTAGCCAGCTTGCATGATTCTGAGTTCCACTGTCGCAAGAGAAAACAATAGATGAATCTATCACTTCATTCATTACAGTCATTTTTGCCCTTGACTGTTGATCTTTTCAAGGCAAATATCAAATAAAACCATTTGGGCCTTTCAGCTGTGGTAAAAACAAACTTCCACAGATTTATGGCTTTAGTTCTTAATTAAATTTTTCTTTTGTAGCTGCTCACTCACATGCAACATCCTTGGCTCCATGGGGAATTAAGAAGGTAATAAATAGAACTTCGTTTTCCTGATGGACAATGCTACCTTCTGGCCTAGAGAGGGATCATTTATGTTTTTCCCTTTAGAAGCAAAAAGGATAACAGAGGCCAAGCTGTTCATGACTGCAGCTAAGAGCCAGCAGGATATCTCAGGCAGCTGGTGATGGTACTTCTATTTCTTCAGCTCTTGGTTTGACCTTTGGTCACAGGTGAGTCACGACAGGGAGTTACTATATGACATTTGTTCAAATGATGTATATCCCTCTTTGCCCAACAGCTGCCCTCCACGTAGAAAATGCTGGCAAGAAAAGGCAGTCTGATCAGCACTCTCAACTAACATGAAGCATTTCTCGGCCTTAGGTATCCTCCTTTCAGTTCAAGGAAAAGCATGAGGATGTAGTTCAGAGGACATTTGTAGAGCTGCTGCCCATGCTGCGTTTGTTCTGCATTTTAGCTTTGCACATTTTCTACATGTGTTAGAAGAAGAAAACCAAACAAAGCCTACCGTCAAACTGTTTTGTCATGATACCCATAAAAGCAACTCACGGCAACGTGAGATAACAAGCGTAGCAGTAAAAGGAAGAACTACGAGCACCTTCTTATTGTAAGTTGTTGAAGAACATGATCTGAAGCAGAGTCAGGGTAAGTGCCCCCCAAAAATAGAGGGGAAAGTAAAAGATTGTCAGGAAGCAATTCCAACTGTAAAATATTTTTTGCTATAATTTTTGTCTTGTTGAACAGGCCACACCTCAAAGTACTCATCCTTTGGACTGTGCTCTATTAAATGGCTATTTTTGTGGACATAACTCCGCTCTTCTGTGAGTCTGGGCACAATTTCCCTCCCAGTGGAAGTCTCTCAACAGTCCTGAGATAACTCCAGAAATTTTCTACACAGGGGTATAGCATTGGAGCTGGATGAAAAATAGGAAATTGATTTTGGGGGGATATTACATGTTGAAATTGATTTCACTTCACAGGGTTCAGCATCATCGAAGACTCACTCTTAGTCAATTTTTGACAAAACTTCTTACCCTATTTTTCTAGAAACGTTCTTGAAGTTGTATCCAAATTTTAATGCGGTATTTCCTCTTAAAAAAAATCAAATTTTTAGAGTAATATATTTTCTCATCACAGATTGGTAAAATAATAAATGCAATTGTGACTTTGAAAAAATATTTTCAAATAAAATTTGGCAAAATATACTACAACTATTACAGAACAATACTGAAAAAATATTTGCATTAAAAAAAAAGATTTTTCACTGAAAAAAATATGGGAAACCAACAGTCATTTCTCATGTTACCAGCTCCTTTTAATGTGATATAACAACTGAAAATGAGCAGAAAAGACAGGAAAGAAGTAAATTGTTCCTGGCCTTCTATCTTCCCCTGCTATAGGTTACCATCTTAAGCATATTCACTTGGTGAAGGTTTTCTCTGTTGCTATTGCATTAGAGTATCTTTGCATACTCCTGATTTCTTAACTGTATTTCTCCACAACTTGGTAATCTATGCCATACAACTGAAGCCCTTGCAGAACCATCAGAAATGCTCCTATCCATATGCAACAACGCCACTGGGGAAGTGCCACTTCAATACTTTAATCGCAAGATAATGCAATTATCATGGTACATTAGGTTTCATATGACACAAGTGGCTGGACCTTCAAGACCTTGACGATTTTACTATCTGCAAAGGACAATATGTACATCTTGCATTATATAAGTGATAAATAATAATGGATACATTGACTACATTTTGCTGTTCTTTTATCTGGGGAAAGCAGAATGAAAATAAATAAAATGTGAAGAGAATGTTCAAGCTAGAACCAAAAAGCATATGTGCAGGATCAAACCAATGTATACTATCTTATCCATGCAAACATGGAGATGCCGATAGCGTGTATTATCAGATTGTCCTTTCACCATGGTATCCTAGCTAGTTAGGATTTCTGTCATCCTTACGATCTTATCCTAGATTATTTAATATGTTCTTTTTGCTTCCACTCCTATTTCAGTTGATTTCTGTTGGCAGCAGTGAAGGCTAGATTCAAACATGTAAGATTCCTCAAATCAAGAAACCCATCAAAACAAGATTTCTTTCCTAGAAGCCTTTAACAGGCAGTATTCTTTGTTCAGGAGTACAGCTGGACTGCTCTTAGGAAGGCACGAAAGGATAGGAGATGCTCCCGTTGGTGGATGGTGTTAGCCAAGCTGGTGTAATACACAAGCAAGAAAATGATCAAAACAAGATTTCTTTCCTAGAAGCCTTTAACAGGCAGTACACTTTGTTCTTTCCACTCTGTCCTGCCTATCACGTCAGGGAGGAAAGCAAAGTATGTTTTATTAAGGGGGGAAAGGAAATAAATCCCTGTATTTGTACAACTAGTAAGTAAATCTCCAGCCCTCTGTAGTGTCTATCATTGCGGTTTCCTAGCTGTCAGTGTAATATGCAATGAATAAATTTCTCTTTCATTTCACTTTAAATGTTACTCTTCCTCCTCCCCCTGCCCCCCATCCCACTACTGATTTTCTTGTAAGAAAAACATCTTTGCTCAGGGGATGTACTCAGTAAATATCTAGCCTCCTGGATGATAAAATACTGCCTGACTTCTGCGAAGAACCACTTTACACCCATAACCTCTGACCAGGCAGTGCTCAATGCTCAATGTCCATCCCATGCAAGAGCAAGGTGTAGTGAAAACAGCTCTGCGATGATCTAGCGACATGGCAAGAGCAATGGCATTGTGCTACTCATCCATCAAACCGAAATGACTCGTTACCCAGATAGTCCCTCTGGGAGGGGAGCTATCAGTCACGCGAAGGTCTGCTTGTCTTTTTATTCCTACTCCCTTAGCTGAGCAATATGGTAATGGTGATAAAAAGCATCTTCCCTTAAATCCTCTTGCCAAAAGGTTCTGGCAACAATAACATCTGCAAAATATCGACAATTATAATAAGGAAAATAAAATTGATTTCTCTCTGCATTTAGCCAATTAAACAAAAAGATCACTTCTGTTCATGATAATCGTTTTAGAAGACAGATGATGCTCTGTGTTTTCCAGTTCCAATGATTTTCTCTTCCATTGCCTCGGTGAATTTATTCAGGATATGCATGCTAATTCAGCTCTGTCAGTTGTGTCTGCTCTCTGAATGTGTTTGTGCTGTACTCATGTTTCCTTACATTAAGTTCTTGGAAAAAAAAAAAAAAAGACTTTTTGCATGAGACTAAGCTACATTTTTCTGTGCCTTGTTATGTGACAACACACATGAAAGATACAAAGCAATCACCTAAACCTTTACTTCTCACATTCTTCTTTTTTTCCTTCCCCAAATCCCACACAATATATAGATGTTACTGATAACAGTCATGTCAGAAAATATACCAAAGCATGAAGCATTGCTGACATCAGAATATGTTAAATGAACAAAACAGGGGAGCTGAGCTACCTGTGGTAGGTATCTAACGAGATGGCCCCTAGTCACATCTAGCCCACCAAATAGGCAGGTTTGATGTTGTTATTATGATGTCTAGTGTGCCTTTTAAAGAGCCGTCTTAAATGACCCAAGTGGTGGGTTTTACACAAGATCTTTTCAGTCCAGCTTGCTGACCATGTATTCAGATCACTTTCTTTCACATTCAGTCTGTTTTCCTTTTATCCACCCTTTCTCTTGCATGTCTTAGACTTCAGGTTGCAGCCAAAATAAATTAAAGTGACAAATAATACTTGACCCAAGTATTCAGTTAGTGGCATGTTTCCTTTTTAGGGAATAGAAAGTGAAAATATAAAACAAATCAGGCAGATAAGTATCAGAAAAGTAATAGCTAATCAGATCTCAGGACATAGCAGCCTGTTCAAGTGAGAGTTTGGCACAGAATGCAATCTCTTTAGACTGAAACAACACACTTCCTTAAAAGTTTCTATCCTTTTTTCCTCCTCTCCTCTTAATACCAGTTAACGATCACGATCGCTTTTGGAAATTGTGAGGCACTTTATATTTTCAGATTGAACATCCCAGTATTAGTGCTTAATCACATACCATTTAGCGCTAACTCACACATTCCTACAACTTCAGCACATCAGTTGTTAAAACTATGTCGGAGTTGGGGTTAGAGTTCAGAGCTGGGACCAGAGTTTCAATGAGAACAGACTGAAACATCAAACAAGCCTAAGTCAGTATACATCACTCAGACATATTTAAATGTCAGGACAGAAACAGCCCTCCTCCACATTTCTTCTGCACTTCTCCCCATTTGCACAGAAGCAGGAGGAGTCTATGAATGCTAACTAAACCGGGTTACCGTGCATCTTCCTCAGTAACCGGAGCAACTGACAGATCCCTTTGCTTCTAGAAAATAGGATTAGGGCTTCCCCAGAAGAATATTCAGCTGCCAGCTAACACTGCAGATGCCAGCCTGGCCTGGAAGAAAGCTGACAGACTCGGGGAGGTAAGCGGTTGTAGAAGGACACTGCAGCATTAAATGAAACAGCTGTTTACTCCCCACTCACTGAGCCACTGCATAAAAAGCCATGTGAAGCTACTCTTCAGGCTCCAATAACCTCTGGATAAAAAGCTGATTTGCTCATTAATTTGGATGTTGAGTGGATGATTAGACCAGCACAATTCAGATCTATTTCGGAGTCTCTTAAAACGAACTGTGAACATCCCTGCCAAACTATGGCATGCAAATGCATTAGTAACAGACTCAGGAATGTACAAGCTGCAATCTCACACTAAGCAAAGACTGAAGTTGTCTTCTGTACTATTCCTTCTTTGTTATCAACAAATAAGGAGAGGCACAGGAAAATTAGGATACCTGAAATAACACCTCTAATGTCTTCCAAGTGACTGCTCTCAGTGAGGGAAAATGTTGTGCTATATATCTCTGCAATGAATATATCAAATTCCTCATATTAGAAATCTCCTCTTTGACCAACAAATGCTATTAAAAGCCCTGCTTTGTGTAAAATAATTTATGTGATATTAGATCCTTTAAGAACATAGAGACATATGTCTTCAAAAAGCATCATCCATTTGTCACTTCAGATGGTACCTCTTGATGTTGAAACTTCTAACTTATCAATTAAAAAACATCATAGAATGAATTAACACTTACACTAATTGTTCTGATGGCAGTCACTAATAAAGACAGTAATACGGGAATGGCACAAAACTGGAAAGCAAGAGCCATAACAAAGGGAGATACTCGCTGCAGGTAAAAAAACCCAGAACCGACATTAGCTCTAAACATTCACCCCTGCATATGCACTAACATAGCGAAAGAAATGACAGAGAGCTCCTAGGCAGGAAGTTTGGGGGCATATGTTATCACCACCTGAGGGCCAAGAAGAACTTTTCGGACAGTATTGCGCAACTGCAGCAAGAAGACGTGACTTTTCTTTCCTGTGCAGAGGATTACACAAGATCCTAATAACTATCTCAGTGAAAGAACCATTCATTTAAGAGGCAGAAACTGCTACAGAAATGTCTGTTGTGGACAAAGATCCACACAGCACGAATCCTTTTGCAGTGAGCACCAGCTTAAATGTGTTAATTATTGTGAGTGTGCTTCCAAAATCACTAGGGTATTCCTGGAGCAGACTGACCATCTGACTTCCATTAGTTATTACTAAACACCGCCAAAGTCCATTGCGTTAGACCTGCATCCTGGCAGTCGTCCCAGTTAAACACGCATGCAGTGTAAATCAGGTCATTTACAACACTAATTCAATATTGTTCCGTGTGCATTTCTGTGCTTCCAGAATATTCTCAAAAGGCAGCACAGCATACAGCTATGATCAAAGCCGGAGGTAACTAGCAAGCATTCAGAGAATGCGACGTTCAGAGCTAACAACAGACCGAACGCTGGATCCCACTTCCCACCCGGTGCCAGGGCTCGTGCCAGCCAGACTGTTCCACTGATCAAAAAGACTGAAGTTGTAGTTTTACCTCTGACCTGGTGATTCCTGTGGAACTTAAAATTTCAACCCTAACTGTCCAGAGGGACTGAGCACTCAAAGCTCCCATTGGCCACTAAAGAAAATAACTGTCTAAACATCAGTGCTAAGCAGGCTCTGAAAGGGAGAGGTCACATTCCAGGAAAAGGGGGACGCGCCAGCTGGTAACCGACTGTGCATGGTGCTGGCGTGCAAGATCGGAGGCCCTCTATCCACCTCGAGCGAGACTACGTCAGCCTCGTTTCACAAAACATCGTTAGGTCAGAGACGTTGCTTGGGTGGAAAGTGTTGTTCAGAAGACTTCTTCTTGAGGACAGTTGCTATGTAACATAAGGGTGAATGTAGGCATTACATAAAAATGAAAAAACACAAAAACTGTGTGGGGGGGACGGTATCACATACCTATCCATATACACTTAACTCAAAATAGCCTGCCTAGGTATGCTGTAAAACTGAGGCAGGGAAAGAGAGATTCCCCGTCTGGCTTTGACACCTCTGAAGCTTTCCGCTCTTTGTACATCGACCATCTGGGGAACTAGGAACCTAACCTCGACACTGAAAGTAGACAGGGTTTTAAATCCTACGTGAAGACATCAATGAGCTGGATAATGACCTGAAATTTGTTTACATCATCTAAATACACAGGAAAAACAGGTAACTTTCACCTGTGCTAAGACCATTTTGTATTCGAATGATAAAACGGGAATGTCTTGGCTTCTTGGCCTGGGGATGAATGTCTAACTAAGATGAGCTCTGTGTCACTCTTCTCCAAGGATCCATTAGTCTAGTCTTTTAGATAGAATTTGAATATAGAAATGATTGAGTTTGATAATTAAATCTCATCCTATTAAAAGCAATGGTTTAATTGTCAAGACTTGTGAGTGACAGTATTACTTTGAAATAAAAAGTTCTATTGGTATGGAAATTTTGCATCCTACACTCCTGACTGTATTTCTAGTAATAATCAATAATGATTGGAATTGTTCTTGCAGATATCGAACACAAAAAATGATGTGTTCATTTGCATTTGGTCATTAAAATTCCACAAACAAAAAATATGTGTGCGTATTTCTCTCTGCTATGCACTGATTAACGCTGATTCAGTCATTAATATTTAAAATATCCATTTCTGGCATTAATGTAGATAAATAATCTTATCTCAGATTAAATAAAAAAATAGAACATTATTACCATTCTACAGATTTCAGTTCAGTAGAAAAAACCCTACAGAGTCACAGTTATATGCTTAATATAAAATAACAAGAACTAGATAAGATTTTTCTTTCAAAGAAGAAAAAAACCCATAGTCTGGTAGCAATGAGGTGTTAATAAAAAGCCAAAAGGTTATTTTCAAAGAAGCTTTTTCTTACCCAATGTCGCAAGTTGTTTTGTATAGAGGAAGGAATCAGTTAAATCTTTTGCAGAAAGAGGAAATACTGAGAGTTCCCTCCAAAATCAGGGGAAGCTCATGCAGATAACTGTTTGAAACTTGCATTTCAGCTGGACTGTCCCTCACTCCATGTTGCTAAATCCCAGAATTTCATCACTAATCTTGCAATGTTCGAATTTTATAGCTGCAGGTTCTGATGCCAGAGGACTATGTTCAGACATCAGTGTCATTGTTTTGTTCTGTTTTTAAAGCAAAGAACCTGAAAGCAAAACACTCTGAGTTACACAGGATAGCTGAAAAATACTCTGAAAGTTCAAAAATACTGAAGAAAAATTTCTATGGTGCTCTTTTTAGAAATATGAATAATGAATGATTGGTTAAGCATTGTGTCCTGATATTTTAGGGCCTCAGCTACGAATGGGATAAACTGGATAACCGCATTACTGTTTGCTTACCCTGAAACAACACACAAGCAGCTGTCTGTCAACAACACCTCTTTTTAACCTGCTTTCCTAAGTACATAAGGCTTATATAATTACACTGCCTTTTTGTCCTTTTGCCTATTTGTTAATAACCTCCTTGTTATCTTTTGAACCCATTGCTTGCTTCACTCGGAGGTGGCTCAGCAGCAGAGGTCTAGCAGAAACCAAGCTGTTACCAGTTTTGTGCAAGCAGTGCTGATGGTGGATGAGAGACCCCAACCAATGCTATCTTGAGAGAAAGAGCTCTAGTGTGAGCCCAGGCGCTATCCCTCCTTCTGGGTTTCCTGGCTGGCCAGTCAACATGCACCCTAAGCCAGCTGGCTTGTGTGCAGCCTGTCACCAGCACGGCAGCTAGGAGAACGGGCGGGAGCTGAGGGGTGATTAAAGGGATTAAAAGTAAGGGGTGAGCTCTGCAATGGAAGATGTCAGGGTGCTGCTGCGAGAGATGAAAAGGGATGTGGAAGGCATACCCATAAGGGAATCAGGTGGCAGTGCTCAGAAGACAGCTTGTTTAAGCTATGTTGCCTCTTGGCCTACATGGCCAGTACTTGAAGCCTTACCAAATTGTTTCTGTTAGGAGGCGAAAATGATGATGTGAGCCAGATCTTTTTTCAGTTCCCTGCTTCTTGTTTACATGTGTCCAAAGTACTGTTTCTGTAAACACAGTAAAGGCCAGCAATAGCCAGAAGTTTCCCTGCTAAAATCTTCCAAGCCCACTTTTTTAGCCAGTCACATGCCCTAAAGAGTTGTCTGTGCTCTCCTTGCATCAGACTCCCAGTGAACTCCCAGGCTTTCCAATTGCTTTCTGCCACTATCACAAAGTCAGGCAAAGCTGCAATGCCGCACCAGCACTGCTAGCCAGTTTCCTAAGAAAATATTTCCCGAGTGAGTTCTTGTCCAGGCCTTGCAAAGCAGCATTTCATCCTGGCCAGTGGTTTCTCTTGTTTTTACTGGTGTTACAGAAGGACGTGCTATGGTATCTTCCACTGGCCTGGATCAAAGGTAGCTAGCTTTATCAAGAACTTTGACTACCAACATCACAAGCATGTTTGCTAGCAATCATTAGTATCTTCTGATAAAACAGTTGTTTTTCTTTAATAAGGCAGAATTGTGATTCCTCCATTTTTAAGGAAGCTTGTGAAGGAGTTATTGTTCAGTGAAAAGACACCTACCACACTACAGGAAAGCAAAAAAAGCATTTCTTTTCCAAAAACGGATCCTTATCCTGCTCTCTAGGTGAGGGAATGGAACTGTAAGTGAAAGATGCACACAAGTCATAGGTAACAGACATTCTGATTTTAGATCACAGCTTACAAAAAAACCCCCAAAACTGAAACATAAAACCACTAGAGATTAAAAACAGGGAGGGGGGAACAAGCAGATGTCAGTAATGGAAGACTAGAAGGCAACAGAAGGTCATGTTACAATGAAGGAGGAAAGAGAAGAACCAGACCTGAAGAGATGAAAGCAAGAAGACTTGCTGACTGATTCGCTTCTTCACTTTCTAAGCAAACCTGAATGCATGACAAGGCAATTAAGCAGATGAAATGTAAAAGTGTCTTTTTTACAGCTGGAGCCCTAATATTGATCCCATATATGGTAATTCCAGAACCTCTAAATATGAAACGCATCCTGTGCTGCCAGGCTGGCCTTGCCTTCCAGTGGCATTATAGCACATAAATATGCTGTGGATTTGTGCTTGGGGCTTGACTGCTTTACTCCAGAGCTAGCAGCAGGGCTTGGAAAAAGCATAAAACTAATAGTGTGGAGCTTCTGTGGCGTGGGAGTGAATGCTGCCTGCTGTTCTGCAGCGACCGCTTTGATAAATCTGGAAGCGGTTCCGGTCGGTGGGAGGTGCAGAAAGTTCTGAAGGTACCTGGGAAAAAGGCGAGAAGCTTTATGCTGTATGTGGCAGGGAACCACTCCTCCTTAATTCATGCATTCTGTACTGAATTCTAGAAGCCCTCAATGATATCCCTTTTAATGCAAGAGTGGAGTTCTTGGAAAACCAGAGAATTCATGCTGAGATTCACTGGTGATGTGCATAGGTGTGCATAAGTCAGTGAGTTGTTTCCTCAGTGGCATGCCAGAACACATACAGGCACACTAGACAAAAGAGGCAGAAAAACAAGGCTTAGCAGGAGGGTAGTTCTGTATGTCTGTAATATTTACCATGCTAAGGTATTACAGTCTGACTGTGGCAAATGTGACTGATTAATGGGTTGGGCTGGAATCCTAAACCTTTGGGAAGGAAACCAAACAGAAGGAAACTAAAGCAAACCAGAAGAGAGTGTGAATTCTTGATTAACACTGAGGGAAAGTTCAGAAACCCGGGCTACTCAGGGAGCTGTAAGCTAACAGTCAGACACCTGCATCATGAAAGAAGCATCTTAGCCTCTTTGGAACTGTGCAGGGAGAAACTGATGGGAGAGTGTGAGACTGCCTGGGGAGCCTGGAAGAGTAAGGGTATGTTAACTGAATAAGGAATGGTTCCAGCACAACAATAGTGTGTGTGCGTGGGGGGGGAGAAATTGGTGATTAAGAAGCTGTGGGGGGTAAAGACAGTCCTAAGGTGCACACAGCCTCCAATGCCTAGTATCTCTGGTATCACCAGGGCAAAGCAGGTAGAGAAAATACTATCATTTCATCAAGTAGCATCCAATTTTGACTCTTCACTTAAACTTTCACAGGGTTAAAGAGGGTTTAGTAAAGTAGTGGAATATGAAGTCATGACAACGAAGGCACAGCAGTTTCACTGCAAAGAGAATTACATGAAATGGGACAAATGATGTGGCTTTGACAGAAGTTTCTCAGAGGCAGAAGGAGAAAAAGAAATCTGGGGGATTCTGCTATACCTCAGCTTGCCGAGGAAATGGCAAAGGTGGGAAAAAGAAAAACAAAACAGACAAAAATACAAACCAAGGTAAATTAAAGAAATTCTAAGTATTTGTGCAAGTATTTTGAGAGAGGAGAAGCAAGGAAAGTACAAAGGAAGAAAAAGGTTTTCAAATCAATGGGGAATTAACTTAGTGATGGTTCTAACATTGGAATAGGGAAAAATGTGTCCGCAGCAAAGCCATACTGCCAGCACACAGACCATGCTAACTGGCCCATTGCGGGCAGTAGTTGGGCATTGTTAATGACAGTCCACAGCCCTGGCTCTTTAGATGATAATCTACAGGATTTCTGAAGGGTTTTGGGCTGAGTTTCCACTGGTTCCGAATCATAGTCAAGTCACGGGTTGGTTCCACATCACTTGTGCAACACATCCCAAGCCCACCGCTCTCACAAAACTGTGGCATGAAGTTGCTCTGTGATGTTTAGAAAAGCATGCCTGGAGCAACCAACGCTCTCAAGGTGCTGCGGATGGGACAGCTTCTTGACGCAGCAGTCAGGCATCCATCGTGTTCATGTTGCTCGCTCCCCTTGTGCAGACAACCCACAAACTGAGCAACCCCAGGGTTCGCGCGGCCTGGGAAGAGCAAGCGGAGATGCCGTGCGCCGCGCTCAGGCTGCTGTGTGGCCCGAGCTTGGGCCGCCAGCCTATGCCACAGCGCGGCGGCCTCAGGCTGCAGCTTCTCGTCTTCCAGGGGCTGCTGTGTTTGTGTGGTCTGCAGCTGCCAAAAACAAGTAAACATGGGTAAAGCAACACAGAGATGAGTCACCCTCTGCTTTCCCTGGTAATTAAGAGGATATTGAAATGAGAAAGGGAAGAAAAGGTGGGTGACATTAAGGAGAAAGGAGGCACAGCCTGGGCAAGGGGTGGCAGCGAGCCTTTACCAAACCACCACTCCGAGGGAGCCAGCAGCAGTCCCACAAAAACAAGACAAGGGGGCACATTTTATGCCATATGTGTCTTTTCCCTACAACACATCTCATCTGCACTTCTCAGCCAGGGTTTTCGAGAGGCTGTGGATGGTGCCAGGACACCCGACCTTCCCCTGAAGGACCCCCATTTCCCTGTCCGCGGGGCAAGGCAGGAAGCACAAGATGGCGCCGCAACCTTCCTGCCCCGGGCGGGAGAGGGTCCGGGAGAGGGGCCCGGGGGCGGGGCCACGCGGGCGCCGCGGGGGCGCC
>PTFA01000160.1:1776155-1852213 GCA_003342895.1 Casuarius casuarius | reverse complement strand
CCGGGCCGCTCGGCGGCTGGGCAGCACGTGCCGGCTCTGAAGTGTTGCTCGAGTCTCACCGCGTTCAGCGGGATGAAGTTAAACTGAAGTTTTGGGGCTTCCGGTGGTTACTCGTCTGAGTCAAAGCCTGGGGCTGCTCTCAGAACGTGCTTTCTGTACAGTTTTCCTGGAGCGTTTGTTCGACCCAAGGGACTTTAGAAAACAAATAGTACGCTCTGGACTCAGAGACAAAAAAGGACTGAGATGTCTAAGTAAAGACTTAAATGGGATGCAGGCAGCTTTGTCCAGAACCATGATCTTCACCACCACCGTTCAGCCGGTGCCGAAGGCCGCTCGACGCTCAGGGGCCCCTGCGTTTCTGCGGGGAAGGGCTCCGGGCGCCTCATCTGCGGAAGCCCGAGGGCTCCTGCCCCGAGCGCCTGCCACACGCTGCCTTGGGGACTTCAAAAGCAGCTGGCGAGCTCTTCCAGGGGCTTGGGCCTCGCGCACCGCAGCGCAGCTCCCAGGCAGTGCGAAGCCCGGCCTGCATGAGGGACACGGGCCGGCCGCGGTGGCCGGTGGGACCTGGCTCTCCACAGCTGGTGGCTGAGGAGGTGCCGATGGGACCTGGCTCTCCACAGGCCGTGCCTGAGGAGGGGCCGATGGCCGCACGTGGATGGCCGCGGTGGCTGGTGGGACCTGGCTCTCCACAGGCGGTGGCCGAGGAGGTGCCGATGGCCGCACGTGGATGGCCGCGGTGGCCGGTGGGACCTGGCTCTCCACAGCTGGTGGCTGAGGAGGTGCCAATGGGACCTGGCTCTCCACAGGCAGTGGCCGAGGAGGTGCCGACGGCTGTGCGTGGGCCTGGCAGTCGCACACAGCAGCTCCTGGTGTCCTGATGTCTGACAGTTTCCTAGTGAGGTTGTCACACAGAAAGACCTCTGGCATTTGGCTGTGTCATAGCAGCGAGAGAAGAAGAAAAGGAAGAGGAAGGAGAAAGGAAAGAAAATGCTGGCAGGAGTAAGAAAGGGCCAAGACTCCAGATCGCGGGCAGCACAGCGGCCACCGTCACACCCGCTCTGCCGCCTTGCTGCTGTTGGAGGAAGCGTGACCATGGTAGTGCGACCGCCTGGTTCCTGGGGAGAGAAGAAGAACGGCACAGGCACTATTTGTACATGGACTTGAGAGCCTAATTTTAAATCACAAGCAAGCTCTACAGAAAAGCAGTTTCTTTTTGGCTACACGGTGCTGCTTTTAATCAGACAGTGTCCAGTCACTAAGGCATTGTGCATCCATTTTCTTCTGTTACCTTCGATAGAAGATGATGCTCAACAGCACTTTCCAGGATTTTTTCCTTAAGGTAAAATCATTTTGGGGTTTTTTTGATTTTCCTGCTTGGTATTGCTAAGAACTCACATTCTGGAGAAAACAATAGCTTTGCTTTTTTTCTTTGTTTGTTGTTTATTTTATAACATACTAATAGGTGCAGATGTGTTTATCAGTATTTCGTTGCACATTGATTTTTGCTTGCTCTGGCTGAGGTAAAGATGACTGGTATTTTGGTTTAACATGGTTGGAAAATGCTGTTTTAATGTAATTTATCTCAGGTGGGCACTTGCTGCTTTGTCCTGAGCTATCTGGAGCAATTCAGGTGGGCTGTGATGCAGCCTGCAATTCACGGGACGTGCAGAAAGCAGCATCTAGCAAAAAAGCACAGCCTAAATATTCTAAATAATGCTATTGTTTTGCATAACCCACGGACCCTCCCTTTGCTTCTGGAAGGCGTTCAAAATCCAAATCACATAAATCTGCAGCACCGCGCATCAGTACTGCATGTTTTACTGCTGGTGCTGCTTCCCTGTCTACGACCCGCCAGCACAGCTGCATTTCACAGGGACAAAATCGCAGGCGGGTTTCTGGGGGCCCGGAGATGGGCATTCCCGGGGGCTATAACAGAACTCCTTGCCTGGGGGGAACAGGTTGAGTCTAAAGCATGCAACGGTCAATGCTATTCCTTTGGCCGAAGCTTTCATCCGCAGGCAGCTTTGCCATGGCTCGGTGTGATGAGGATGCAGGAAGGGGAGCACGGGGATGATATCCTGGAGTCCCCGCAAGCTGGTTTAATGTGCTCGAGCTGTTGCAGGATCACTGTGGTAGCCGCTCGCACCAGGGCTGAATGCTAGTTAGCGGCTGAGAGCAGCTTTGTTGAAATAATTGTAGCTGAGGTTTGACGTTGACTAAAATGGATTCCCATCATTTGGAAGCGAAAGTGGGTTTCTCTGTAGGATATAAAGGAATTGTTTTGGTTTGTTTGTGTTTGCAATGTCTGGAAGTTACGGCTGGAGGCCCAAATGATCATTGCCCTTTGAAATGAACCCCAGGTGTTTTCCTTCATGGCAGTGGCCGGTGCAGCTCACACAAGGCGTTACGGGGGCTGTCCAGGGCAGCCAAGACAACTTCCCTGCTGCCTGACTGCTTCCAGCACCAAATGTTTACCCCGTCCTCCACTCCCTTGCTATGAGGTGGCCCTTCTAGCTGTGGTCTGGGCAGTAGCAGCGGTAGCTGGCCGGGTTTAGGCATATTTCTCGTTTGGAAATCACTAGGAGTTGCTCTGTCGCGTCGGTAATGCTGAACGCTGACCGTAAGCTACTGCAGTGATGGGACGAGCAAGCGTAGGGACGTGGAGAACTATCTTAATAGGTGTATGAGACCGTAGGCAACGTAAATCGAACCTGGATGAAGTTAAGACAATCACCTAAGGGTTTGCAGTAGGCAAATTAATCCTGTGTGATCTGTGTGCAATGTCCGTAGAAGCAAGATGAAGAGGTGAACAGACATGACCCAGGACTCTTCATTTGCCACATGTTCACTGATTGCAGATCTTTTATTGCAGAGTTTGAAATTTTGTCTAAGCGCTCCTCTGAGGTTTCTAAATTTGCTGATAGTGGAACAAACAGTCCTAAAATTTCACTTTTTTCAGTCCGTTTGTATCATTTTCTTCAGTCTTTGCAAATGCCGGTATACAGCTATGTTTCTCTTGACGGTCCCAGAGTCCACATGTAGAATTTGTGGTGAAAGACAGGCCATCAGGATGCAAGAATATTTGTGAGTTAGTGCTATTAAAACCAATGCAAGAGTCTTAATGGCCCTTTAATCTCCTCTTCTTTTTTGAACCTCCACTACAATAATATGTTTTCCCCTTGATGGAGCAGTATTTGTACTCCATATTTCATGCTTAAAATGCATTCAGTTGTCAGTTCAGAAGGAAAGTAAGTAGGCAACATTACCTAGGCAAATGCTTTAGCTAAATGCTTTCCTCATTGTTCCCAAAAGGAAAAAGCTGAGACAGCATGTAGCCGTAGTGCCCATCTACAAAATTTCTGATCTTTAGTCATATTTATTGGGTGCATGTATGCTGCTTATATTACTCTGCAGGATATGGATTTTCTTCTTACTGCAACATTTGGTGCCTATCAGCCTCAGTGAGATGCTCAAATTAAGTGCAGCATTTCCAGAAAGATGCTCCAGCAGACACCCAGGGTGGGGAAATTGCCAAAGAATTATTTGCTGTCTAGATGAATGAAGCAACTTTACTGTTAAACTAGAATTTATAAAGTTTAATAGGAAAATGGTCTAAAATAATGATTACTGAAGGTTGGCTAAAAGCTTGTTTAATAATGGAAATAGGGTTTTCTTCAGATTTATTTTTCCTGGTTGTTACCATCTCTTTCATGTCTCCAGTAAGTGCTTAAAGATGTCTGCTGTAGCTTAGCAGGTAAAAAAGAAGTGATCTGATGTGGGAACTGAGGAACCAGATTTATTCTGTGACTTTTTTTTTTTTTTTTTTTTTTAGTTACATTAACCTTTGCCCACAGAAAAATCATTAGTCTGTTAGGTTAGAAGGAGTATCTTCTGCTACATATCCCTGTTCCTTAGGTAGGGTCAGCTGCATTTAGACATTTCCCAAAGATATTTTAACCTGTTTTTAAGGACTTCTGTGACATATGTTTGTTCTTCCACATGTGCACATAAATATACGTGTCTATTTAGATACTTTAAAAGCAGGGCAGCATCCTGTTGATTCCTCTGTGCATTTACTTTTAGAAGCTGATTAGTCTTTACTCTGTTACAAAGGGCTGGTGAGATAATTTTAAGATGGTAAAATAAATAGATGTGGCTATTTTGCATTTCGATTCTATGTTCTGAATAGATGTTATGATCTGGTGGTGAGAGATGACAATTGGCAAACTATATCTTAAAGAACAGTCAAATTTTTAAAGGAAAAATGTATTTGTAATAAGAGAAGGAAAAATTGTCAGCAGATTTAGAACATTCTTAAAAAAATGTGATCTTGATTTAAAACAGACTCTTGAACTCGCAACTGTCTGGCAAATTATAGATGCAAGTCCCCTTTTTCTCTATGTTTTGTTCATATTAATGTAGTGATTGACAGAGGACTTTGGGAAAAGTGTCCAGCAAGAGCTTTGAATGTTTGCATAACAGATTTCTATTTGGTTAGAAAAACAGCTGTTTATTTTAAGTGCGAATACCGTTAAAGTGATAGGAACAGGTAATACAGAAACTAGAGTTATAGAAAAGGAAAGTTTTGAAAAACAAATGTTTTCATATTTCTCAAAAGGCATCAGGAGTTTGGGGGATCTATAATCAAAGGTCTAGCCGGTGAAGCCTGCAGGTCGCAGACAGAGGCAGCTCAGCAATTTGCGCAGTACAAGTTAGGCACGCACAGGCTGGTGTCTTGATGTTGTTCTGAACTGCTGTGACTAGAGCGTTCTCTGACCCCTGCCGAGAAACACCATCAAAATAGTTCAGAGAATGAGCTTTATGCCTTTGCCTTCTGACCACCAGCTCTGAGCTAATGACACACAGGTGCGTGTCTCTCTCCATCCCTTCTCCAAACTGGAGTAAATATAACAGAAACAGACAGGCATGATCTGAATCATTTTGCCTTTTTATCATACTCCTTTTATTGGAGCATTTCATTCCTCTGCTAATATATGGTTTCCAAGAAAGCACAGTACCGCAGACATAGGAGTCCTATCAGAGCATGATTTTTACACTAAGGCTTCTAAAAGGTCTTTCCTTCATTTAGGCCTTGTTTTTTGCTAAATTAGTTTTCCTCTTCTATTCTGGCAACATTCACAAGTAGCTTTTTGGTATTGACACTTCTTGGTTATTTAACATGTCAGAACCCTTCCAAAATAAGATGTTATCTGTTGAATTAATGACATTTGCATATGTGTATTTGCATGACGTGGATGGGCACTAAGGTCTACTTAAGGGATTGCTTGAAGAATGTAAGCTTCCTTCTTACCCAGCTCTGTCTGGGTCATTAGTGGGCCCACAAAACCCTGAGGATGCTGCCCTGGGTCAAAGGAGAAGTTGTACAACTCTCTGTTAGTGAGAGGCAGGCAACACTCCTCGAGGGCTTTGTGAGACTGTACACCTGGACTTCTTTCCACTATGCTCCCCTTCTCCTTTCTGATGAAAGATTCAACAGTGTAGCTGGCAGCAGTGAAATGAGCTCTTCTAATCCCTTTTCTCTGTAGACATTTTGTAAGAGCAACAAGTTGAAATTATGCCTGCTCTCAGTCTTTCTGCTATTTTAGTTTAAATGGGTAGCATTGTGTTCTTCAGTGACCTGTCCTGGAAGACCACAAAAAGACATTAATTTTGCAAACAGCTGTGCTGCCTGAGGACAGCAGCGTCCCAGCTGCTCAGCTCCACTCACAAGCTAGACGCTGCCACCCCCACAGTTCTGTCGGCGGTGGGTTCGTGTGAGCGCTCCCTTCTAGACACAACATGCTGGGTTAGTGTAGTGCTTCCCGTTTGGAAACTGGGAGAGCAGAGGCCTTCAGAGTATGGATGCTGATGAACCAGGGTCAGCTAACAAAGCTAGGTCAGGAGAATGTCTATAATTGGTTGCTGTTCTCATTCACAAATAAGCATTTCTTTCATTCCTGGACTCTGTACAAATACTGTAGAAACAAAATAGCCTTTCAAAGCAGAATCCAAAGCAGTCTGTGATACAAACTTTATCAGGTTAGCTAGATTTAGCTGTTTACCTAGAAGATCCACCCAGATATGCTCGTCATATGGAAGAGTATGTATGATGTTCGTAAGAACAGTGTTTATTTCGGTCAGACAGAATGGAACCGTTAGTGGGCATTATGCTGGGTATTAACATATAGATCATGCTGACATCAGAAAATACAGCACAATACACAAAACATGGAAATAATATTCAGCCTTTAAAGAAGAGATCTGTGCCATGTCTGTCACTTTAAAGAAGCATGCCCTTGGTATCTGTACCTCATATGCTGGATGATCTAAATTCCGTTGTGATTCAGAAATTTACCACATTATCTAGCAGAAAAATCTTGAATCCTGAAATACACTCCTAAAATCTTAACTGTTCAATCAGTGTGCACCATTAATTGCATAATAGCCATAAACTAGTTCCTAACAGAATGTAATCTATGTGTGTATATGTAGAGTTAGTGAAAGGAGAAGAGTAACATGATTTAGAGGCAGTTATTTATGGGCAGGATTTGTAAGTTGAATGCTCAGCGAAGCTCAGTGAGCAGCATAGTCAAAACCCAGTCACAGTATCATTAGATTTATTGCTCCCTGACCAGTTTAGACACAGAAAATTTATTCTAAGTAATGAAGAATTAGAGGAGTAATGGAGACGGTGGGAGGAGTAACGGAGACAAGTCAAAAGTGCCACATGCCTTCACTATGTCCACTTGCCAGAAACTTCTGAAAGGCCTGAAATAGTCACTGTCTCCCTTCCCTTTTCTTTCATGTATCTTAAAATTCCTGATATGGGACGGAAGAAAAAGTACCAAAGGACCCAGAAGGAAGGTGGTGTTCTCCTGTTATTGGCTTGGCTGGAACTAAGAAAGTCTGGAAGTTCTGTTTGAAACCTAGAACACAATATTGTTCCAGCTTAAAGTTTTCCCAATCCATTTCGGATACATCAGCAACAGGAATCTCAAACAACAGTCTTTGAACTGTCTGACATTCATCATCATCTGTTCAATACGAGCAGCACATGAAATTCTGCAACCTAGGAATTCAGGCTTTTGGAAGAAAATGTGGGAGGAAAATAACACTGACATTTTTAAAGGACGGTGCAGTTGTGATGTACTTATTTCATCATATGAAAAGCTGATGTGGGGCAATTACATAACTAAACTCAGGTGTTCATTTGCTGACTGCATAGGAAGATTTAGTTGCCTTTTGCCAAAAGCAATTATGCACTAGATTCCACTTCTCATTTGAAAGAGCCTAACAGTTTTGTTCTAGCACATACCTGGATGAAATTCGTGAGAGCTCTATCCGACATGCAAGTCATTGGTTGGCTTGAGTAAGTTACTTGGGCACCTAAGTGGGAAGTCTCACTGTTTTCCCGATGGATTTGAGGTGACTAAAATGCCTGCTGTTCAGCACTGCCTGATCTGGAGCATGTCTGATACCTACCTCACTGGCACCTCCACTTCAGACTGCAGAGCGTCCAACGTGCCCTCTGTGTTCCCAAGTGTCCTGCTCAGAACAGCCGAGTTCCATCAGGGTTCAAAGCCAGGCATGGAGACACTTCAGCTTCGCATAGCTCTCTAGAGGGAATCAGAATCAAGCTCTTTTACTTCTCTTGCTGGCCTTTTTTTTTTTTTTATCTTGCATTAATAATTGCACAGTTGTTCCTCTTCGTAAGAAGGGATGCAAAGCCTTCTTGTTAGAGTGATGTCCCTGCAATTGAGAATGGCATGATGGGGAAGAGGTGGTTAAGAAACATCTATGGCTGAGAAAGCTTAGAAAGCTTAAAAAGTACTTTGGGAGCAATTGCTCTATTCACCAGGTTACTGCATAAAAAGTGAGCACCGTCAACCCTTCCTCCTTTAAGTGCCTTTTCTACAGCAAAGTCTTCATGTTGTAACCTGTGAATAGCCGAAGGAGCTCACGAACAGGTGCCGGGTCAGACATGCTCAACGCATGTTGTTCTGCGCTCAGAGGTTTCTCATCAGCATGCAGGTGGAGTGAATTGCTCAGCAGATATCCAGGCTGCCTCTCCAGTCCGACTTGGACATTCAACACTCACCCCACTTTTTAACCTCATAGTAGCCCTAAGGGCCTTGGTTGGGTGTTCTGACTACCTTGCCAGACCACTTATGTTTTTTTAAGTAACTAGGCAAATATAGTACCTAGTCCGAGTACTACTTGTGCCCTGCCTGCATTGTTTATGGCTTTACAATGCTTTCTTATTTTATGGATAACAGGGGCTGTCAATATGTATGCTATCGCTTTAACAGTCCTTCATGAAAAATAGGTGCCTTTCCCCTGCTAGAACTACAACTAGCATTGGTCGTGCATAACACAGGGTTTTGGGTTAATGTAGATTCCTAAAATCCAGGTGTGCCCTGCTCACTAGCCTTGGAGAAGACAGGCGTGCTCCCCACCCCTCCAACGAAAGCTGCAATTGCACCAAAAGAAGTTTGCCTTACTTGGAGCCTGAAAGAGAGTGTGTATGTGTAATTCTGTAGCCTATTGCTTGGGGCCATCATACTGAATTGTGCAAGTCTTGGGTTGGGTTCATCACCCCAAGGATTCTCATGCAGCCTAACTAATGTCTTGAGCTGTGTGCCGCATCCTGGCACAACTTCAGCAAGGTGGAGTGGAAAAGGTGCCATGCCTTAAATGTCCTTTGTGCTCTACGCTTAGGAGTTGGAGAAAAAGTTGAACCCAGATGTCCTGTTTCCTGGACAAAAGTGTTATTTGCTGAGCTGTTCTTTAAAAGGTATTGCTGTTGTCACCCCCTTGTTGACAAGAATACTTTTGCATATGAAAGATGTGAGCATGCTGCTCTCAGTGCTAGAATGATTGTAAACATGTCTCTTTCTCTCTGAAAAAGCTTGTGCAGAGGGAGCTGTTAATTCTCCCATGTCAAGATTATTCTAGACATGGAATTAATTCTCTCGTGGCACGATTTGGTCATTTCCTTGATTTTATGTGAAGGATATTTCATATTATGTCAATAGATAAAATCGGTCCAGGTTCAACATTTTCTCCTTTTGAGTATTCAGGGCCTCCAGAACATTAATCTTCTTTGAGAAAGCACTCCTGAAAACATGTGTCCCCATTAGGTCTCTCCTGACCCTGGTGTTCATCATAAGACATTGACAGGTTGTGATGAATTACTCTATGTCTACTTTTCCATTTTTCCGTTAACTTTGTACATCAGGCTTTTTTACCTTTTCTCATTGTTTTCTTGGTCCTCTCTGCTCTGTTTTGCTCCTGTTTGTACTTCCTTACTAGTAAATAGTATTGAAGGTCCATTCAGAGCCTTACACTTTACTGTAATAGTACTTCATTTCAAATAGAATTCAGCAGATTTGTGCCATCTTGTAAAATTCTGCTTGTGTGTGTAGTCACCATTTCTTTGGCAGTTACCACTTTCCGTTGTTAGCCTTAGTCCAAATACGTAAGCAAATACATAGCTTTCATCATCATAAAAGCATCATAAAAGAGAAAGAAAGTGGAGGAAACAGTTATTCTGCATATTACAGATTTATAATATTTGTCTTTTTGGTTTCTTGTCTTTTTTTAAAGGCTGAATGTGGAGAGAAAAGCCTAGTTAAAAATTCATGTCTGTTCTCTTGAGGATAAGAAGGAGGTATTTGGAACTTTAGGCACTTTTGTATTTCTTCTTTGGTTGAACAGCTACTTTTCATATTCTTTTCCTTTACCATGATGTGACTTAGTGGAGAATCCAAATTCATTATAAACTCAGAAAACATATTTTTTTCTGAGTGAGTTTTACAAGAATCACTAATTACAAGGTGAAACCAAAGCAGCCAAATCAGTCATATAAATGAAAGTATATGCTGTACATCATTTTAAATAGTACCACAGGGATTATACATAGATAATGTTCAAGAAAGTGCTGGGTAGTCTTGCATCACAATTTCCCATGGTATGATATTCTGTGCTGTGCCACATTTTAGACTGAAGAAGCTCTCTCTGGCCAGATTTGCTAATGATCATTCTATCCTGGAGTAAGCAGTTTGTTCTTGCAAATTTTTCTCATACTTGCTGCTTAGTAGGAAGCTGTGTTCATTCTGTTGAACTCCATAGAGTTTTTTCTTTCTTTCCTTCAAACTCAAATTATAATTGCTTTCCTTAAGCTCTGGGTTTCCTTCAGTTTTGTAATCTCTGGCTTGATCAGTCTTTAGCTCATTAGGACATTTTTTCCCACTGTTTTAATCCATAGCGTATAGTCATTCACTAGCAAATAGACTTGCCGTAATGATTTGCCATAATTGCAGAGATTGTCCCCACGTCCTGCATGTGTAGTATTTGAACAAAAACTAAAATGCTCTTGGAGTGACTCTTGTATGCATTTTCTTGGGTAGATTAACAGTCCATGGAAAATTAACAGTCCTCGGTGTTCACTTTCTCTGAATAATATTTTATGACAAAGTAATTATCTGAGAGCTCCAAAATCTGACTGTGATTACAGGCATTTACCTTGTAGCTTATCTTCACACATTCTGAATTCCGGATTCAAAAGCAGTCACTCAGAACACCTAGAAAAACAGGGTCAATGGGAAACTTACTGGGTACAAAAGCATTTGGAATCAGTACCCAGGAAGGCTTTATCAACAATTTTTGATCAAATGTTTCAGATGAGAATTCAGGGTCGTCTGGTCTAGGTTTGACTCTGTCCAGTGTCTCCTTTAATGGGCAGCATGAAGAAATGGGAAGTAAACTTATTAAAATTGCAGTTGCAGATCCTGCCATTTTGCAGAGACTGAAGATGGCAGACACTGAAAAACAGTATTAGATTTCTAAATACTCCTGGCAAATAAGAAGAATGATTGGGGACTATAGGATGTTGTACAGAAAGGACAAAGACACCAATACAGTCACTCACGTAGGAGTAACCAAATGTCGAGATCCGAGATGGGAGATGAATGGCTGACCAGAGACGGACCATAGAGTTAGAGTGGATCACAAACTGAATGCAAAATAAATTTTTACTGTTTAAAAAAAGATGGATAATAATATGGTACTTAGGAATATGGCCAGCAAAACAGGTGAAGTAGTCTTGCAGCTCAGTTCAGCTTTGGTAAAGCCTCACATAGAAAGAGTAGCCTTGGGGCTGCTCTCCAGAAAAGATATGAACTGGCTGGAGAGACTGCAGACAGAATAACAAAAAATCATCAGAGATCTATAAAACATAACCTATAAAGACAGAAAGAAGAGTGATTAGTTGAAAGAGGGGTGCCAAAAGAAGAGACATGATAACTGTCTACAAATATGTAAAAGGCACGGAAGGGAATAATCTGTTCTTTAGCTTCATGCTGGACAGGACAAAAAATAAAGTGCTTAAATTGCAGCAAGAGTGATTGAAGTGGGACATAAAAAAATATTGGCAAGGGACAATGAAATCACTAGAACAGGTTGTCTGGAGAGGTGGTGTAGCCTCTATTACTGGAGGTCTTTAAGAAGCATCTGTCAGGAGGGATTTTATTAAAATAGTAGTTTCTAGAAGATAGTTTTATTAAACTTGGTTTGTGCTAAAGATGGATTAGCTGGTCTCTGAGATCCCGTCTACCTTTTTTTTCTGTGATCCTGTTGTTTTTTGTATGTCATTAGAGTACTTTTCCCTGTAGTCCTGGCATGCTATAGACACTCGGTAGGGAGTGCAGACTCATTCTTCTAACCGTCATGGTGCAGTGAGGGCTGCCAAGAGAGCGTTATCATTGCTTGCAAACTCTGTGATCAACGGTGGAGACTGATGAATTTCCAACTAAGTTATCAAGAATCTCTTGAATTCATGGATAAGACGTGCAGACACAACAAAACTATAATAGCTTAAACACTTTTGTGAATCCTCAATCAATATCTTTCATATATGTTCATATATGTTTTCACCTTGCTGTACAATTGCCAGGCAGTGCCATTATTCAGTTCTTAGATTGGAGTCTTGTTAGATTGTTTATCTCCTTTGAAGTTAAGATCACCCTAAATTTGACTCAGGCCTTGCAACAGTCTTGGCCAAGTATTTTCTGTAAACTTCCTGTTCTCTCTCGATGCGATTTTGCAAGCTGACAGAGGACCCTGTGTTTCGTTGGAGATTCATGGTGTGTCTTTATGATTGACCAAAAAAGGCTGGAATGTTTTCTTTAATGTGCATTCCTTCTTAGGGGCATCCTAATTGTGTCAGGGGTTGTTGCGTAAGATGATCAGGAAAGACTAGCTGGATTCTTCTCCCTACAGTTTTCCTCTTTATGATGATATAATGTTCACTTTAAATAGATGAGAGTTTCTTTTGGAGAAATTAATTAGATGCCTGGAAATATCGAGCCCTTCATCTATTATATATATAATCAGAGAGAAATGCTACAATCCACATACTGCAGAAAACTTCCAGAATAAACATCTCTATCTTCTCTTTTTCGGCTGTGTAAATATTCTCTACTCCCTGGTCCTTCTGCTCTATTAAATGAATGATTTTTGTTTGTTTAGCTTACCTCTTTTGGTAGTGTGGAGTTTGTGCAAAGACTTTGAGAAAGAGACGGGAGTTTTTTTCCTTAAGCTATCCTAACAGTCTCTTCAGTGATAATGAAAACTTTCCAAGTTGGGGCTCCCCACCCAACTCACCATTTTCCAGCAGTGTCATTTGCCAGGTGCATAACCATGCAACAAACATTTAATTTAGAGTAGCACAAAGAACATTTGTTCTACTCAAGTTTTCCAACACCCTATAACAAATCCAAGACCTCTAGAAGACCAAGAGCCAGAACTAAATTATGTCTTAAGGGAAAAGCAGTAAGATCAAGGACCTATATGAGCAATGAATTCATTGAATAAACTCTGAGCATCCAAAGACACTAACCATGCTATAGATGAGGATGAAAGAGCTAGCAGTGGTCTCTATCAGACTGACCTGGGAGTGAAATTGTGTCCTAGCCCTTGGTCTGGCAATTAGTCTTGCCCTGAGCACGTGAACAGGACATAGTCACCTGCATTACCACTGGAAATGCAATTACCTACCACTGGAAATGCAATTACCTAAAACTTGACTGTAGCTGAATCCAATCATTAGTGTTGCAGAGGAAAGCAGGAAAAAACATACAAGTTAAGTTATGTATGGGAGGGGGAACAGTGACCTGTGGGGTCTTTCCAGGAACCTGCAGTCCACAAAAAGAAAGGCTCTGAAGCGGGGGGATCGGTTTCATGTGAACAGAGTGTCAACACAGAGGAAATGAATCTCTTTGAAACTCCCTTGCTGACAGTAAATGGAATTCTGCTTCAGGCCAGACTCTGTTAGGAACTGCAGTAGCATTTGCAGCTTTCTTGTCAGGTGTTTGTTCAGGAGGACTTCTGTCCAGTTCTAAGTGATGATTCTTTCTTCATCTTTTAGCAGATAAGGATACCAGAGTACTCTTGTTCCATGACACTATTATGTTCCTGTCACACTTCCCAAATATGCCATTAGTACCTAAATGACTCCTTACTGCATGCCCTTAGTAATAAGAGAAACTGCACAATGACTTCATTTCTTGTTGATTCATCCCTTGCTGTTTTGAGGTGGATTTGAAAGTGGCTGAACAATCAGTCTCGGAGGGTGGTGATTAGCAGCACCAAGTCCAGCTGCAGACAAGTCACTAGTGATGTTCCCAGGGGTTGATGCTGGGGCCAGTACTCTTTAACATCTTCATTAATGATCTGGATGATGGGTCTGAATGCACCCTCAGCAAGTTTGCAGACGATACCAGACTGGGAGGACCGGCTGATACTCCAGATGGCTGTGCTGCGATTCGGAGGAACCTCGACAGGCTGGAGAAGGCTGTCAGGAACCTTGTGAAGCTCAACAGAGGCAAGTACTAAGTTCTGCCCCTGGGGAGGAATAACCCGTTGCACCAGTAGAGGCTGGGGGCTGACCAGCTCAGGAACAGCTTCTCAGAGAAGGACCTGGGGGTCCTGGTGGACAAGCTGAACATGAACCAGTTGAACATGAGCCATTGGCAAAGAAGGCCAGTGGTATCCTGGGCTGCATTAGGAAGGGTGTTGCCAGCAGGTCGAGGGAGGTGATCCTCCCCCTCTGCTCAGCCCTGGTGAGGCCGCATCTGGAGCACTGTGTCCAGTGCTGGGCGCCCCAGTACGGGAGAGACATGGAGCTACTGGAGCGAGTCTGGTGGAGGGCTGCAAAGATGATCAGGGGCCTGGAGCATCTCTCATACAAGCAGAAGCTGAGAGAGCTGAGACTGTTTATCCTGGAAAAAAGGATGAAGAGAAGAGAAGGCTCAGGGGGAATTTTAGAAATCTTTATAAATATCTGATGGGAGAGCGTGAAGAGGATGAGGCCAGACTCTTCTCAGTGGTGCACAGTGACAGGACAAGAGGCAATGATCCCAAACTGAAACACGGGAAATTCTACCTGACCACAAGGAAATATTTCTTCACTGTGAGGACGGTTGAACACTGGAACAGGTTTCCCAGAGAGGCTGTGGAGTCTCCATCCTTGCAGATGTTCAAAACCCGACTGGACATAGTCCTGGGCAACCTGCTGTAGCTGACCCTGCTTGGGCAGAGGGGTTGGACCAGAGGATCTCCAGAGGTCCCTTCCAATGCAGCTGTTCTGTGATTCAGCTGCTGCCTGGCCCTCTGTCCCTTATCTGCTGTAATCAAGTACGTACCTCAAAGCTGCTATTCTTCTCGCACTCCACTAACGTGTGTGGAGCAGCGATCACATCTCTGAGTCAAAATATCATGACTGCAGTTCTGTCAGTATCTCTGCTAGTCCCTCTGTCCATTGGTTTGTACGATTTGGGGAACTGCTACTTCCTGAACTTCTGCTCCTTTCGAAAATAGACCTATCAATTGCAAGTTGCTAAACAGATTCTCCATCTTGTTCTGTCTGAATTATTCATTTTGTTTTAGCATTTTATTCTTTCAACAGTGCTAAGATCTATACTTTTTCTTCTTTCAAAATAGATTTTGTGACTTTTTTTAGTGACTTCGGTTTCCCTGCTGCTTATTTTTTTCCCATTGCTCCATTTCCTTATTACAGTTACTGTTCCATTTTCCCAGCAAAGTTTATCCAGCTACAGTCAAGTCCTGCAAGTACAGTTGTAGGTCAACTTTATCGTGGCATCTTCTGCCCTCTCTTTGTTTTATTGTCTTTTGTAATTTGAAGCTATAAAGTCAAAAGCAAGAGGCTCCTTTCTGCTGAGAGACATACAGAAATTTCTGGCTCAGTGTTTGCATATTTTAAGTTTTACTTCTGCTCAAAAGATCATTAGAAACACTCAGAAGACACAGTGCTCAAAAGCACCTCAAGGTCTCCACTTTGTGAGTAGAATTTTATTTACTCTGAGAATCCGAAACCTTTTTGCTTTAGGGATTCTTCTGCAGGCTGAGACTTTTCCCCATGCATAGCAATCAATCAAAATCTTCTTCTTTATGAGCAGCAGCAGCACTTGAAATATTGGACCCATAACCCTTGCGCAAAAAAGAAAAAAAAAAAAGATAACTGAAGCTTTCAGTTTCTCCATAAAGCCTGAGCTTCTTTTTTGCAATTAACCCATTCATAAAACTATTCTCAAAATGGACAAATATATTGATAAAATAGTCAAAGTACTACTAACTAGAAACAATATGATCTTTCTTTTAACATGACTGTTTGAGAGAGACCTCGTAGACAGTACAGTTCTCTGTTTAAAAACCAGTCATGCCTGGCTTCTTGAGTAACCAGGAGAAAAAACTTATTACAAAATAAGTGAAACGCAAGGCAGCCCAGAACTTGCCAGAGCCAAACAGAATCCGAATACCAACAGCTCTCAGTTCAGCTCTGAATCCAAATTTCATAACTCTTAGTAGTTTCCTAGCTTGGCAAATGGGCTGTCTTGCTCTTCAACAGTGGATATTACAAAATAAATAAATTTGCTTTCTAAAGAGAAATCAGTCATCAGTAATTATCTCCACAAAACTTACTCCTTCAGCCTCATTCTAATGTAACTGACTTTGCACTGACATAATTATTTACTTTTTATACACAAATCTGTTTTTAATAATGACTGAGTTGCTGCTTTTTGTTAAAGCAAAAAGGTAATGGACTAAATTAATCTCTGTTGTAAACCATGCAGGTCTTAGCGGCTTTAAATAGGTTAAAGTGCATCTTCCCTATTTTCTAACATGCAGAATTAAACTGTGTCCCCTTTTCATTGTTTATTAAATTAAGAAAGTTACTGAGCCTCTGTCAGTTCTTGGCAAGCTTTGGAAAGCATTCTCCTTGCAACCGTGTCTGCTTTTGTGTCGGCATTTTGCTACACTCCCCTTGTCTCACTCCTGAATAATAAAGATATTTATAAAAGAGAAAACAAAGGCCCCAGTGCTGCAATTTACATGGCAGACGAAACCCTCTTAACTTTTATCCAAGCAGAGCAGAGAAGGACTCTTTTTCCCATATAAAAGGATTTACTAAGTAACAGAAGGAAGAGTAATTCAGGAATTATCCAACAAGTTCCCTAAGAGATGATCTAAGAATTAATATTTTAAGAATTTTTTGGTACTCAGATATTTGTGCTATACAAGATGGAGGGGAAAAGATTTACCTGGCACCAAGGAGTGTCAGTGGAGAGCATGTAACTTTGTCATCTTTATGTCATCTTTAGTGAAAGATGATGGATCTAAATATATTTGCTTTCCTCTGCTCTTCCCATTTCTTTTTCTAGGTTTTAAATCACATCAGCTTTTTCATCAGTGATGGGATCAGCGTCTAGCAGAAGGGGTCCCATGCTCTGCTCAGTTAATGCTCTACTGATAAGAAATACATAAACAAATAGTAGAGTAGCAAGTGCAGCCACTTTTCTAAGCAATAACAAAAATTGGTTATATGAGGTATTCATATAGCTATGGTGCTTAGTGGCTTTGTGTCCAAGCCTGGTCATGAGGTTGAAACGGTCCTTCCTTACGTAAAATAACAGGGGTCTTTATAGACTCCAGTGATGCCACTTACATCTGCTTTCTTTTCACTAAGTACAAGAGTTCCTCTAGCACTCTGGAAACTCAGCAGGAGAGCTGTCATTCTAACTGTTCTCGTTAGGAATATTACTATTCCTATTACTGTAGATAGGATTTCGAGGTGCCCAGGCTTAGATTCTGAAACTCTCATTTATTTCTGTGTGAGCAAGGCACTTCATCTAGCAGAGAGTTGTTTCCTTGTCAGTAAAATTAGTGTAACAACACTTCATCAGTACAGCAGAAGTATGGAACATTTTGGTTGATACTTACGAGGTCCTTAAAGCCTGAAATTATAAGGGTCATGAAAAAATAGGTACAAGTATACGTCTATATGCAGATGTACATGTACATAGCTTTCACAAAGCTAAAATGTGTAAATAGTTGTTTTTTATATTTGCAGGTTGCAGTGTTATTCATGTCTATAAAGAGGCTGTAAAAAGAGCACTGTCTTGTCTTTCATTAGTGTCATGTCCCTGCCGGATCTGCTCAATGCATATGTGTTTGTTCTCAAAATCCAAATCGCAGTATACAACAGAGTAAAAAAGAAATTGGCCTTTCCACTTTCCTTTTCTGTCTGTATCCACACTTCATCTTCTTTGCCCTGAACATGTACTAACTCAGCACCTACTGATTGTTAAAATTAAAGCTACCACATGAACTGGGCTGTGAGGCAATTTTTGGTAATGGAGAAATCCAGGCCTGGCGGAGTGTGATAGTGCTAAAAGCTGTGACTGGAATGCACTGGGCAGCCTGTCTCGGGGAGCCTGAGCAGTTCCTCGCTCCTCAATCCCTTGTTAACAAAATTGCTTTCAGCACTTGCTTTGAACTGTCCCATCTATCACTGTTTTTTTTTTAAAGGAAACTGATCTCTGGATGAAGGACTTGTGCAGTGATGGCAGAAGGGTAATGTAAGATGATGGTATGTGACATTAGAGATGAAGGAAAGTGACTAAATATTTACAGGTTAATGCACTAATTACATCTATAGAGAGGCTGTGAAAGTAGCACTGTCCTGTCTCCTTTCAGTCCTATCACTTCCATGTTGAATCTGTTCGAGTTGTTTCTAGCTGGTAGCCACCAGCCTTGCTTCACTTTGCATCACCAAAGGTAATGTTTGTATCAAATTTTGCCAACTCTCCCTGTCTCTGGCTTACACACAGTGATTCACACACTTGGTGACACCTCAGATAACTCTAACCCCACGGACTGGCATATTAACACCTCACTGAAACGGAATAAACAGCAGTGGAAGCTGTGCATGAGGTAACAGAATCCTCCAGAGTTGCCTTTAAAGGTGACCAGGACAAAAAATAGTGACATCTATTTCCCTTCGAGAAAGCAGATGGGACTCTGAGCTCACACAGGGAGCAGATCTGTAGCATGAGTGGATGTAAGTAACAGAGTGCTGCTTTAAAGGGCCAAGTAGGACTGGAAAAGGGGAAAAAAACCATTCCGTTCTTTCACGCTGCCACTGAGACGACTGTCGTGCTATTGCACTAGTTTGGACGGACGCCTGGGGCAGACCCGTCTCCAACACAGCTACGCCGTCCAGTCAGGTCGGCTTCCACTCTCCCTAGTTATCTGCATCACTTGTTTTCTCATGGATTTGAAGTTAAATCATTTAGCAGTTAAAAAACAAAAAGAAACACTGATGGACACTGAAACAATACCGACACTAAAACAGGCACTGAGACAATGGAAATGTAAGAGGCATCTACCAGACTTCTCAGGCAAAAATTTATTCTGCTTCATTCAAAAAGCTGAAGTAAAAAATAATGTAGCCAAAAATATAAATAATAATCATGATAATAAAAAAACCCAGTAGACATAGAACAGATACTTTTATCGCCCATACAGTTGAACGGAGTGTACCGTGGTAAACATTGCTGCACTGGGCACTGGCCAAATTGCTTTATTCGAATGACCTTTGGTTGCAAAACCATGCCTGCTATGCGAAAAGTAAATAAATAAATAAATAAAAGTTTGCAGTGGTTAGCTGATCAAAGCTATTGTTTGTCACTGTGTCCTCAGCCGAAAGCAATGTTACAACCTACGGACCACATAGATTCGTTTGTGTGAGGTCTGATGGGAGCTGATAATTCTGTAGCCCAAGAAGTTGAGGAGGAGGAAATGGATGGATGTCAGGTTTTTGCTTTGGGTTTTTTTTTCTCTAGTGGTTTCTTGCTGTATTTTTGAGCTGTACCTTTCATATATCCTATATGAGAATTTCTCAGTGTTGAGCAATAACAATTTTTGTAAGATGCCAGATTACAAATGGAATTAAATGGTGTCACAAGTCTGTCTTGTGCCACTGTTCCAACATGCTTACCTTAGAACTAGATTTACTGACTAAAACTCACACTGGAACAAGGGCAGAGAAAGACTATTAGATGATAGGGAAACAAAAGGCCTACGAAGGGAATACAGAGACCAGAGTTATACTCAAAGTGCAAAATGCCATATGGCATAGAGATATTTGAATTATCTTTAAACTAGATAGCCAGAGGACTAAAGCAAGCAGAGAGCCCTGTGTGCCTGGGTTTGCCCTGTTCTTCTTCCAGTAGGAGTAGAAAAGAGGAGGGAAAATAATGCAATTACTTCTTAAAATGAGGTCTGATAATTTTCTGAGTTGGATCATATGATACGGTGACCGGAGATATGAAGAACTTGGGATATCTCTCATGTTCTCTGTTCCTGTGAATTTGTCTGTGCTACTAGTCTGTGCTTCTGTTCTAGACTGGAAAGTCTTGGGGCAAGGACTGTAGAAGTCCAGGCATAAAATGACTGAGCCCGACCCAGGCTCAAAACCTTTCTGTTTTATACTCTGGTAGGCAGAAGTGGGGACATCTGTAACAAGATAAACATGAATATCTGTCTCTGATGCTGGTGTCCTGCCATGCTTACATAGCATTTTCATTTGAATGTGTGCTTTTTATCTGAAAAACCATGCAGATATGATCCTCCTGTAAGATCCCCATGACCAGCGCATCAGAAAAAATCAGTCATCTCGCATTGTCATCTCCTTGCATCCTTGTACCACTGCAAAAAGTGGTACCTTGCACAAGCCGCAAAAACTGACAGGAGTTGTGAATGGGAAGGAAATACTTGGGGGAGTGTGGAGGGGAAAATAGTGGTGCTTGCTTTTGGGTAACCGTGTGGCCCTCCTTGTCCGGAAACTGAGTTCTCTAAAATTCTGGCTTTTATCTTTGAGCATACTCACAGCCAGAAGTGAAACGATGTATTTTTTGCTTTTAATACAGGGAGAGCAAATGGAGGAAAAGAGGAATGGGGAAGCAGATAATGTGCGGGTGGAGCTGGGTGTTTGTGTGTGTGTGTAAGAGAGAGACAATCCGCTCTGCTGGAAGAAGCAGCTCCTGCTAGCTGGCCACGGGGAATGCTGTCTCCAGTGCAAGTAATTTAGGGGCCAGCAACTGGCTGGCGAGGTCAAGGCCCAAAGAATCCAGTACCAAATAAGAAAGCAATGGAACTGGAAAGTCAGCAACACAGTGCCTGTCAGATTTGCACCCACAAATACAATATTATAAAAACAAAGATCAGAAAGCAGAGACGTATAAAGACAATATAAGGCATTTAAAAGAAGTATGCAAAGGGAAAAATAATCCCTTCTTTACCCCCACATCACCTTACCCGGCTCCCAGCTACACATGTTTTTGTCAAGTTCTCAGTTCATTTTTCGGGCAATGCTGTATCATTTCCCACAGAGGAACGAACAGAAGCTGGCGGATATATTGCACGGATAGCCAGAGCTGGAAGCGGTGCGAGGTGGCTTAGCCCTGAGACACAAGCACAGCTGTTAAAGGATAACTTTGAGTGCAGCGATGCCAGGAGTGTGACACTTGTGTACAGCAATGCTGGACGTGTGGGAATCAGGTAGGGTCTGCGTGGGTGTGACAAGCCAGCGTTAAATAGTAGATTGGTACTAAACTCAAGCTCACAGCTTCATACCAAGTGCAGTGTAGGGTGCTGTTTATTGCACAGTGAGAAGCTGAGCTGAAAAAGAATAAGCTTTCACCATGGTTTTTGCCTGAAGCAAATGAAACTCGTATCACAGAGACATATCACAAGAGAGAATCCCGGAAAGAACAGGGTGTGCTATTATTTATGCCTAGCAGAGGCATAACAAAATTCAAGGGTTGCAAAATCAAGTTAGGAAAATGCACTTCGGGAACATGACATGGATTTTTAATGGTGGAGGTGGGCAGTAATTGAAACATGCTATCAAAAGAAGTGGTTAATTTTTCAGCATTCAAATAGGTAAATCAGGACTAGAAGTCTTTATAAAAGGTGCTGTCTAGTTTTGTGAGCAGTTACTGAGCTTGATGAAAGTTTTTTCACGCAGCAAGATGGATTAATACCCTTCATTGCATGTGTTAGTGGGCAAAATTTCTGTTCCAGAAATCAAATTAGATACTCACAGTGGTCTCCTTTAGCCTTGAAGAATAGAGAGTGTGGGAGAGGCAAAAATCCAAAGCTCAACTTTTTTGTGCAGTGACTGTTCTCTTAGGACAGGCAGTTTTTTACCACAGTTATGGGACATTATTAGGAAATATGATAACAGACTTACAGTAGGTGATTTAGTTGCATGAGCAAATAAAGCCAGTTAGCATATCCCCACAAAACATTCACAACAGATTTCAGTTCCTGTAAAAGAGCATTAATGACTGTACTCATTAGGTATTATAGAAGCAGCTTACAGTGACATATATATAGAAAATTAAGATGGCTAGACATTGAAATATTCCTTCACGTGATATTTTTAGTAAAAGTTCCATCAATTTCATGAACTTTACCTTGCGCTTTACTGTTTACTAAGGAGATTGACTATGGTGACTGCCTGAAGAGCCTCAGAGGGCCATGGTGACCCAGGTGACTCAGATTTCTTTCTTGTTATATTAGGAGAAAAAACTGCACAACAACTCTACTTTCCGCGGCCAGGCATGGTTAGTCAATCAGCCACGTATACAGGCCGTTAATACATAGATAGAAATTGGGGATGACAAACCTCACAGTCTGGTAGTCAGGGAAAGAACAAAAGTTCCCTGTATCTTACATATGAATTTCTACCTGCATGTTTTGGAGCCAGCAGAAATAGCATATTAGTCTTTCTTAAAAACAAGTTGATAGTGGACCAAAAACCTTTCCCAGTATGTAACTGCCTAGATCACTGTAACCATGTTTGTCTATTTTTAGTGACATTTTTCAGTGTCTTTCAAGACCTCTTACCTTGATGCATTTCCTACTCTGTTCATGTTTGGAGGAATGTAGGCTGGCTAATGCTGTACATAGGCAGAAAAAGGAACAGAATTACAGCTTGGAAATGTAAAGAACCCATGAAGTCATCCATTCTTCTATCCATCTACCCTTAAATAACATTGTGAGGTTTGCTTTTGAAAGGCTCCCGCACAAGTGTGTCAACCACTTCCAATAAGAGATTTCACTGTCTTAAAAACCCGTTGCTATGAAGAGGCCCCAGATATTCTGTCTTGATGATCTTCTCCAAGAGTTAAGAAGTCATAGGTCTCACAGCCATTGTGCAAGTTCAGCCCAGATATTTATGGCTACCAGACTTACTTCAGTCAAAACTAAAATGTGATCTTCTGCATGAATTCTTAGCCTGGGGAGCCCCAGCCCTAAGAAGAATCAAGAGCATGTGTCAGAGGGTAATGAATATGCTCCATTTCCTATGTTATTTGGTGGGCTGAAGACTCCTGATTTCAACCCAGATCAGAGCTTGTAAGCAGTAGTTTAGGAAAGGTTGAGAACTGGTGGATTTTCATACTGTAGGTTTTCTTTGATGATGTCAGCAACTTTTCTTGAAGCCTTGTGTCTAGTCTGTGCGGATGGACAGCTGGAGGAAGTTTTGTTTATATTTAGACTTGTTCCAGCCATGAAATTAATAGAATAAATGAAAATAGAAGTAGAAAGATTGGAGACATTGTAAATTGGTACAAGCATCACTAATGGTTTATTTGCTTTTTGATCTTGGAACTTGGCCCATCTCATAATAAATAAAAATGCTCCATAGCAGCTGCAAAGGGCAATGGGGAGATGAAGACAGAGCCAAAAGCAGTAGAAACGGAGTAACCTGGGGCAGGTGTTACAGTCAGGAGCAAGGGGCCACATCGACGTAACGTTATTTTTCACCGCTGATACAGATGGAAAGTTGCAGATGGTACAAAAAGGAGACAGGCATTAGAAGTGCCAGGAGGCTTTCTGTCTTTGTTCAGTGCATTATTACCATCGTGAAGCTAAATTAAATGCTGCTGTACAGGTGATAATGGCACAGTTATGCTGGAAATGCATTAGAAAGCACTTCCTTATCCGTGACAGAGATTACGACAGAGTGAATGAAGCACGTGCTCTATGTGCATAATTTCCATGGCCTTCCCTGAGACACATTTTCACTTGCAGAAGTCGGGGGAATTAAACCCGGGGCTACTCCTAGGCATTTCTTTCTGAACTTGTGCTTTCGATCGTTACCTTTTTCAGAGGAAGACCTGCGTCGCTTTCCCAGAAGGTTTCGTGTTGCGGCCTCTTCGTGTTACCCTGTGCTCGCTTTAGCGCGTCTGAAGTGAGGTCAGCACCTGCTGTTTTTATTTATCAGGAACAAAGATAGAATTAAACAGAAAGTGGTGTCTTTCACACAACTCTGATATTTACTTGTGGACTGGATTGTAGCATAGAGAAAACATGATAAAACTGTCAAGAATCCATGTGGGACAGGTCAGCCATGAAGGATTCCCGAGTGCACGCACAGACTTGGGGCTCTTTGTCTTGCTCTTCTTTATCGTTATGGGTGTATCTTTACCCTCTGGTCAGGTTCTCTCTTTTGTATTTTTGCTTGCCTTGAATCAGTACTAATGAATATTTGCGGTTTCCATTGTTAGGGAAGACAAGGCAATTTTTAGATTTTTCAGAATATACAAATACTCCTCCTTCCTGCTCCTTTTCCCCTGCATTTCCCAGAACTCAGATACAGCTTAAGCACCGCATTAATGCAGCACTGGTTTTTTTCGATATCCTGGATTCACAGCATTCTAAAATATGTCAGTGAATCATCGGAAATATTTGTGCTTACAAGTTTTCATATCTGTGCTTTCATATCTTTCCTAAATAGCAATGCTGTCCTGAATACGGGATTTTACTAAGGAAAAATAAAAAGTTGTTTATAAGGATAGTCAGTTTTTGGTAATTCCTGCAGCAGATTACAATTTTGATTCACAGCTGTGTTAGTTCAGTTTTATGCCAACATAACTTCAACATGAATGGGAGGGAGGGAGCTTTTGCTACCTTTGCCACTGAGTCATTCTTTCACCTTTGCTAATTTGCCCAGACTTTTCAGCTCTCAATTATATCCAATTTAAAAGGATATATTTCCTCAAATTATTTAAAGGATTTTTAGCTGGTTCATATTTGTGAAGTACTTTGTCATTCTCATTGGAAAATGTGTAAATATTGTTGCCATCCCTAATTGTTTTCAGCTTTGTACTTTCTAAACTCACATGAGGGCTTGTGTTTAGTTTTGAATTTTTGAATTAGGATTGAATACTCATCAAACTTTATTTAAAAAGTTTGATCCAATAGTAGCTAGGATTCTGAGATGTAGTATTTTCCAGATGTTTTCTTTTATTGCCCTTTTCATATATTGGGAAGAAATGCCAACTCCATTCTGGCTTTAGAACGAGCTTTGCTTTTGTTTTCAATAAAAATTGCATCTTCTTCCTTTTAATGTTATCTTTTCCAAGTCTCAAGACGAAATCAGCACAGGTTAGTTGTTTATTCTTCTCTAAGCCCTCTGAGGAGTTTCAGTAAGCTCTCCCACAGCAGCTTGGGGGTTTTGTTTGGTTGTTTTCTTTAAAGGATCAAAATCTCTTCTGGTTTGACTATATAAAGGACTCTGAGTGCAGCTTTGAGTGCTTATGAAAACATGCTGTCAGGAAGGAACAGATGATTGGAAATCTGCTCACGACCATATACCTTGAGAACTGCTATGACATGGAATAATTACAGGGATTTCATTCATGTGTTTAAGATCACTGCTTAAATACTATCCCCGATTTACAGTGAGACCAAGTGACTTGACCATGACAGACTGTGGAGGAACTGGAATTAAAAGTTCTAACTCTGGTGAATGCTTGGAAAATAATTAGCGGGAATGCTGGGACCTTGCAGTTCCTTGGCATTTTGGTTGTGATTGGCAGGTCATGTGAAAACTTGCCCAATACTTAGTGAGCAGCATCGAAAGAAGTCACACCCTGATCTTTGAGATCTTTGCCAAAAGAATCCCAAAGGGAATGAATTGTCCATGTTTCAGTGCTTGACAGCTCTCCACCAAACAGATGATGTTATTTTCTTTCTTCAGCGATATCCTAGAACTGTCCCCAGCTGATCATTTGCTAATGTGTCATGTCTCGAGTTTATTTAGGCAGTCGGAGTTCTCTTCAGGCTTCAAGCGAGTATCTAGGTTCTCTCCAAGGGAGGAGTTTGCCATCAGTACATCTCCAGTCAAATCAGTGTTGTATTCTGGCAGATTAATGCTTGCAATCCAGAAAAAGGATAGATTACAATTGTGTAATGGAGTTCATTAACTTAAAAACAGAAGTTGGATGAAGCAATACTATACAGTGTAACTCTTTCCCAATAATCTAAATAACTTAAAAACTCAGATTCCCTTTCATCATACAATTCCTCTGACAACACTTTCTTATGCGAACAATTAAACTCCAATCCACTGAAAGCAATGCAGCTGACACTGTCAATCTGGGTGAATTTACCAGAGCAATGAATTAATCATGAATCCGTTGTTCCAGAGGTTCAAGATGGAAGTTATGGAGTAAAACTGTGTTCTGTGCTTTGCCCGAGGTCAGCTTAGGTGATTTTAGCAGCCTTTCCAGCCTTAAATTCTCCAAATCAACAATAGTCTTGGAATCTCTGGCTGCTGAATGGGAGCTGTTACCTCTTGTTGCTCCTGTTTCACTTAGACTTTCAGATTTTTTGATACCAATCTTGTTTTCTTTCTGTCTAGCATGGAGAATAGGCTGTAATGATGATTTCTCTGTGTATTATATCCTTTTTTCCTCTTTGCTTTGCATGACTTGGCATCAAAATATGACATATTTGCCTGAAGAAAACAGAACACAGCATCATCCCATGGCCAGCTGAGGTCTGAGAACTGCTGGAGTAGCAAAGCGTTTGTGGGCATACACAAAGAGATTCAATACCCAGTAAAAATCATAATATTCTGTTTTCAAAAAAGGAGTTTCGGTATATGACAGAACATCCGTTAACAATATGAGTAATGATTTCAGACACACCTGGGAGTGGAAGCTGTATAATCACGTTTGCTTTTCACCTAAGAGCAGATTCCTCTAGTTACACAGGAGCCAGGTAGAGGTCATGAGTACTAATGAGGAATACAAATTAGCAAATAGGAAAAAAAGTACTAATGTCCATTATTTACCAGTAAAACTTTCCAAACAATACTCAGAGCTCTCGGTGGAACAAATTTCCATTATCTTTTGGATCATGTGCTCAGAGCAAGACCTGGTGGGTTTCTTTAAAATTCAGCAATAAAGATTTTATTATTCCTCCTTCTGTTCAGTTTCCAACATCTGTAAAATACACTTGTTGCAAGTGTGTATATTGTGCTAGTCACCTTTTCAATAACATATGATTTTTCTAAAATACACAGTTATTAGAATACCTCCACAAGCAATCCAAACATCTGAATACAGCTTTATAGAGAGGAAGCAATTACTTTACCTTTTGTGGAAATGCGTTCTTATAATGCACATGACTCTGGGGGAGTGAGCAGACCAGGCTGGTCCAGGAACCAGGGAAGTGACATTTCTCCATAGCTTTCCAACGAGCATCTATTTTGATTTGTTCCTCAACTCTGAATCCAATCACAAATTTCTAGAAGTGCTACCTTCTAACCTGAAGAATCTTTGAGCTTCCATCTTCCAAAATTGCTTATTATAATAATAGTTTGTGTTGAAGAATGATCCAAAAATCTCCATCTGTTTGAGTCCAGAGTCAATATAGAATGGACCTGTGTCTCCTAAATTGTTCTGTAACTCTCCTATTTGCGTGCACCAAGATGAAAAGTCTTCAGTTGCTTTTGCATCTGTCTGTAAATGCAGGTGACAGCCTCTGATGGACAGATTCATTAATGATTCTGAGAGCTAGATGTCATTTGAATTTTTCTGGTAGCTTCCATCCAGTGCTTTAGAAAAATGCTTGCAAGTAAAGACTCCCAATCACTACCACAGCTGAGGAAGAAGCAATAGCTGTTTTACAGATGATGAAAATAAGATATCAAAACAACAACATGCAGCATTTTTAATATGTCACGGATGAGGACATATCATAGAATCGCTGAGGTTGGCAGGGACCTCTGGAGATCGGTAGTCTAGCTCCACTGCTCAAGCAGGCTGTCCAAGACCATGCCCGCTCAGGTTTTGAATGTCTCCAAGGATGGAGACTCCATAACCTCTCAGGGCAACCTCTTCCAGTGTTCAGTCACCCTCACAGTAAAGTTTTTTCTTATGTTTAAATGGACTTTCCTGTATTTCAATTTGTGCCCAAAATCTGTATCACAGGTAAGCATGTCCCTTCTCTTCATGTACAGTTATGGAAGCCAAGATGGAGACAAATGAGCAGCGCATTTCCCTGACTCCCTGTCCTATGCCCCAGACATCAAGCAGCTGCTCTTTGTATTTTTTAATTGACTGTCATTGTTAGTAACATTACTGACAAACTGTTAGCAGGCATTTGACAACACATCTTCTGAGGAAGAATGCAAGCTGAGAAATACTTAAGTTCTGAAGTCTCTGACATGGAGAGATAGAGAAGCTATATATTAGTTGAAAAAAAACCAAATACAAGAAGATGTATGGGTTAGCAGGCTTGCCACATTTCTGCAACCATTTCAACAGCTTTATTTATTACTAGCATTTTGGACGGAAGGACAAAAGCTTAAGCCAAGGGATGATTAAAGAGAGAGAGCTGGGAAAGTTTAGACTCCTTCAGAATAAATCTGAGTAATGAACAGCATTTATTATGTCTGTTTAAAGTCGTAATAAAAAGGACAAAGGGTAAATCTACACTAACAATTAACAATGAATTCTGGTTTGTGTTTGTGACTATGCCACCCAGCTACACCCACATAAGATTTCTGTACCTGCTTGCCAGAACAAGTACTCTCCAAGACCCTGAGTTCTGCTTAAGCAGAAGGCAGAGACACACATCAGCCGTTGTCCGCAGCTGTACACAGTCAGTATGCACTGCTCTTGCACTAAATCAAATGCAGATAATTCTTCCCCCAAAAAGCTTACTACAAGCACAGTTCTTTATTCTGGTATCTTTGTACCTTCTGAAAGTATCAGTTCTCCCAAAAGCCAACTTTAACTGCCCCTTCTGCCTACCTGGAAACTTGGCTGACAGTTTTTAACTGTTCAGCATTTAACCCCTGTTTTCCTTGCAGCCTGCAAGCCCAGCCTTGGCTCAGCAGATCCAGACTGGTTTCTTCTTTTCCAGTCTAACCAGGTGCTTCCACTGTGCTGCCTGAGGAGCTCGATGCTCCTGGATCAGTACTTGAGGAAACACAGCACAGCCCTGATCCTAGTCGCAGTCGCCCCAGCCGCCACCGCTGCCTCGCCGTGCGGAACGAGCGTTCGGAACCGGGCATGGCCTGGCTGCGTGCGGTGCGGTCAGTGCCTCAAATGCAGCTCTCCTGAAAGGCGAAGGACAAACTAGAAGTGTGATAATGCTCAAGATCAAATCCTTGCAGTGCTGAGTGTAACAAGCATTTGTCAGTGCTCCACAACCCCAGTCCACTTCAGTCTTCCTACTAACATGAATTTTTTTCACAAAAAGGAAAAACTTTTCAGTTCCGTACCATTTTACACAGAGAAGAATGTGTCACTGCATATATGTTATAACACAGTTTCTCAGATAAACTTTTTGTCGTCAGATCTCAAAGATGTTTGGGATTAATTATCAATACTGGATGAGTTCTGCCATTCAGAATAGTATCTTGCTCAGGGGCTTGCAAAGCTGTATACTGCTGGTTATCCTCATAAAAATACTCTTATTCACCACAGCGCTTAGTAATCACATAGACAATGAATGACGTTGAGGTGCAAGCTCCCTTCAAGAGAAGGCATTGCTCATCAGGGAACTTGTGGAAAAAAATAGGTTTCCGTAACATGCTACCTACTTAACAAGCAGTTTTTTAACACAAAACCACTTGCATATGGCACCAGCTACTTTGCCAGCTGACGAGGAACATCACTCGTGTCTTTGCAGAGCTAGGTAACCTTTCTCATGCTTCCATGCTAGTTAAGCTCTTCAACAGAAAGCTTCAGTTCACAACTTTTTAACATCTGGGTGTAGTTATTGAGTCACCTCAGCTTTCATCAGATAATAATCAGATACCTTCAGAGCAGCCTAAAGGTTGTGTTTTATTAAAGAGAGGTCAGAGCAACAAAATTTGCATCTGGACTTCTTAAGACTTCAAGTCAAGTGCCTGCTACACAGATAAGGATGCACATTTGAAACTTGTATTAAGTTCAGAGGTATCCAGAACTAAAGTTTCCATCTGAGTCTTTCTCAAACTATTTGCCTGCAACAAATGTCCTACATGATCTTCTCAACATGATTTATTTTATATGCTTAAGCAGAAGAGAGTAATTTCCCTTTTGAATTACTAGAGTTGTTATTCCAGTTCAAACTTTCATCCACTTTTCAGACTATGACCATATGTTTTCCTCTCTCTCCCTGTTTTTCTCTGACTCGCACTATTCCTACTAAATTTACAGCCTATTTATTTTGGTCGTCAGCCTCAGAACCGATACATGGCTCCCGTCTTCTAGGTTGTTCGTGGGTGACTCACTCTTCTTTGCAAGGTGATCTGTTTCCAGTTTTCCAAAATACCAATCAAGCTGTAAAGTTTTTCTAATCCTGTTGAATTTAGCCGTCATGTTTTCTGTTTTTTAGTAGTCGTTTTAGTAGGCTGGTTGCAGTGATTGCAACACAGATAAATTACAGTATATGCTTCTTTATTTATTTTTATTCTTTCCAGAGCTTGCACTGGATATTTTTTCCTGTTCCTTTCAGAAGAGGGAATCTGGTACAAAATCAGAAACTGGATTCCACTTGCATCATTTCCCTGAACATAGTGGTATTTCTCATCTAAGAACAACAGCCACAAAACCCCTCTGACCAAAGGAAGAGAAGGCTTCTCTGTATTGCATGTACCTTGCACTGCCCCATGAGACCGTATTCTCAGTCTTGACAGGACAGCGTAAAATATACGACCTTGCTTTTTTGGCGAACATTTTAGCATCAATGCTGAGTCAGGCATCTGGGGATCAAAACCACTTGCCTTGAGGGGTCTATCTTCTGAGAATCTCTGTAACACAAAAAAAAAGGTTTTATATTGGGGGAGAGAAGATAGAGGCTATTTGATGTACAGTGTGTTATCAAAGGTGTTACCCCTATTGTCAGCTTGTCACTTGTGGCTTCTATAAGAAGTCATGGATATGTCACAAACTCTAAGATGAACAGAACTGTTGTAGAACAGATACTTTCAGAAACATTGCAAAGCCAACAGAATTTTATAATATTTTACATCCTCTAGAATGTGACAGGAACATGCCCTTAAAGTTTGATTTGGTTAATTTCCCAGTCAAAAAGATAATGGGGATGGGGGGAAGGGTTTCTTTTTGTAGCATATGGCCTGATCCTGCCTAATGCCTAATTACATCATTAGTGTCCAAATCAGAATCCAGTCAAAACTGCAGGGCTGCAGTCCTACAAAATGAAAAGTGAGCTGCTGGGGGAAACAAGATCCAGCAGTTGTTTTGACTGTCCAAAGGAACCCTTCTCTCCTCCCTCCTCTCCTTTCTGCTTTCAAAGCCGACCCAGCTGCAGAGGGCATGTAGCAGAAAGGCCCCTCACAGCTTACGGAAACCTCACGGTGATCATCGTAATCATCGTCGCCCTTTTGGAAGTGAATGAGTTGCAAAACCATCAGCAGTGCTCTGCCAGCCCTCAGTGCGTAGACAGCCCATCAGTCTTCATCTCCAGGAGTCAGTGCTCAGAATCAGCAGGTCCAGACAACCCATACTGAACTGCTCTGAAATAAATGTCTGCCGCCTTAAACATCCCATGCTAATCTGTCATGAATTTTTGTTTTTTCTGTGGAAATTTCAAAAAGAAAAAAAGACGGGAAGGGTGCAAACACTGTGCCAATACTTACGAAGAACAAATGGGAGGCTCAGGCCTTACCTCAGTGGAAAGGAAATTCAATATTCAACTGATTTTAAAAAATCAATGGTAGGTGTATGTGTATTCATCATGGCTTTGTGTAAGACAGCTCTAATAAAGAAAACATGATTTCTTTGTCTGATAAGATGACAGGTGAGACTGATATAGGTAACTGTAGATATACAGTGGAATTAGGCAATTTTTTTGATTTACTACTGCTTGACATTCTGATTTCAAAACAGCTTGGTATTACAGCAGTAAGACTAGATTAAAATGTGATGTTCCCTGAGGCTTAGTACAAGGGCTCACACTGTTCATTATTTCAATCAGTTACTGGGAAAGAAATATAAAATCATTGCTGATTTTGCAGTTGTTCATATTTTCTAAACACATTTAAGAGCTGGAAATGAAGGCTGCATTTGGGGGCTATAAAAATACCTAAGAATCAGGATTTTAGAAAGTCAGGTCTACTTATTTTTCCAGAAAAAGAGACAAATGGCAATCAAGTGTTGAAAAAAATCTACTGACAGAAGTGTTTAAACCATGCTTATGCTGCAAGGCTCGGGAACAGTGATGTGCTCTGCAGATGTGATGGGCTCAGGGGGAATAACCTCGTCAACAGCTGCAGGCCGGTGAATTTATGTTCATTTATATTCAAAAAAACCCCAAAAACCCACAGACTCCACCTCTGCAGGGAGAAAGCCCAAGGACCTATCAGCTCCCTATTCTAGTGGGAGAAAAAGGACAACAAGAGACAGTGACTGGAAGCTGAAGTCAGATTTAAGGCACTCGGTTTTGGTGGTTAACCCTTGGAATAGACTACATCAAGGAACAATGAATCTTCATTCTTGATGCCACATTCACACTAGGTTTCTTTCTGGAAAAGGGGTTTGATTTATTAGGATATGGTCTTTCATCAAACACGAGTTGCTGAGCTCAATAGAATGGACTATGCAGAAGATCCCTCCTGATCTTAAAGATTAAGAATTCATGGTATCAACTCCTCTTTCCTCAGGGTCCCATTCAAACTCGTAAGGGCAGTGTCGCTTTCAGAACATTATTGCAACACAGTGATATGAAAACCAATGCTCTGGCTGGTGGGTTATCAAAGATGGGATATCATATTTGCAGATTATTATCGTAAGAACAGAATATTCTGAACGCTGGACATCTTATAGCACTTTTTCTCACAGAATTTTATAAATAGGAGTTCCACAATAGATTTATGAAAATAGTCAAAGTTTAAAGAGAATTCTTAAATTATAACTCAACACATTTAAGTTCTTTCCTTTTATGAGGTTACAGACAGTCTTCCTAAGCCTTCAACCAGGTGCAAGAAATAAATATTTTTAATGTGAGTTTTAAACACTTTCTTGTTTCTTGTAGGTGGACGATAAAAATTGCAGAAGCCGAAGAAGCTGAAGCAGCATGTAAGTCTCTGGAACAAGCTGGAGGCCATTTAAATGTTTGATGAGCTGCAGGATGGGGAGGGAGTTCTTAAAGTAAAGAATATCCTCTCCCTGTAGAGGTGGATGGTCTATATGAGATCCCTATCCCCTATCACCCCGCTCTGTCCTTTTCCTCCCATTATGTAGGTAGCAGAAACCATCTTTTTGGAGAAGGAAGAGCATGTGATTCTCAGTCTGATAAACTTTCTGTCCACCCCTGTCACCGTCATACACAACCTGCTGAACTGCCAAAGCAGTTGCTCAGCTACTGACTCTTTATTACCAGTTTTAGCTGAGGGTCTCTCAGAAGAAAGTTTCCCAGGCAATCCCATTTTCAGAAGGAACTGTGATGAGTTGTAAGACAGCATGTACAGCTGGCTCGAGCTGGAGTTGTATCTCATCTGACCTAAGCGCTGAATTAAACAACACTCAAGTTGTTGCCTAGGGGTTCTGCTTTCCAAGGTACGGACCATAGCAGTAAATGAGTCCAGGCTCTGTGTGCAACCATGTGGATGGATCAGAAAGAAGGTCTATGTGTCAAACCACAAGTGTAGGTTTATTCTTCTTTGTAATATGCGCCTCATGGAGAAGATAGTCTGTGATACCAAACTAAACCTGTGGCAAAGCCTTTCCTGAAGCGGTGCTAACCCTCTGCGCTCTCTCTGAGTGCCATGGAGCTGAAATCCAGCCGCTTTTGAATTGGCAAAGGCTTAAAAATTTTTCAAGGGAAATTCAGATCCTAGAAGAAAGTTAACATATGTAGGCTGATAGATATAGCGCTGTTTTTTGTGTAGCATGTATGCAGATGTGCTTGCTGTCTTTCTTCTGTTTACGTCAGTTGTTTAGAAGTAGACCAGGGATTCAGAAAAGGTGTACAGGCCACAGACTGGAAACCCATGCTTTAGAGAGAAACCTGCCTGGAAATAAATATTTTTGGAGTGTTTCGTTCAGGCATCGTAACAAGACTTTCCCTGTGGTAGTTACATATATTTCTCACCATCGTGCGCCAGTGCTGCGTTTTCTCTCTTGTTTATTTCAACAAAAATGTCTTTCTTGCTTCTTTGCTCTCCGTTCCTGCTGTGTGGCCTTGCTGTGACCGCAGGCTGCCTTGACAGAAATCACTAGCTAGAACGGTGTGCTTTGCCAAGGTTGTCTTTATTTAGACAAGGCTTCTGCTTTCTGAATTCTCTTGTAGGAAGGATGGATCATAAAGTAACTGTGCTGCACATTCCTATGTTGGAGGGCTATATAGTGCTCTTGGGGGAAAGTGTCTGTGACACTCCTACCTTGTTTAGTTTCTTATTTCAATTTTGTACAGGGAAAATAGGATCTTCTGAATAAATTAGCAGTGTAACAGACAATTCTAAGGATTTTTTGCTTTGAATATAACTCTGGATTGTGAACAACCCTTCTCTCTACCAAGACAGATTGTCAGGGCAGTAGCATGAGCACGGACATGCATGTAAACACCCCGTCTCTTCTAAAGGAGTGGCACATGGACGGTGGCTTGAATTTTCCTCCCCTCACTATATACCACAACATGGCAGTCTGCAGTACGAGTAGTATATCTGTGTTGAGCATATATATTATAATTATTAGTATTCCAAGGGAGTCTAAAGAATCTAGCATAGGTCAGTCTCTTTTCCCCACTCTTCTAGGCACTGTAACTGGGACAGTGTTTATACTGAAGAGTTTGCATCCAGAGACAAGAAAGGGTACAAACTGAAAATTCAAAGAGCAGCAGAAAACAGATCTACCCAGGCCAGTGGCAAAGCCAGGAATGGAATTTAGGTTCCTATCCATTAAACTAACAACCTTTCTTTAATTCATATCACATGGGCCTAATAGATTATCCTGGGTTTAATATAATCAAATTCTATACGTTTTGGTAACATTTTCTGGTTAGATATCAAGCTCAAACCAAAGAACTGAGATATGAAACAAGATGTATATGATGGAATATGATTTTTTTTAACTGGAAAACAGAATTCAAAGCCATGAACCTGATCCTCAGCTATAGACTGAGAATTGTAATGCCTCTGTGCAGAATGAGGGGAGGAGGATCTGAGCATAGGTGTTGGTTTCACATCCCCACACAGGGGATTTGGAATGAATATTTCATCAATTCAGAAACATCCTGAGAAATTTGCATGATAAAAAGTACCCGTTAGCTTGAAAGTGGTTAACAGCAAGTTAGAATGGAGTAGATTTCATGGGGTTTTCAGTTAGAAAATTTCAGGCATCTTTCCTAATATCTCTATTGGCAAATAGTCCTTCCACACTGCTCATTTACTCTTTCCTTTCACAAAGGTGGGAAACAAAGGCCTTGGACAAAACAGATGGTGTTTCGTCAGATGAGGATTTAAATCAGCCAACTAGTGTGCACAGATAGTGCCGCCTATTTAAGATTTTTACATGTTGAAGAGAGATTTAGCAGTAGACAAGTAATTAATAATTCTGGAACAGAATCCGAATAATGGGACAGAATTGCTCTGTTTACTGTTTCATCCTCTCCAGGGAAATCTGTCTGCATGCATTGCACTTCGACCACTGGTGGAATTTGTTTATGCCCCTTCCAGAACCAACCGTAGTAAAGTACTTATGTGATTTATGTTACATAAATTCATACCAGGTAACCATGAGTGGACTGCCATCGTGGAGTGACAGTGTCACAGCCATACAACCAAAACAGGTCATAAGGGACTCCCCTTAAATGTACGATTTTCCCAGTGGCTGGACTGATTATGTGCATGATTTTGCTTTTAAATACTTCTGCATGGAGGTTTGTGACATACTGGATCACTTATTTACCGAGGGTTAAATAGACTTAGGTACATGACTCGGTGTCACCTTAAGTCTTATTCTACCATAGAACTAATCCCACTCAGTGTAACTGCCTTTGGACAAGTCTGAAAAATTGAAATATTTGAATTCATAATCAATTAAAATACTCTAACATTTAAATTCTGTAATATAGACTCCACTGGAGCATCTATTGAAAAGATCAAGCTTACATTTGGCATTCTGATTCATATAACCTGAGGAATTACCCATATCCTACAAAACTGGCTGAGTAATTCTCCCAGAATCAGAACTAGTGAAGCCTGTTTTCCTCTGAGTTTGTGTGATGTGGTTGATATTCTGAATGAGTCTGAAGGAGCCGATACTTTCTAAGTGAAGCATATTAAGGCAACAGCATGAATTTGCACCTTACTAGATACCAGTGAACAAAACACTTTCTAAAGTGTGAACGCTAACTGAAGCTTTTCTTTCTCCTGTTTACAGAACAGGTAATACCTTTCCCTTATGTGACTTTTTCATGTCTAAAAGGGACTGAGATCACATTGCAGCTTTTCACCTCCAAAGAGTCATTAGTAGGTTCTGCAAACCCTGCAAAGACTTTTTTTTCACAACACTATTAGGATTGAACTTCGTGGGCCTTCTCTAGCAAAAAATCTTTGATTGACGCAATGAAAAGATTCCTGCACACGCATGTGTCTGGACATGGACACAGACAGCGTGACTGCATGAATTTAATTTCCTTAGGAAAACAGGCTCAAAGCAAGAAGGAAGAAGATACCATTTGACCTTCCCCTCACTCAGTGTTTTGTGAAATATGCAAACACGGAATTAATGTGTTTTGTACTCCAGGGTGAAAACAGAATGAAATCTATGTGGGAGTTTAGTTTAAAGCACAAACAGATTTCTAAAAAAAATCGAAAGGAGAAGCTAATGGCAAAAAATACCCAGAAGGAACCTTGGTTATTTAGTAACTGCTCTCCCCAGGAGAGCAGGTTCCTCTCCCAGCCTTCTGTCTGTGCTGTGACCAGAGATTTCGCTCCTTGTGTTGATTTTGGGGCTGGGTGCTTGGGTTCTCTGCTGACAAAACGAACACCTGAAGCAGCACACGGGGAAGGAACTGGCCACCTAGGAAGGGGCAGAAAGAGAGGTAATGAGATGCAGGTGATAAATTTCTTAAACTTTAAATATGAAATACACGTCACAGCTGTATCCCTCTCCTGCAATTTTCACATGCAATTTGTCTTCTTCAACAGACCTTCCACTGACAAGACATATGCATTTTCTCAGTCAACATTTTTGCTACATCCCACCCAGCACATCTGTACGATAGCAGGGAGATCCTCTTCCTCTCCTCCAGCAATACCACAGCACAAACAAAATCATGAAACAAATGCTGCTGTCTCCATCCATACCAACATGCATCAGCTCCGCCAAACATGGATCAGACGCTGGATAGTTCAAGATTTTAGAAATGTACTACAGCTCTTTTTGACTCAAACCACCGGTTCAAAGGAGAAACCAGTCAGGAGTCACTGCAAAATACAATAAATACCTGATGGTCATTCAGCCTGCTGCACAGCACATGGTGTTCAGCAGTGTCAGAGCTGGCACCTGATTGCCCCAGTAAAGAACTTGCAGCTGAAAAGCTGGGATGAATTGTCTGGAAGTGGTCATTGCCTTATTACCAATCATCTCTTTAGTTCTAGGGCTGGCACGTTTGCAGGGAAACCACAAAGAAAGCAGCTTTGCTGCTGCTCCTGTCCTGACAGCATTTCACTCGGGCAGCTGGGGACTGCCAAAGAACTGATACTTTCTTCCAGCACTAAAAATGGTCTTTTGTTTGCCTTTACATTTAATACGAAATCAGCCACTTAGAAGCCACTTAACAGCTGTTCTTCTGTGAATGCCCCTTCACATCTAAGCTCTACAGCATTACCCATGCTTGCCAGGAGGAATGTGTTTCTGAAATTTCTATGTGTTAGGTCGGCTGAGAAAAATCAATCTGGCGCTGTCTCACCCAGCTGCCAGCCTCAACATCAAGGCTGTGACTAAAATATTAGTCCAGACTAACCCAGAGTTTTGTAGGAAATTCTCTGCCTTGTCTATACTGGAAATACCTGGGAAAAACTACCTATCCATTGCTGAGAGGCAGAGAAGATCTCAGTCTCAGTATGGTAAGGGCCAGGGAAGGTGGGCAGCATCAGTAATGCTGATTTGCTGGTACAAAAATGTCCCTCTAGAAAGTCTGGGCCTCGCAGAGAAGCTTCGAGAGTGGATAAAACCCCCAAATGCTAAAAATTCACATCAGCACTTGCTAAGTGTTCCCAGTTATTCATTACCCTCCCTTCATGCTATTTCCTCTGTATAGCTGGATTCTTGAGCAGAATTTCGATTGCAGCTATTCATTTTTCAAGCACAAAGAAATAGTTTTAACCTTTTGTAAGTGCTTGAACGACTTGTTATCTTTTACACACATATACACAGACCAGTTACCGTATTCACACCAGAAAGAAACTGGAAGCCAGACAGAGAAAGGAGCAGGAATAGTAAGAGCTAACCTTCATGCTGTCTGCTAGATGACAACTGAAAAGCCCAAAGCAACTCATCACATACAGCAGGTACGGAGTGTACACTACGTAGCAGCATTTGGGAGGCTGAGTGCTCCTGGCTTCTCTCCTCATTCTGCCTCTGGCTGCATCTGTGGGCCTGGGTCACTCACTTCAATCTGAATCAAAAAATTGTCAGGCTTTAGATATCTAATTCAGGTACTATAGTCTAATAGGAGTGAAAGATCCACCTCCCTCAGTACGACTCCAACTATGAAAATCCCTTTTTTTGGCCTGAAAATTGCTCTGGGCATGTGTGGGTATGGTTCTGGGAAAGCCAAACTGACCCAGCCCAAGAAACTAAGCACAAAAGAACTACAAATTGAAGAGAATCTATGTAGATTTTTGAAGTGCCGGTGGTGGCACTGGTTCTGATAATCTTAGACAAAATACTTGTCCCACGGAATGCAGCTCTCACATCTGCCTTATTCCACTATTATTAGCTTTATTACTATTATTACACTTGTAATTCTTCCCCAACTTGATGACATCCAAACCCATGGGAGAGGACCCCATCCGCAGTTCTCACAGACTAACCTGACTGGTTATATGTGGAAAGTAACAGCTCCTAGCAGTGCTGTTGGTTGCTCTTTTTTTTCCCTAGCAATGAATGCAACATTTACAAAGAAAACAAAATGTGTTGATAGTCTCAAGGACAGGAACATAGCTGAATGTGTGGAGCGCTGAATTCTGGCCACAGTTCCATCACTGCTTAGGGATTCCTCTTAAGGAACCATTCAATAAAAAGCAGAATCCTCCTGCTTTATTTTCTGCTGTTTTTTGGTCCAGTCTTAATTCTTGAAATTGTTTGGTCCAAATGACTTCCAGAGTTTCATTATTTGTCTTTTGTTATTTTGCTTTGCAACAGTTACGATACATTATTGTCAGATTCACTAATCATGGGGACTCTATTAGTTGCCCTCTTCAGATCACAGATAGGTTCCGAGGAATGTGTTTGTCTATGTGAACATGTTTGTGAGTTAACTGCTGCTTTCAAACATTAATGAAGTGCTATTTTTTTTTATTTTGGAAGCAAAACTGAAGTGGAAATTTGGGGTTTCTTTTGGCTTGTTTGCTTTTTTTAACTTGGCTGAAGAGCTGTAGAGTTCTAGATTATCCATTAACTTCAAAATTGCTTTTTTAAAGCACAGATGGAGGTATTAAAGAGAAAAACAAAAGAGTACTCTACAGGTTACTCCCTGAGTGGGAATGAGTCATCCACAAAACTTCAACAGCTACACAGCACAAGATCCTATCTCTAGAAAGCTTCTGGAACCATTTGAAAGTTGGGCAAGGATTTTCAGTGCATCAGCTGACTTTCTTACATTAAAGAAAAAGAGGAGAAGTAAAAAAAAAAAAAAAAACCTCTGTTGGGAAGATGAATCCTTTGTGTTTTTAATTAATTTAAGGCTGATAAAATGTGCCGAAGTATCGATCTCAGTGAAGTGCAGTCTCTGTTTATCTCCAAAACAAATGCGAGGTAGGGATCTTTTGCAGGGCCACTTTTAGGTAGTTCAGCTTTCTCTTGAGGTCTGACTGAAACACTGTCCTCATTCAAGAGCAGTTGCAAATTGGCAACCTGAATTTGAGATAATTTCTGAACTAGAATTACCTTGGAGACAAGACCACCTCTGTAAGGCCTCTGAAAAATATCAGTTGTTTTAGAATTCACCTAATTTCACCTAATTCTCTAATTTCAGGGGAGCACAGTAGGGCTGTAATCCTCCACCAAAAAAGTAATGTATCCAAGCTCAGTCTGAGCTCAGAGAAACACATGTGACTTCAGAAGCAGTGAGTGTATCGGGGAGGAATACCGAGTTCACGGAGACACAGTCGTGCGGTGACCTCAGGCCCTGCTGTCGGTGGGAAGCAGAGCAGGGCTGCAGGGCACGGTGCTCCTCTCTGTCTGTAGCGAGAGGATTTTGCTGTAGCAGAGTGACAGCTCTCTTAAAACTATGGCTGAACATCACTCTCTAATTAAAGGTCAGCTATTGTAAGTGCGCTAAAATCCTCGTGCTCACTTGGGCCGCCTTGCAATTTCCTGCACTTCTTCAGGGTGAGATGTAAGATAATGGCTCAGATGTGGGGTCATTTACTGAAAGGTTTTGTGCAGTTCAGCCCTGTTTAAAACAAGCTGCATCTCATAACCTCCTTTAAAAAAGCCCACATGTTTCTAGGGTCCAGCTTTGTCCCTTATCTTCCAAAAAATAATCTCAGTTGTTTGGGAATGACCTCAGCTATTCCACACTTCCCAGAGCCACTTCCCCAGCAGAGGTTAGTGTGTCGTGAGGTTGGTCCAACACGGGCGCAAAGCAGAGTGCAGAGAGCAGGGCCTGGACCCTTAGCTGTCCCCGTCTGTGCGTCTCTGGAGTACGTGCCCTGAAGCTGGGCAGTGCTGCCAGGCCGGCGAGCTTGACTTCTGGCTTTGGCAACTTGCAGAAATGGTATATTGTGGCACGTACTTTGTTCACAGACTCCTAGCCAGAGTCTGGGGGCAAAGATCAATACTGTATGTTCTCAGCACTGTTTTATCAGGTGATTTAAAGCCCACACACGGACTGCAATTTTACTTCAGAAACAGGTCTGGGAAATTAATGGCAATTAAATACCAGAAAATCACTAATAAGCAGGTGGTAAACTATTCAGAAAAATCTGTGAAGGGCATGAGTCGTGACTGCAACATGATCAAGAGAGCAAGGGAGGAGCAGGTGAGTGGGCAATTGGTCAAGCAGCGCTTGGTCCTTTCCCACCCTGCTGAACTGTTCATGAGATTTTTAGATCCTTAGGATTATTTTGGTGAGGACCTAGGGGAAGGAAGCAGAGCAGTGAGGATGTACATAAAATACTTGGGGGCAGGTGAAACAAGAGGAAGGAACAGTTTTTAGCGAATGCAGAGCAGTGGGGATCGAAGGAGTAAAGGGTCAATTTTCAGCACCCGCAGGAATGACCTGCCCTGCCCTTTATCCGGGAAGGAGAAGGGGAGGCACCCAAGTCTTCACCCGGTGTCAGGCCTAAGCAGGGGGAAGGAACAAGGAACTCCCTCGCTATTCCCAGTTTAGGGAAAGGAAACAGAAATTTCCAGCCTTCCTCTGGCTATCTCCAGCAAGGGGGAAGAGTTTCAGGTTCACCTGCAGAGGCATCCCGTGGCTGTTCCTGGGGAGGAGAGCGGGGCTAGGAAGGGAGAGAGTCACAGCCTGGCTATGTTGGGAAAAGTTGTAGCTGTGGCCCCAGATTCTCATTAATTTGTCTCTTATTGCAAGTCTAGCCGTTGCCTCTTCCCCAGGCTCCGTGCTTGTCTTTTCCCCTTCATCCGTGGCGCGTGCCAAGGCCTCCGTCTGTGTGTAGCTTAGCGGAGACCTTTTGTACGTGGGACAGGTGGGGGCGAGGAGAAAATGAGGGTGCAGAGAAGTGGCTGGGCACGGCTAATGGCAGGGCAGACACCATGAAGGAGGCAGTGGTGCTGAGGAGGGGGGAGCTCGTATGTAGTGTAAGGACTGGCAGGACTTAAAACGGCAACAACAAATAATTAAGGAAGTTAAATATTCAGGAACAGCTACACGGAGTGAAGCTGCCACCGGTGGTACTTTGTGCATCTCCGGAATGCAGAGAAGGGTTATATTTCAGTCTCAGAAAACCCAAGAAACAACAGGTTAAAGCAATATTGCTGTAGGACGTGGAAAAGCAGGAGATACAAAAGGAACATCAGCGCCGCGCTCAGCGTTCACGCTTTGCATCCGCGTGCAGCAGCGCGGGGTCTGGGTCTGCCCTCGCGCGCAGCCGGGCGAGCTGGGGACACGGTCACACCGCGCAGGGGAAGCAGACAGGGACCTCGCTCAGGCAGACTCGGTGGGTCAGGCAGCACGGTGCCGTGCCCGGCCTTGGCGCCGCTCTCGCTCTCCCCCGAGGGACCCTCCTCCTGTCCGCACGGTATTAACTGCGTGTTTGTCCGCTGATACCTTCCAGGATGTTTTCTTTCGCTTTCTCCTCAGGAAAACCTGGTGAATACAGGTTTTCTGTCTGCCGACAGTTCTTTTGCTGACAAAATATCCTTAAACAACCACTTTCTCAACCACTTTTAGAAAATTTGCGGAGACACTTCCATTCGTGTTTTTAGTGCTGCTGACCCGTGAAAGATTGTTTTACTGGTTTTCTGCCCTTCTTCTTATTTCCACCTCTTCCTTCTGGAGTGGTTGAAGAGCACTTTGAACAGCACCGGAGAAGTGTTTCTTTTTCCTGCATTTGTGGAAAGGTTGATGCCATAGAAAGGCTTTTCTAGGAATGTCTCAATAACTGTCAATCATACCGGAAGGAATGGCTTCCCTCCGCTCCAGAAGTGACCCTGATGAGCTCGAAGAAAGCCAGACCTTTCTCTGGGCACCATTTTCATGTAAGAGTAACAAGGTTTCTTACAGTAATGTTTCAAAGGGATAAGTCAATCAAGGTGCTTTTGCAGATGTACAGTTGGTGCTTTCCAGAAAACTTTGTCTTCAAAAAATAAAGTACTTCACTAAAAAGGAACTGAATTCAACCTTTCTCTCCAGGAATGCACTGCAAAATTACTCAGTGCAATAAAAATATTTTGCCGAGTTAAGTCAAATGGATTACTTCTCATTGCTTCCTAATTCTCCTGAAAGAGAAGTTGAAATCAAAGATTTCCAGAAAAGAGACAGGTATCCCCCTAAAGGAATTTAGTCAATTTGAAAACTCATATTTTGCTCAGACACCGTTATTTCTCTTGTAGTTACAAGGAACAGTTATGAGGACCAGAAGTTAAAGTGGTTGGTAAAAGCAAACCTGTTTCTCCATTTTTTCCTTGATGTCTCTAACAGCATTTTATACATGACCAGTTTGATTGTTTCTCCTGCACGATCAGATAATCCATTTCTGGCTGTCCATGATGGTAATGAACAAAAAGTAAATCTTCACTGAAGTGTTTGAAGTGCTTGCTGTCTAAAAGGGGGGGTGGGAGGGGATTAAATGGTGCTCTCCAGTTGAAATAGCAATTTATTTTTCAGTTGGTCTTCATTAAAATTCTTCTTGACTATGTTTCTTTTAGCTCTCAGAAACTGGAAAAGATCACTTAACCTAAAACAAGAAAGCCCTCAATATACCTTGGGGATGTAGGAGGGAACACCAAGAATCTTATAGGCAAATAATTTTGAATGCTATGACCTTTAGATGTTTCATTTATTTCTTTTAAATGATGTATTTTTAAGTGACAAGGTGCCCCCCTATACACTCTAATGCCCATCTGTTACCTTTGGCTCCACCTAATGGGTGCCATTGCCTGAAGATGTAAGTCTGTGTACATATTCAGTGTCCTTTCTTAAGGACTGTGTGTTTGCTCATCCTCGCTTACTCTTTATTTGATCTTAAATCATTTAGTGTAAGAAGACATGTTTGTTCTCTATCTGTGGGAAAATAGGAAAAGCAGCATGGTAGGAGTATGAGACACACCCTCTCTGAGTACAAGAGTGTAAAATTGTGAAATGGTACACACAAAAATTTGCAAACTGAATTTTTTCTTCTGTCTCTTCAGGCTTTGGTATGTAGCCACTTTTTCACCTAAAAACCTGAGATGCCATAGATTTTTTTCAGTCAGAAGTTCTACTTTAAATAAAAACAAATATATTCTTAAAATTGAAAACTCAAGTTTTTCTACACTGTAGAAACTAGCAGCAGGTGAAATATTAAATGTCCTGGTTTTGATGTGCAAATAACAGTTCAGGGAGATATTATTTCTCTTTTGTGTTGCAGAGTACTGAAAATGTGTTCAAAAATACTGTCTTTTAACTCCGTTCTTAGCCACTGCTTCCACAAAGTGCTACGTATACACTGATGTCTTTATTTTCTGAATTCACATTGCCTTTCTTGTTCATAGTTACCAAACGAATTCTTCAAAACTGGATGAAACCTGCTACAGTTTGAAGCAGAGGAAATAGAATAGGCCATCTCCCCCCAAACTTTACATGCTTCATATCCATTGTCCAAAGACATAAAAAATAAATACCTTATTATATCATACATGTGGCTACTTTGCTGAATTTTGTGTGCGGGAGTTCAGGGTGGGAAAGATTGGGCTTTGCATTAGCGAGTCGGTAGCTGCGCAAACTGTGATCTGCAGGGCGTCCTGTTGTCGACAATAGCAAGTGACGCTGTAATAGCTACCACAAATCAGCTGCACTGGCAACTTCAATGGTCCTGCAGAAGTCTATTCAGTCTTACTGATGTCCGAAAAGTCCACAAACCACCTGTCTGTGCACCTGATCAAATAACCAAGATGGAGATTTTCAGCCTGGGGACAAACATGAGTGCTAGAAGAAGAAAACAATTTAAAAAAGAGGAAAGTCGCACAGCTGCGCAGAATCCAAAACTTCCTCGGGGACTGCTTTGTTTTACCTATCATTGCTTCCCTCAGAGATTGCTTCCAGCAAATGCTTTATCATAACATTTCTTGTCTGAAGAATCTTAGGCTTTTCCTTTTGTTTAGACTTCTTTGCTGTGGCTCCCTTCCATGCTCTGATGCTCTAAGGAGAAGAATGTTTTCATGGTGCAACCTGGCACAGCCGTGTTACCTTGCAGTAACAGTGTTCTCTCGCTAAATAAGATGGTTCCCTCACCTAAAGCCAAATCTCTTCAGTCTGATGCAGCTAACTACCTAGGAACAACAACAGCCCGGGACTGGCATTAGCCTGTGGTACAGCGTTCTGCACGTCCCCTACCCCAGCAGCATCGAGGGGACATACCCTTCAGATCAACACAACTGCACAGGCTGGGGTAAGCCTTTGTCACTGAAAATCTGTTCAGTCTTTTTTGCTCATCCACATGTTGATATAATTTACTATTGGTGCTGCCTTACAATGCGGAAGCACAATAGTAAATGATAATTGTCTTCTGCAGGGATACGTAACTTGCACACCTCCCAGTCCCTGAAGCTCTGTAAGAAGGACAGACTGTTTCTTAAATTCACATCCTCCTGATGATATTATCTAGGCTATGGATAATTGGTTCAGGGTGTATTTCTTAATAGATTCTAGCAGGCTATGCGTATCTTGTCCAGCTGACAGTATGATAGACGGCTGTGTTTGCACTTTCCAGAGACAGGTCAGATTAATCAGTTTTTCACCCTGAGATCTAAGAAATTTTACAAAGAAAGAATCATCTTCCTTTGTGAAATTATCTGTCCTATCAGAAATAGAGCATTTATTATGTAGCATAACATTAGGTTAATAGTAATAAGGAAAAAAAGTCTGGCATCAAATAGCTGTTTCTCAAATAAACTCCACTCAAAAAAAATGCTTGAAAGTATACTCACAAATATATGAACTCAGATTGTGATCAAGCAAAAGTCAAAGTACTTTGCTGCCAAACATGTACATGTGTGTCTGTGTTAGTCAGAAGGGAAATACTGTTTGGGGATACATGTATCGGCTTAGGACACAATGAACTGAGAAGATCAAGCATTTGGATGCGTTGATGAGAGCTTGTGCAAACACTTACATAATAAAGCTGCTTTGGGGACTCATTATAAAAATACTGGCTTCAAAGACATATATTTGTCATAATTTGTATGTGAGCAGTTTCTCATGAGGAGACTTGCAAAGGTGGAGCCAAGTAAACTGATACGCATCTGTGACCAGGAGCAAGCAGAGGAGAGCGACAGCAAGAACGACGAGCAGGGAAGGGAGCAGAGACCCAGCTGCAGGCTGGCCAGCTCGTCGGGTTTTGGCGAGGGTCCCACAGAGTCAGCTCAGTAACCTCCTCACTGCACAGACACTTCTGTCCGGTCTTGAGCACTCTGCTGGCCATGGTATAGGGAGGCTCACTCTGTGCCAGGAGAGATTGAGAAAAAAATAAAAATTTCTGTGACATTCCCAGAATATTAAGCTTCCCTCTGCTTGGGAATCTTTTCACATCCCTGGTCTATCTTTAACATGGCCAGGTTTCTTAGTACAGAGGAATTTTAATTCTATGTTTTTCAGACAGGCCTTTCCACAATTAGGGAGAAATGTATAGTCCCCAGTGACCCCTTCAGAACTGTCCAAGAACATCCCCAGATCCAGCTGATCTCATTTCCAACTTGCGAGGAAACTCTAATCTCACAGCCTTTCTTGCCTGGACAAGTCTGTGGCTGTCAACTGCTCATGCTGGGCGGTTGCTCCCTCTGGAAGGCGTTACGGCTAGGCACGGGGTGGACTTGGGCTCCCCGGCGTCTCTGCTGCACGGGAGCCTGAGCCCCAGTCTCTGTCAGCGTTCCCGTCTCGGCCTGGTGTCTGCTGCTGCTGTTCAAGGCTGTTGTCCTGACCTGAAAGCCTGAGGACACCCTTCGTAAGGGGTATGATCCCTCATCATCCCGAGCCTCCACTTCTGGTAACAATAGAAATGGCACATCTGGTCTGAGATCACTCCTGGTTTTTTGAGCTGCTTATTTTTTTCCAAAAAACCTATCTCTCAATTCCTATCTATATTTTAAGATTAAAAGTCCATCCCAAAGTTGGACTGCTCTGCAGAGAGTTCATGCATCCATGCTCAGTGTTTTTTTATTATGAGTAGCTTCTGTCTCCGAGAGACCCTTTGTAGCCTGAGACCAATGAGGCTCTAACCCAGCAACCAGCCTTATTTCATCATCTCATCATTTGTAGCTGCTGGATTCTGCAAGTCTGCCCTTGTAGCCTGGAGTTTCCCAGTGCCTACCTCGGGCTCCCAGCTCTTCCACCTTAAGTTCTTAAACTAATAAACTTTAAGAAGTTGAGCTCCCCTCATCTTCAAAGCTTTCAGACCTCTCTGTCGTCAGTAGTTCCTTGCTGTTCTTCTTTCAGCCTTCTTGTCCCAGGTGGCTGGGTCCACATTTACCTAGTGGTCTTCAAATTTATCTATGCGGTGACACAGGAAAATTAACAACCTCAGCACAGGCTAAACATTAACTTGAAAAGTGGGCTGTGCAGATCCGATGGGGGCTTGCCATAGCGTGAGAGATGTCCCTTCTGTACTTCTCAAAAGAAAAATTGCCCAAACATGACTATAAGATAAGTCCTAGTAACTTACAATTTGCATAATTTAGTAGAGATCTCTTAGAGTCTGGTAGCAACATCCTTTGGAAGATGCTCTAGCCAAGATGTTCAGTCAGACTTTCTCTGCAATATTGCTTCTAGCTGTTGTGGACAGCTGTGGCACCAGAAATGGGAGTGATAATACCACTCCCTATGGCCCAGCTAATAGGAAGGAAGAAATTAAATAACACATTCAGAGTCACACCAGAATTAGACCAGACTAGGTAAGGGAACATGCTGCAAATCAGGAACCTGGAATGTTGTAGGGCAGAGAGTTATAATTGTCTTTGTGATAACAACTTCATGTTAGCTTATGTCTTGGTGAGTCTTTTGGTATATAGTTCACCCCTGGAGTGATAGGAGTGTTTGGGAGCCATCATAGAGCTAGGAGAAATCAGTGTGTGTGAACACATTCTCTCATTCCCTTCTGTTGACAAACAGGCATTTGTTTATTCTAAAATGCTGTTCCAGAAGGAAAGCATCATGGATTGGCATTGCCATGGCAATGCACCAAAACCGGGTCTCAAGGCTAACATTTACAAAAATAGTTACATGAAAAATTCTCATGGCATTCATAGTCTTCGTCAAGTGAGTCTTTTCTGGGTTAGCAAAAAAGGTCTATAATATTAGCAGCATTCCACACATACATAATTATGAAATTATGGGCTATAAAACTGCTGCCACTGATAGAAAATTGCCTACCGGGTTGTATCTGGTTCATCTTCATAGGCCAGTGGCAGACTGTAACCCATAGGCTTCCTCAGGACAACTCTCTAATCAATATAACTGAATTAGAGCCCAACTCATGGTTTGAATGTTTAGCAACAATTGGTTATCTTGATTTTGGAGAAGACAAAAATCCAAATTTCATACTACTCAAAGAGCTTGAAGACTGAATTTCCTCCTCACTTTAGTATGGAAAAAATGATGTGTATACAGAGGAAAACTGCTGTCACTATGCATTACAGACATTTAAGAGAAGGGAGCTGCAGATAGCTGTTTTAAACTTTTATTTGATTTTTTTAAGGATATAATCTCTCTAGCAATATGAATTAGAGAACATCTGATTCACAGGACACAAACACACATCAGACTCCCAGTTTCTAAATGGGCATTTTAAGGCAGTATCACTGGGATCCAGTTCTTGGAAAAAAAATTGCTAATAGATTTAATGGCTATTGGTAGATGTATGTAGCTGTAAGTATACATATGTAGATACAATGGTAAACATCTGTCCTGAAGAAGAGGCGGAGGTAGAAGGAGGCTCCCTCACTAGACTAAGGAAGAGATTTGAGGTATAGACAAGCAAGAGAAAAGCTACAGGAGAGAGATGAACTAACTGGCAAAGTGCCTGCAGCCGAGGGCACACCTGGTGCAAGAAGAGAGGGATAAGGAGTGAGATCTGGGCAGCAGCAGAGCCAGACAACACCTGAGGGGCAGATTGGAGAAGTCTGAGCATTTACCAAAGGGGATTAGAGGGCAGCAGAGACATTTGAGAAGAAGGTAGGACTAGGAAGGGGAGATTCACTTCCATATGGCAGTTAGCTGTCCAGGATCGGATGAGCAATGAGTTCATGAGGAGAGAATTACAGTGAGAGCTGCCACGGGTCTGCTAGTGCTCAGCCATTGAACTGGGCCTGATACAGTGATTGGGGATGGCAGATCAGGGAGGGGAACAGTGGACAAAAAAGCTTGCCCAGAGCAGGAGCTGGTGGCAGAACCTGAAATCACTATGTTCTGGGGTTGGGCGTTCTGGCAAAACATCACGGAGGGCCAGGCCTTAGTGGAAACGGAGGAAGAGAACAGTGAGAAGGGCTGCAGGGCAGGGAGAGGTAAACTGGCAGCAGAAAAGCTAATAAATTGAGGTTTGCAAGTTTGGACTGAAAGACCTAGAAGGAGCTGGAGAGAAAAGGTAAAAGGGCAGGTCGGGACATGTGTGGGCAGTACTGAGTAGGAAAGTTTGTGAAGTTTCTGCGTGCAGGGCCAGCTCTCAGCAGGTGTGAGGGTCTCCCATTCTTTACAAGGGGCCTCCAACACATCCAGTCTTCAGCTCACCAGCCAGGAAACTGTGGGCTTAAGCCCAGGTCCGGGTGCCAAAAGGCCAGCAGTCAGCCACTTCACTACCCTTCTTCCCAGAAACTGCTGTCCCAGGCTTGAAGGAAGCCTCGTGAACGTACTTGTGGTCGCATGGTCACTGCTGACACTTGGCATTTCCCTGCGACCTCATCCTCCGTCCCCTCGCAGGAGATGGTGCCATCAACCTATACATCCTTACCCCTGCATACACGCAGAGCTGTCACTGGGAGCAGTCCCGAGTTCAGGTCTTTCTGCTTCACCGTTACATAAGCCTTTAGTAAGCAAAGCATTTTACTCCACTCTCATGTGTTTTCACATGCGGCAAGCAGCCCAGCATGGGACTCTGAGTTACTTTTATCTTCACAGGAACAACCAGGCAGCTACTTTTCTGAAAGTCACTTAAGAATGTGAATATCCATTAGGAGAAATAAAAATCCAGGACAAGAACAAGCTGCAAAATCCTGGCCTAGAAAAGAAATGCACAGAGGTTTCCAAGTGTTTCTTTTTTTTTCCCCCAGGGGAGCTAAATATCGATGGCCTACTTTAACCTTAGTTTCTCTGCGAAAATTGCCAACAGGAATAGTGAGTAACTATGTCGGTTGGTCCTGACATACGGGATCCTGTCCATCAGCAAGTAGACTCAAAGACCCAACACCTGGGCTCTCTTGATAATTAAGCCCTCTCGTGAGGAGTGTGTTCGTCACACAATAGCCCATTCACAACCTTCGCTTTTTCTGTGCCTGCTTCATAGGGCAGAACACGCTCCTTATATATTCCCCAAGGCACGGATATTGATCTCCATCAAAACGGAGTCCCAGAAGAATGAAAGTACAATCACGGCGATGGATAGAATTACAGTACAATGCCTTGAAGCTAAGCAGTGACAGCTTAATAGACCTGCAATAAATGAACTAGAAGACAGAAACAATATGCTGTGGGAACCCTAAATATGTGATTATGAAACAGCAAACCAGGATTCCCTAAGTGCCAACAACCTCCTAGCATTCCATTTAAAAACTATAAATCTGCCACAGCCCAAGTAAAGTAAATTCCCCTCAGTGTATTAAACTCTTTGTTTACAGGAAGGGTAATTACACCGTCTCTTAGTGCAAATAAGAGATGCCCACTCCAGAGCATGTAAAATTAAACAAGGACATTTCATGCTAAGCTGAAAAGTTCCCTCTGACACTTGGGGAAAACTGCCATCTTCTCAGGCAGGAATAGTCTGTACCCAGCACTGCTAAACTGCAACATTTTCCTTGATGAAATGGGAACAGGAAAGGGTTAAAGTCCCTTCGCAGATATTGATGTGGGCAGGAATGGATCATGCAGTGTGTTAGTTGTTAACTGAACGGGGCACTTTTCTACAAGAGCGTCAAGGTCAGATCCCAGGAACAGGAGCTAAAATTTTCTGAGTTTTAACCTTGATTCTGACACTGACTCTTTTATGAGCTTGAAGAAAATAGAGAACTTCACTATGGATAGATGAAGGATCATAAAACTCACCAACCTTATAAAGAAGTTTTGCAGGTTAATTAGAGTTCATTTTCATAGTGCTCTGCATGTGAAAGGTGCTGAGGTACACCTAATAAGAAAATTTCGAAAAGGCTACAGATTAAACCACGGCTGAGAAAGATACAAAATATTTGATGCAAATTCAATGGGAGGAACAGGGCCAGTTCAAATACAAGAAAAGAATGGGAAAAATATGGAAAACTGACTTAATTTCCAGTTTCTGAACAGTATTCCTCTGTATTCAGGTCAGAGAGGCTGCCAAAGAGTGACATTGTTAACGCATTTGTTTCCATCATGACCAGGTTGAATTCTTGATGTGCGCAGTTACCAAATGGACCCCCAAGGATAATGTGCAACCAGTGCTTTAGATTTGAAGCCATCAATTTAAACTGAAGGAAAGGCGAAAATAAGATTGAAGGCAATCTAGTGGTCCTCAGAAACAATCACTGAACAGAAGCTCAGGTGAACAAGGAAACGAACTAGACAGGGAAACTGTCCTCAGACATTCGCACAGTGCAAATATTGCAGTCACGCTGAGTCGCTGGAAGAGCCGAAAGCAGAAGAGCTTAAGGCTGAGGAGGAATCACAGCCACACAACTTGGCAAGGAGGTGGGACACAACAGTGTCAGCTTATTCAGGATGAATCTGGGGTCCTATCTGCATGTGGATGTTTTCTTTACATCTTCCAACTGTTGCAACCTGCCACAGCTTTGCAAATTCAAGTGTTAACTCAGGGAAGAATCGTCAGGAAATTTGGAAGCCGTTCATTAGCATGTGTAAAAGCTCAGAAAGGAGCCCCTCACGAGAAGGAATTTAGTCTCAGCAAACTTGTAGTTATACAAAATATTTGTTCAGAACTTCAGATGCTTGTCGGAGGTTTGTTTTTAGCTGTTCTATTGACTGTCAGTTGTCAGTCCGCAGCACTCGCAGGGGAAATTGCTAAAAAGACTAAAATTAAAGTAACTAAGAATTTCTCAGAGCAGGACTTAGTCCCAGCAGGAGATCACAGAGATCCCCTGCAACATGCAGCACACTCCTATCCATCTCTGATATCTCATTATGTATAAAAAATGCCCATAGTTGATTTCAAACACTATAATTTGCCCAAATGGCATCACAGAGGATGCTTCACAGATGAAAACCTTTGGTTTGGCTCTGCAGCTCCAGAGCTGGATGACTGAGGGCGAAGCAGACACAACCTGCCTCTGGAGGTAGCATGGAAGGGAAAGCTGTGAAGTTCGGTGGAGAACCTTCTGGCTGGTCTGGGGACAGCAGCCACAAACTTTAAAAGATATCCCACGGAATTTTCCTCTGCTGGGACTTGATGGAACAGACCTTGGACTCAAAGCAGAGATGGGAGAATAGATCAGTTTTATGGGGTTGGATTTTCTGAAGGACTGGAGTTTAAGAGAAGTTCGGCACTCTACCAGGACAGGCACACACAGAAAAAACTCAGAGAAAATAGAGCAGTGACAACGGAAGTGCTCACTGACAAGTCAAAACCAGACCAGGATCAGGGTTACACCAAAACAGGAAATGTCCTTGAATCTAACACCAGAACAAATTAAGAAATAAAATGGAAAGAACATTTTTAAAAGTGATTTTGGTAAGTTTTTCCTTGGATTAAGAGGCCAAAGCAACCAAGTCTGTGAGGATGAGGAAGAGCTTTTAGCCAGGAGACAGGATCATCTGTGGTTAGCTACGCAGAAAATGTTTCAAGGTTCAAATAAGTATCCAGTTATACAAGATAACTGGACCCCTTTGACCTAGAAACCCAGCTGAACATCTTCCAGAGGCTGGTGTAGTTGTCTGTTTCTCTCATTTTGTGATTCCGGCTAAAGGAAACCAAAATTCTTGGATATGTCGTGGTACTTTTCCTTCTAGCCTTGTGACAAAGAAATGCAGAGGCAAACAAGGAGTTCTGACTGATAAAACAGTCAACTCCCCAGCTGGGACTGAAGAGTGGTGGACCAAACATGGGGGAAAAAAATAAAAAACACGACTGTCTTTCATTTCTGGGTGTAATTCAAAGGTTACTGAGGTAAATGGAAAGATCCTCAGATCATTTTGTTGTGCACTGGATACAGGTCAGTGCCTGTTCTGCATCTAGCACAATGTGGTCGCATTCTCAGTTGCAAAATGCCTAGCTTTCTGTCATCCAAATAACACTAATCCTAATCACTTCAAGGGATGTGATCACTTCACTGCAGTGTAGTGGCAGCCCGTCAGCTTCCCCCCTCTGAAGTCCCTAGGGTTTTCACTGTATAGGAAAAAAGAAACAGCCAAGTGCGGGAACATAGTCCTCCACTGTGAACGCTGTGCAATGCCAAGGCCCAACACGGCTAAGACTTCTCTATGTATTAGAGCTTTTGGCACTCGCCCAGCAAATAAATAGTCAAAATCACTAGGAATGTTTGAACAGACTTAAATGGAATTCAGAAGAAGGCATGATGATCAGGTCACCTAGTTAATCAGACCTTTCCTTTGAGCCACTTACAATAGCTCTCAAGGGATAGTCTCTCAGGCCTCTCTCGTGTGCCGTTAGCCCCTTTGAGGCACTTCATCATCATTTTCTGTTGCTCCAACAAGTCCTCTCCTGTCTGCTTACTGCCTTTTATAGGTGAATGCCCTTTAAAAGACATAAACATCTTTACCAAGAGCTTTTCTTTTTGAAATGTATGACTCCATCTGTTAGGGCTAATCATCTGGTTCGGGCCGGTGGATTCTGGTCAGTAGGAACACTGCAGCTCTTCCCTGTCCTCTCCTTCCCCAGGCTTCCTGGCAGCTCAGACCTGTTTGCAGTTGACAGCTCTATACCTGTCCTCCTCAGCCTTTCCAGGTTTTCCTGTTCCAAGCCCTACACCCAAGTGCACTGCACAGTTCTGCCCATTTTACCAACCAAGACTCAGGTATTACATGCTTCTGCTGCCTGTACCGTCATTTCTTCTCAGAAATCTGGCAAAATGACTATTCCTGGTCCTCTTAAACTTTCTTTCAGAGATTTCTTTCAGATTCTCATGTTATGTCAAGCCCAAGGAACACCTTCAGGTTTTTTGTGAATGTATTTTAAAAGTATCTGCCTGTCTGTAAATAATTTTAATTATTATTTGTTAAGTATCAAAACCAAATAATGCAATTAATAATCCTGGGCCTTGTATTTCTAGAGCCCTCCCTCTTGAAGTTCACTAATCTCAGAAAAAAATCCTCTATGGAATTAGAGGCTAAACTTATTTTTCAAGACATTAGAAATCTAATCCTGTTGCATTATATAAGCCGGTAGTCAGCTAGCTTCTTCTGAATTATCGTTGGCAAGCTGATAATCTTTTTTAGCTGTTTGAACTCTCTCTGGAAATTGGCTGTCCTGTAGAGCAAGGAACTTTTCAGCTAGTTTATGCAAACCCTTCCTGAAATTTCTATCGAACAAGGAGTAGCTCAGCTCCTGTTTAGCCTAAAACAGTTACTTGTTTTCTGTTGAGATCAGGGGTGGAAGGAATAGAAAAGTCCTACTGTTTTCCCTTTCCCACCTACATCATATTCAGATTTCTTTTCTCCAGCTACACGAGTTGGTTGTGTTGGCTGCAGCGTGCACACTCCCTGACATGCACTGGATGGGTCCTGAAACGTCCTTCAGCCAAAGGACATTGCTGGATCATGTAATGGCAGTGCTGCCCGAGGGGAGAGTCCACCGGACTCCACACATCTCACAGATGATTAATAATTATGTCAAAACACAAGATGTAACCCAAAGTACAGGAGACAATCAGAGGCCACTTCAGTTTGCTTTGGAAAGTTCTCTCTAACCTGCGTACCTTAAGAGACGATCTTGCTTTATATGTAACCCATTAATTATGATTATAATTAATAAGCACTTTTGCCTCTCCCATGGGGTTGTGGTAATAGCAGACCTTCCCTCAAGAATGCTTTATAAGGTTGATTCAGATGTGACTTTTCAGCACTATTCTTTTAAGGGTCCCAAGTGGACAAGTTTGGGGGTGTTTTTATTGAACACAATCTGTAAAAATTGATTTCTCCCTTATTTTTGCACCATGATGGCACATTGACTCTTGAACTTCTCCCACGCATCAGGAGGATGACTGTGAGATAGACGTAACAGGGAACACCATGTAAGAGGACATGTAAAAGACAGTATAAACAAATATAAAGTGGTAGTAAACAAAACTTCAAAGAGACTTTAAAGCACATGGGAATTCTGGGTGTAAGATCTCAGCACGAGGCTGAACTAAAATGAAGATTAAAATAGAGCATATTAGGTATTAATGTTCCATTTTCAGAATGAACACTGACTCTGGGACGCAGGGTGGAGTCCTGTGTTAGGCATGGTCAGTTCTTTAGCATGACTAGAATTAAGTCTGGCCAAGGGTTAAGAAGACATGACCAGATCCTGAACATAAAGTTCCAGTAGCCAGTGCAATTACAGCTCGGCTTTGCCCACTCGTTTCCTGTTGTCACCAACCTACCCAGGCTGGCGATTTATGAAGGAAGTAAAAGCCTTCCTACACGTTTATTCTGAAAGGGTCGTTACTTTCTGCGCTAGAGCTGTATTTCAGGTACTCATAATGTATCCTTAAACAACAGTAACACAAGATCATCTTTGCAGACTTTGAAGACTGTCAGGCAGAAGAATGTCAGTTTAAATCAATGGATTTAACTATCTAGGACAAACCCTCTTTCTTGCCTGCTTTCATTTCCCTTTCAAAAAACTACTCTAAACCGTTTTTATATAAAAATAAGAGTACATTAAATTCTTCAATCAGCTATACCCCAGTAACTTCTTTAAACTGAAAGTAAACTAATATTTATTTCAGGATACATTTCATTTAAATTCTGCAAAAGCTAAAGGAACCCTTGTTTGTATCTCAAGAACCTCTATCTTTAGAACAATGTAGTTCTGAAAATCTCAAGGAAACAGGTCATTATTTCCAATACATCGCATGTCTAAAGTCAGATGCCTAAATGCACATTGCATTATCTCAGTCAGTGGCTAGAAATTTGGAGAAACTGAGAAACTTGAGCTTCCTCATGTTTAACTGGAGATTCAGCCTGGACTACAAGTCCAGGACCATCTGCTGAAATAAAGATAATCCTTACAGTAGCATTTTTCCATCCATCTATATATTTATTTATATATCTATTTCACTATCTGTCTATGTACCAATTTACCTGTCTACATCTACACTCTACCTGTCTGCCTATCTGTTGGCTGGCAGCCTGGCTAAGGGATTTTATTGCTTTGAGTTAATTCATAATTACTATTTTTCCACATTCTTCTAGTGAGATTAAGTGCCTCATCAGCCTCATTAGCCACCACAACATTTCGAGTAGATTTGGGGACAGGAATCACAGCCAATGAGCCATTAGCAATGTGTTGACGGAACCATCAAAAAATGTAGGAACCAGACTCAGAGACCAAATTTTCGCCCTTTTTCTTCTCTTCGCGTGTTCAGCTGCAAGAAGCAAGTATCAGCAGCAATGCCAGGATCTTTTGCAACCATAAAAAAAGATTGGAGAAGCTGAAAGACACTCAGAAATCTCATTGTCAGTCTTTCTTTCCTGTTCCTAGTTGTCTCTTAGCATATCAGTTACGTACGAGAGTGAAAACAGCCCATCCAGATTTTCTTGTTGCTTGTCGTTTCGCTCGCTGAGCTCGTGCTAGACGTGGTTGTGTTTCCAGTTCTAACAGGGTTATTTATATATAAACCAGCTTCCCCCTTGTTTGCTCAGATCAGTTTTCTCATCATGCTAGGCTCCGTCTAGTTTTATGACAGCTAAGTTTAGGCCTGGAGAAATCTCATGAGCTCTGCTGGACACAGGCACGATCACACTCCTGTGCCCGTGAGACGAAAGCGTCTGGCAGCTGGGAGCCCAGCGCAGAGCACGAGGAGCAGCTGCTCTGCTCGCACCAGGACAGCTATGGGGAGCGGTTTCGTCTTAAAAAAAGCACGATGCCCTGAAGGCACGGAGGCCTCTGAGGGATCGCAGCTCTATTGCGGTGCCGTAGGAAGATCAAAAAGGGAAGGGAAGGACTAACCACCACTCAAATAAAAAGAGGGAGAACAGCTTGCTAGTTTATCTGTTTATTCTTCAGCTGCCAAAAATTGCAGAGCTATTTGCCTTTCCATTTTCCTGTGCTATAGTCATGGAGATAAAGGGGCAAAATCAGCTGCTTTGTTTCCCTGTGGTCTTTGGGACATCCACGTTTTGCACTTCTGTGAAACTTGTCTCTCCCAGGCTGAGAACTTTTTTTCCTGCCAGGTGAAAAACAGCTCTGTTCAGATCATGTTCAGCAGACGGTGCAGAGTTAAGATACTCCAAGATCAGCTGTGAGGCAGGACTTTAATAATGGGGCTCAGTTTGAAATAGACCACTCATTTTATTTTTTTCTACTTTAATTTATTTATTAACACCACATAGGACTTTGTCTAATGGAACAGAAAAAGAGCTGCTGCCACTGAGGAGCTGGTGTGAGCAGCCATGGCAAAGAGGAAGGAAGCACTAAATAATGGGTTGAAACTCTTGGCTTCCCAGAAAATAGTATAAACAAGCATGTCACACAACTGACAGAGATGCTGAGACCAGGGAAATCCTTCTTCCTTTTAAGCTGTGCTTTCTGTAAAACACATATATCTAAACCACCCTCCTCCTATTTTGCCTAGCTTTCTGCTGCAGGTTTAAAAACACAATATACATCTTCCACCAAGATAGTTCTTCTAAATCTCTGAAGCCAGCCGCACGGTTGTAACCCATCCAAGAGCCTCCTCTCTCGGCGGGGCTGGGGGGCACCGGGGAGTATGTGCTTCAAGGAGTCACAGAGTGTACCAGCTTGAGAGAAATGCCGGGTGTGAGCTGATATGCTGGGCTACCGTCGTTATGTGCTGGGCTGAACTGCTGCAAGGAAAATCATATAACAACAGTTTTATATTCTCTGTGGCTCCGTGACAGTTGCTTGTTTGGCGCAAATGAGGCCAGAAAGCTAGTATTTCAGGCTGACTCTGTGTAGGCTAGAACATGACACTGTGTAAGTTTATTTTTGAAAGGCTACAACTGTGTCTAGATGGAATACCAAACATGAAACTGAAAATTCATCAAACCAAGCAAAGCACAGGTCTGCAGAAACTAACAGAGCTGCAGGAACCCAGCTCACCCCCACCAGCACTTGCAGCCAGCTGTGGCCAAAATAGCTCCAGGTTGAGGCTCTAGGGAAAGAAGGAGAGGAGACCAGATACCAGAAATGACATCTGGTGCTTGGTTTCCAAATGCAACAGGACAAGAAGCCATATTATCAGGCCTCCCTCCAGTAAACAAAAAGACAACAGCTTGCTGCATATACAGGGAAGAGGGATTTCAAACTCACGGCTGGCTGGTCACAGAGATGGAAATTACAGAATAAATCTGATAATGAGCAAGGCTTTCTGGGGAAAAGCAGAGACTAAGCTAGCGAAGTCTGCAGAAAGAATTTTCTCCCCACCGTGCGGGTAGGTAGGGATTTGGAAACCTGGCTGGACAGAGATGTCATTTCCAATTCCCTGCTTTCAGAATGGGGTATCAAAAGGCCAAATTCCTTGAGGGAGAGGAGAGGGAGCTGAAAAACAACAGGACGAATACAAATACATGGAGTACTGGAGCTTTTGTTGTTTAATAGGGAACTACAGTAACAGTAACAAAAAGATGGGGGGGGTGCTAATAAAGCTGCCATTTTCATGATGTTTCAGAAAAATGAGACATCTGCCCATAATTTACAAGTGCAAAAGGACTCCCCAAATAAACTTGCAGCAATAGTTTATGGAAGTACCCAGAACATCACATGATGAGCAATAATCAGCTTTAAAAAGGAGGCTTTGGACAACACGGTTCCAGTTACAATCGTGTAAAATTTTAAAGTCAACGAATGGAGGTTATTGGTTGAGCAAGGTACAGACCAATACTTTACTTCACGGCATTTCTGTTGCTGTGTTCAGTCTACCAAAGGATAAGAGCACGCTTGTAATCATTAACAGCTTTCATTCTATCCATTTGCAATATGGGACAAATTGCTGCCATTCAAATGCAAACCTAGCGCTGGAGACTTGTGTTTGAGAAGGCTGCTTTTGATTGTTAAATCACTTCCTGAGATTTCACGTTTTAAAGCCAAGTAAGGTATTTCTCACCCATATATCAGAGCAAGTATTGGTTACACAGTCCTGCTGATCTTGTAGTTCCCGGTATGCCCATTCTCCTCGTGCTGCAAGGCAGAGGTGCCCTGCAGTGGCCTGGCATTACAGTGGTCTCACTGTCCAGGTCAGGAACCTGTCTGAAATGTGTCAGGGCTTCTTTCTGGCTCCTGCACCCAAGCTGCCTTTCCAGGGCAAAAGGATGCTGGCAGTAGGGCATTGCATGCTGTAGAGGCAGGACACTGCTAAGCTGGGTATCTAGACCCGGGAGATTTGAAGTGCTACTGAATCCCCAAATTTGGACACATTCTGTACAGACTGCATGAGACACACTGACTATACAGAAACTTGGAAACAGAGTGCTTTGTCTGATCCAACCTTCTCCTGTAACCTATATTCACGTGTACACCTTCTTCGTTTTCTGGGTTCTTGGCATTCACAGGGACTAAAGGAATCACAGCGTGCCTGTGTGTGTGTGCACATGTGTGCATGCGTGTGAGCTGCTAAAGCTGGAATTGGAACAACAGAACAGGGAAGATAAAGCCTTAAAAATAAACACTGCTTCTCTGTCCCCAGAGACCAAAAAGTGCAGTCATTCTGGAAATACTGCCCAAGATGCAGAAGAGCTAGAAGTCTGTTGCCCGCTTATGCCAAGATTTACTGCCCTGTAATGATGTCACTAATGGTTTTTGCACTATAAGCCAAAACTTTTCAACACTGACTGAAGGACAGCAGGAGGTTTATCACTGAAAACATATTCCACCAGAAGGCTGCTTTACTACTGCAGAAGAACGCTTAGTGCATATAAACACATCTAGCCTTTCTGAGCTTTCTTTAAATTATTCTCACCTCTTTTAAGGGTGGGATACTGTACTACATTTGTCCTGGTCACCTCAGAGTCCTGCAGCAGAGTGTTCCTCTGTTTTAATTCCTTGGAGATACTTTGGAGACACCATACTACCCATGTAGTTATTTTAAGCCAACAGTATATCATTATTAGCAGGATAAAGTCTATTACATCTGTTTGTGGCAAGTTATCTATACCTGTACCTGAACTCACTGATGTTTCCCATTCTTAAATTTCTTGATTCTTTCTATGCAGTATCACCTTGGGATACATATGTTGTAGGCTGCACAATTTGCTGAGCAGCCTGAGAAAAATGCAATGATAATCTTTAAGATACGGACCCCCAATCCTTGAAAAACATGTCACTCTGGTACATTCTGGCATTTCTCATGCTACAGAAAATTTAAAAAATTAAGACTTGAGAACAATAGGAACATCAGGAAGATTGTAACCTACAGCAAGTGATTGATACGGCAACAGTGCAGTCAGTGATCCAGAGAGAATTCCCTTTTATGCAGTAGGACATTACATGCTTTTTTCCTGTCAAATCTGCAGGTAAGACCTTTCGTATCCACTGGGATAATCTAATCCAGATCTGTAGAAATGGAGGACTGTAAGTACTGTTTCCAGTGAGCAAATATCCCCACCACAGAACTCATCATCACAGTTGGTTGTAAACAACGTCATTTTAACTTTCCAAACGAAGAAGCTGGGTTTGAACTGGCTGTTGTGGGCTCCGTTGTCACATCACCCTTAGCAAGACGTCCCTTCAATATAGGTGGGACAGGGTGAAAAACACTTGGCACAGCTTTTCCCCACGGGTATCAGTGCTGTGTGTCAGTAGCTCTCTTGCCGGCATTTTTCCCACCATTGTGCTTATTGATTTTACAAAAAGGAAAAGGAAAAAGAAAGATGCAGCCCGCCACACCTGTGTGTTACGGTCGTTTTGCTGTTTATGGCTTTCCCTTCCAGGTCATGTAAGTGAGATTTCCCTTGCCAAGTGCTTTTCGTCCCTCCTCTCTCCCTTGGGGATGAACTGTGTTAGTTCTCGCTTTGCTTCTTCCTTATCCCAGAGTCAGGGCACTTCATCAAAAAGCGCACAGAAGCCGTACACACCAACCAGGCCCACGTTTGCCTGGCTGGTGCAAGCCCGAAGACAAATCTGTCCCTTCTCGCCCCGTACGCCAGGGTACTGCGTGATCTCCAGCGTGGGACACGCGTGCAGCTGCCCGGCTTCTCCGTCCCCCGCCGCTGCCTCCCGATAGCACACCGGGGATGTGTTAGCCGGCGAAGGGACCGCATGTGGAGGAGAGCAGAAGAGAGAAGCTGTGTCTACTTCAAAACCGTGCCTTTCCCTGCCGTGGACGAGGGGTGCTTTCACACAAGTCTACGCAGCGTTCTGCACAAAGAACTCTTTCCGCAGTGAAGGGAAGCAAGGAGCTCGGAAAGGTGGCGGGGGGGAAGACTGCAGAAAGACTCAAGATTCAAGAGGAAAGACTTAAAACCGGCATGGGGGTTATGCAGGCTATCTTGGTGCTGTGCGCATAGATACATAAAATACTGGGCAGTTTGCATTTGGACATTTGGACTCTGGCTGAGTGATGTCTGAATCACAGATTGCTTGGACAAAGTTCTTCCAGAAAGGAGGATGAGGGGAATAATGGGAAAAATCAGAACAGTTCTAACATGCAACTTAAATACATTTTCGCAGTGTTTGGTAGGTTCCCAGTCACTTACTGGCTGACGGTTCTGTAACTGCAAATTCGCTGTGGTAGTGAATCCATGTAGCTGTCCTCAGTCTCCTCTCCTCCTTGGAAATATCCCAGCAGTCTGGAACAGCGATCAGTTCTCTCCTGAGTAGGATTTTGGTTCCAGTGCTCCAGTCTATGAGCACCGTTATTTAAAGTTACATGGAAAGCAAAATATGTTAGTGCAGGAGTAAGTGTAGTGCTCTGACTCAGGCTTTAATAAAGATCAAGGATGCCTTAAACCACCTCTGCAATTATGCGATGTAGTTACCTGATGAAAGAATAGACTCCTCCGTGTCCAATTAGCAGTGAGAATATGCTTAGAAAGTAAATGGTGTCTTTCACCATTAGGACATTGTAGCGGAGTTTTTGTGACCTGTACTGTAATAATGTGATACCGATGTGTAGTTTTACTGAAGTTTCCAAAGGGCAGTTTCCTTCCCACAACAGCTCATATTACTGTCAACACAATCTAATTCCCTCAGTCACAGTCTCAGCTGAGCCATGACACGTCTTTCCTCTATGATAGTCTTTGTGTATGTTACAGGATCACTAAATACCAGTATTGGAAACAAGAACTTAAAATGGCTTTTGTCATGTGCTGAGGAAGAGCTTTGCCTGCTACTGTGGGACAAAGACTGGTGGAATTGGAAACTTCAGTATAAAGAAAAATGTTCTGATGCTTCCTTGAGATCCTCAGAGTATTCAGACAAGGAATAACAACCTAACATCAACAATTTACTTAAGCCTGGATGAAATGCTGGCCTGCTGAAGGCAGCAGCAAAGCGCCCATGGTCTCCAAAAAAGCCAATGCGTCTCCGTCAGCCTTTGGTGTCCCAGCTTAGGTTGTCGTCCCTGCCAGCCGTGGAAGTGGCGTTATCCCAGGCTACTCCAGGCAGCCACAGAACAGCCATACAGTGGGAGTATGGATCTGCCAGCATTTCTGAGTTGGACCAGATTTCACATAGTGACTTAAAAGCCACAGCTCTGTACATTGCTTCCCCAGATCCTGAGAAACTTAAAGATCTGCCCAAAATTCAATTGTTTTAGATCCAATAAATGATAAAAATGCATGCTTCGTTGGGAGTGAGGTGCTAGGCTTCTTGAAGTTCTCGGTACCACGGTGATTGCCATTGATCAAATGGACCAGGCACTTGAGTCATTTCATGGAAGCGCATGAACAGGCTCTTCTGAAAATTCGTCTCTAATTTGTAAGAGAAGGAAAATATCTTAGTAACTCTTTGGAATTGACAGGGATGAATTCTGACAAACAGAAGAATAAAATTTCAGGTGGCTGTAACTATGCCAGAAGAAAAACACCTGAAATATCTGCTTAGTCTTTTATTTAAAACAAGAATTGTTTCAAAACGTGTTAACAAAGGCATTTAAAGGCCACCATGCTGTTCTGTCTGTTTTCGGTTTAAGGCTGCTCTCGGTTGCTGAGCAACCAGGTACTTGCCTGGTGCTGCTAGTGGGCAAAGACCGGGGGACCAGCGGATCTCGTCGTATGCCTGGAACTGATCAAACTCATCGTCTCCTGAGTGCTTTCTTCCCGAGAGGCAATGATGCTCAAACAGTTACCTCTCTGCTCTGGAACAAAGCGTGCAGGGCAACTGATGAGTAAAGCAGGATCCTCTCAGTTACCTGTGCCATAAACTTGATCAAAACTCACTGAAGGCAGTGGCGAGAAGCCAAATAATCCCTGCTCAAATTCCCTGGAGCACATGAGGTTTGGGCTTCCTCGGGTAAAACCAGTATGAGTGTAGGACACCAAGGAGAGGCACAGGGAGAGTTAAACAACCTATAGTCCTAAATCAGACGGATAAAACATATTGAGCAAAAAGAGATGTAAGACACTATTACCTTTCAGAATTAAAATAGATGAAAGTGAAAACGTTTTCTGCTACCCATCTGCAAAGACAATTTTTTAAAGCGTACTTACCAACCCGCATGCACTCACGTGTCTATCTTACAAAACGGGGCAAAGTTAGCAATCCAGGATTGATACAAATGGCCAGAATATCTCAAATTTTAAGAGTTGTGTTATTTCTGTGTAGCACTAGGCAATCTAAGAATGACAGAGTCAAATAGCAAGGAAGAGCTGTGGACGGCCGAGGTAACAAAGCCTGTTTTCCCACAGACTTATGCCGTGTTACTGTCCCCAAGTTTTGACCGATGCCTCCCCTGCTGCTGGGAGGTCTGCAAGGCCTCTCTGCCGTATCAGCCCTCGGGAGTATAGTAACTTCTGGAGTATAATAAATGTTTATTTCCCCCAAAACTACACGGTCTTCATTACCGCTGAATCTTTTACCTCCCTGTTATAATTGGCTGAAATCACTAATGAGTTCAAATTCAAGCACTCACACCATGGATGAAAATGCCTTTGGCTAAGCAAGCTGTATCTGCACCACGCAGAGAGAGAGGTGCAGTTTGTGCTCTAAATTCTCCTTGAATGTTTGCCATCATTTTAAATTCACCGTAAGAACGATTCCTGATATTCCTATAGAGGTTACTGGGGTTGGCAAGGACTTCATTATCTGAACGTTTATGGGACATTAATGAGGCAAGTCACTAACACATCTGCAGCTACACCGTAAATAGCTTAACCACTTCACAGCTGGGCACAGCACAAAAGAAGTAGCACAGTCAAGATAATGCTGTGTGCAACTGGCTAATGGAGTGTGCCTGCAACTTGCCTCAAATGAGTGGAAGCAAAACTGTTAAACTGCGTGCTATCAGCCTTATTTTACTGGAGATTAATGGCAAAAAATGATTGATTCTGCTCCTGGCAAGCTCCACTGGACTACGAGAACATTCAAGCTCTCAATGGCTGTAGATTTGCGCTCTTACAGAACACCTGATGTTGATTTTTTTTGGGAAACAAATGAAGATTTGTTAATCCTGAGTCTCTAGAGAGAAGATGTTTAATGGAATGTCCCCTATCAATCTCTAAATGTTATTTGCTGCCATTCTGAGTAGCAACATAGGAAACTCTGAGCCAAAGGATGTTATCAGGAAAAGTATTTTCTCGGTGTCTGATGTATTTGACAGCACTTTGTAAACAATCATTTTGGTACTGATCCAGCAAAGCACTTAAGTGTATACTTAACTTTAAGCCCATGAGCATCTCCTGGAGTTCAGTGGGACTATTCATAGTTTTAAAGATGAAAACATATTGAAGCGCTTGCTGGATCAGGGCTCTTCAGTATCTCCCCCAACCCTGAATAGGATCTTACTCTGTTCTTGATGAAGTCACGCAAAGTGCCTGTTGGTTTCGGTAATGCAGGATCAAGTCCATCATCAGTTATTTTTTTCGTCCCTTGGCTTTCTCTGAACTGCAGGGCAAATCTCAATCACATCCACAGATCAAGGCTAAGCCTATGGTGAAAGTCTCTTATAAATAGCTATAGGGGACTTAAAAATTCACTCTTTAAAAAAATTAGGAACAGATACAAATTACCTCAATACATGCTATTGAGAGAGTGGGAAAATAAGATTGAAAAAAGTATCAAATTCAAGTTGAGAGTGGGTCATCTCCAAAATATTGCATGATCCCTAAAGCAGAGGGAGTGCCAGGGAATAAGTTCTTTTTAATACTGTTCTCTCAGGATATTTTGTTTCTTGCTCTGCTGGCAAGCCTGAGTTTTTCTTCTACCTTCTGGATGGCAAAGAGGCCAATGCAGCTAGAGAAGAGCAGACCGAGTTCTGCTTTCCTTCACTGTCAGTGATGGTTGGGGAGTATGGGAGAGAACAGAGCTGGATTTTTTGTATTTATTTGACCTGGCCAAGCTATCAATCGGAAGAATCCTACTCTGTGTGTTGAACGAGCCACCTCTGGGACTGACTGAGGGAGAAGAAATCTGATATACCCAGATAAGAATTTTTCTAAACATGACCAATTTGAAATAAGCAATAAATGGAAAAAGCTTGGAGTCAGAGTACAAGAAAGACAGAGGAAAGATGTGAGGGCTGTTCCCAGCTCTGCCAGTGACTCGCCACGTGATCGGTACCAGGTCATACCACTACCTGTGTGCCTCCCATTTCCCTGCGTGGAAAGCTGGAATAATTAGTGGCATCACTACTTCCTTCTTTTCACATCTGCAGTAAGGTTTAATTCGAAAAAAGGTAGTAAAGCGTTTTGCAGCTCATGAAGGGGGAAGCCACAGGAATGGCAGAAGCAGAGATGTCTGACAGTTTTCTACCCATTTGATCAACGAGATGAAATCTCTGAAGGCTACAAATCTGAACCTGGCTTGAATATGGATTCACCTCTCCGTATTTGCACTGGTTTTTCTTTCACATCTAGGGACTACACTTTGGATTCAAAATACTTTGCTCTGTAGTGGTCTGCCGTGTATGTCTCCCCGAGGTAGGTCAGAGGTTCCCGTAACATCTGAGAAACTGCATTCTGGTGAGCAAACCGAACCCTCGATGGAGAGACGTTATGGTGAGGTGCGAGAGCCCCCATCCCGCACACAAAGAAATCAGCGCTGATCTCTCCACTAACCGGGTTGAATGTTGATAGTTTGGGAGAAAGTGAGATTGCTGGAGATCCCAAATATGGGGCCGGCTACCCTGTGATCCAGAGGTACAATCTACCCCCTTCTTTCCCCACCTCCCTCATGCTTTTAGGGACCCTACCTGTGCCACCTGCCAAACCAAAAGAAAGACATCCGACATGGCCGGTATCCAGAGGGCTGGCAGAAGAGAGCGTAGGTGATTTTCTGAGAGAGGGTGGGAACTTCCATCCATTTCCTCCCGGGGACAGTATCCCAGTAAATGCCACTGATGGCTGACCCTCATCTGAAATTCTTCCTGGCAGTCCAGTTTTCTGGGATATTAATAAGTTGTAAATGTTGATGGTAAGTTCCATGTTCGTTAGAATTGCTCCATTTTGATTTTTTTATTGCTAAAACCTTTTTACAGGTTTTCTGATATCTCTAGGTGTCCGTGTCAATGAGAGGCAAAATGCTGACTGTGGCAATAGGAGTGAAATTGCTCGCTCTCAAAGAAGGCTGATCTCTCGAGCGTATGTGAGAGAGGGCACGGGAAGCCTGCACCGTGCTGTACTTACGTATATGGTAACTATCCTCCTGTCTTCCCCACTGCTTTCAGCCGGACACCCTTACTGAAGTTTCAGATGTGCTCCTAGCCTGCCCGCTCAGGCGGGAGTGTTGCTGCTTACATGTGGCAGGGCTTGTGGAGAGCTGAATCTCATTTCTTAAACTGCTAGGATGGGGGAAGAAAAAAACATGAGATTTTTGCAAGCGCTTCTTCAGATCTCCTAAGGTGACATGTATAAGTTTCCCCTTTACAGCTGTATAATTATGTTTTTAAAAAGTCACAGTCTTGAACCCGTGCCCAGTATAATTCTCCTCAGCCAGACAGCTCTACGCGTTACGGCAGCACCGTCGGCTTCGGTGGGAGGTTTTGGCTCGGTGGAGGAACCGAGTGCAGCAAGTGACCGCGCTGGTCAGACAAGGACGGAGCTCCCGTGTACAACTCAACTGAAGACCAAACAAGTCAGCACCGATTGCTGTGCATGTTACTTGCACCCCAAACAGAAAATGCCCGTCATGCCCTCTGCACTGTTTCCTGCTACGGGAGCCCCGCTGCAAATCACTGAAAGGTAGAAAAGTCTTTTCACAGAATATAATGAGCTTTCCATCTTTCCCAAGGCTCTGATCCCATAAAGCATGGTGGACACATGCTGAATTTTAAGATTAGAAGCCGCAGAGACTTGAACGCAACAATGCTTTGCCTAAAGTTAACTCCATACTAATACTATTTCCTATACCAAGGCCTAAATGATTTGAAATGAGATGGCTACTGCAGTTTTAAGCTGCTGAAATCTTGATGATAAAATCTAAAATATTCAAAAAGCAATGACAATTTCAGTGCTTAAGCTCAAATAGCAATTTTGCAGACGAGGTTTAAACAAACTTTCTCCAGTAATTAGTTTAAAGGCAAAAGTTTTAAAAGCATTTTCATATGCTGTAGACTGGCACAATCAGGTCTCTGGAGATGGTTTCGGGGAGATGTATGACTTCATTTTGGAAAGAAACTAAAAATTACATACAAGAAAATGTACTGCCTTTGGTCAGAGTGGCGAAGGAAATGTTCTAATTTCTCACAGCATTTGCATTCAAGAATAAGTAACCGTCCTCAATTTACTGTTTGTTAGCCTTCAGCACAAACTGAGGCATATTTATAGCTGCTTTCCTATTATATTTACAGAGCACTGATCAATCTGAGCCAGATTCTGATATCCCCGTTGACGCTGAATAGGCCTGCAATCGTGAAAAGTTACTCCTTGGAATAAATGCCAGCAGTAGAAGATACTTAGAATAGAAGTCTTACAAATCCAGGTGCTAAGCCTCTGCTGCCAAATCTTACTCTGGCATGTTTAAGTCATGTGAAAAGGAAAGCCTAAGAAGAGAGAGGTTCTTAGTAAATAGAATTAGAAAAAGAATCCCAAGGGATTTTATTACTGAAGCAATTCCATTATATAGTTAGCCTTACGCGTGATTACATATTGGGAAGCCCCTTCATCAGTGGAAGCCAACCTCAGCTCTCTCGTGCACACCATCTTTTAAGGAGTGGTGTTACCGGAGTTTCCTGGTTGCTGTGTTTAATTTTAACTTTAAGCCAACTCTCTGAGCCAGCTAAAATACTGCACAAAGATGAGGATCGATTTGAAATGTGCAAAGCTTGCATCGCAGCTGCAAACTGAAGCCTGTCCCTGTACCTATAAACTGTCGGTGCAAGGATTTCCTCGGGAACGCCTGACAACTGTGTGTCAGCTAATGCAGGAAACCCCTGTGCTGTTCTCTCTCCCCTTCTGAAAGGCCAATGCCTCCTTGATCTTTTTAGGGATAAGCAATTGGATAATGTCTGCAGAGAGCATTTTTATCTGTTATAAAACTCCTGATCGAATGCAGCTGCTTGCCAGGGAAAGCTTCCTTGGAGAATTACCCCCTCTGACCTCCAAGAGAAGGTGGAAGTTCCAGATGAGTAAAATTAAGTCTCTGCATAGCCATTTTCACTGTCACGCTAAATAGAAGTAGCAGATAATTGGGTCTGACTGGCATTTGTCACCACGGGATAAGAATCTCTCTCTCTCTCTGGCAGCCTCCCTACGGGCAGCTGTCGCTCCCTTCTCTCTTGCCCTGACGGTGAGCGTGTGGTCCTGGGGAGGCTTCTCCTGGGGAGGTTTCTCCTGGGGAGGTTTCTCCTGGGGATGCTACTCGTGGTAAAACAGTGAAAGGATTTTAGCCAGTGTAACGAAAAGCAGGATTTCAGAGAACTGACTTTTTAAGAAAGATTTGAAATAGTAACTGCTAGTAAGAGCTGGAAGAGTTAAGCTTTTAGCTTTGTGAGTATGTAGATACTCTTACTGGAAACAGTGCCAAAAGCCCCTCTGGTACTAACAATACGGAAACAAGCTAGAGAAAGTGCATAGGAAAAGTTTATGTAACAGCTTCAGTGGAATAAAGTAGATGAGGCTTCCACTGATGAAGCAGTTAATGAAAAAGGGAGGGTAAAGGGGTTGTTTCGTTAAGGGATGCAATGGTATACAGCTGTCCTGAGAGCAGTTTTATCACCAGCATTAATTGGTGATAGTGACTGACCTTCTGCTGTGTCTGGTGCTGACTTACAGGTGCGTTATCAGTACTGTGAAGGGTTTCATCTCACTGACCATCAGTAACAGGTTTTTCTGATTAATGTTTTACATTTGCTTCTTAAAGCACCTTTCATGGGAAACTGAGGTGAATCATTAAGATGTGAGTATGATCAGGATTCTGAAGGGCAATGATATATAATATTAGCATGAATATTGTCATACTTTTTTAAAAAACTTTTTAAAAATTTTAACTGTCCTCTTGAGGTCCGTAGCACTAAATAAATACATGAAAATGGGAAGAGAGAAGTTGTTTGCTTACTTCTTTTTCATGGGAGGCACAGTATTGGGGAAAAAGAGGAGGGAAGAAGGCCCAGAAGTGAAACTCGTATTGGGGGGGGGTGTGGCAGGAGGATGGAGGACATGAGGGCTTGGACGCGGGGAATGGTTGGATGGGCTTCAAAATAGGTCCTCAGGAGGAGGGGAGAGATTCACAAATCTGCGTTTTAGAATAGTTTAGACGGCTCATCTGACTCCTGCTTGGGGCTCCACGTTGTCTAAGGCTAACCCTGGACAGCACGTGCTGCTGGGAACCACAGGCACACTGGGAAATATATGGGTATTTTAGATAAAGCGTGCATAAAAGCTGGGGATTAAAACACACGTTTAATCCTTTCCATCTGTATCTTTATGCATAAGCAGGGCCAGGGTGAATGCAGGCTGCAGGTGGGTTTCCTCGGAAGGCAGTAGGAAGCAAACGCTGCCCTTTTCCAGAGCAGTGAACGGGTAACGTGTCTTTGGAAGTCATGTCTGTCCCTCTGGCAGTGCCGGAGCCTGCGCAGTGCCTTCTCCCTTTAATTGCAAATGACAAGACAGATGCAAAAAAATTACGTTTCATTTCATATTTACACATTTGTTCTTCCAGGATCCGACCTCACTCCTGTCACCAGCTGATCCCTCATGAGAAGGGCCATCGACAGATGGGGAAGACCCAGGAGGTACAGTACACGGGCACAAACTGGGAACTGCTGATTGACAGGAGGCGGCATCCTTAGGAATGATAAAACAGATCTAAAAGAAAAAATCATTGAAAAGCTAGAGGGGCTTGGGAAGGAAAAGTGGAAGCTTATTCTTTCAAGTGTTAACTAAAATCCCTCATATTGCTTTTCTCTGTATCTGAGTGATAAATGAATGTTTTAATATTCTTTTTGATAATCTAACATATAAATGATTTGGTCCTGTATGAAAGTCATTAGAAAGCAAATATTAGACATTTTTATTGGTAAACAAGCTTATGTTATCATTGAAACAGAAGCTGTAGGAATACAGTAGAGCTAACACACAACTGGTTTTAAAGTGCTGTAAATGTTTATGTCAAATTTTCATGTATTCTATTTGGCCTATCTTTCTGTTGATCTAATATTAGTAATAAGTTATTCCTTAGATGAAGTCCTTTCTAATTTTAGCACCGTAAAGGGTATACAGCCATGCAGCCAAAGAGATTCTAATTATATGCTTAGTCTCTACTGGGTATATGTAACAAATCCAGATGTGTACATACAGTACGGTGAGCACAAAAGTTTCTAACATGAAGTACATGAAATAACAGTTTGCTTCCATTTTCTTAGTTATGCTTAAGATATGCCTAACTTTAAAGCAAAAACAAAAAGTGTCCTTTTTAATATTTTTAATGAAGAAACTGCTTGTGATATACATACAACTGAAATAATCTAAGACAGGCAAGCTGATTTTTTAATATGGGGATAGAGAAAAATATCTTTAAAAACTTGTAAATGGGTTCCTCTATTAAAATTTCTATTTCATGTTGCAAATTATACAAGTGTACATAATGCATAGCATTAACGTTCTTCCCATCCAAAACATACAAATGAACATGTAAACAAACACCCAGTTTTATAGCTAAGCACAGATTTACCTGATGTGGTCGTGTGTGATTTTATATCCAGTACACACACAACTCGCCAGTTACCTAAACTCCTACAGGTCAGGCTAATAGAAGGTCAATTAATATCAAGAGTTTTAATTCCCTATTTAGATAAAAGAAACAATACTGCAAACATTGAATTATATCTTGTTTAACATTTTTTCACATTTTTTATTTTATTCATTTATTATATTAGAAAACTGAATGATATGTTTCTTAATTGTAACACAATTAATTAAAATATATGTGCAGAATTTTAAGAATGTTTAAATAGCTAAAGAAAATGCCATTAAATTCTGAGCATGTACAAAGAGGTTTATTATTAACATGTAAAACAATTGATTTCTTAAATAAATAAAGCAGCATCCGCATTTCATATATGGCATTGACTGCACATGGTTCCCATGTCCTTCCCAATTTTAAAACCAGTAGATCTCATCTAGCTGCATCTCGTTTTTGACCACAGACTAGAAACAGAAGGTTTCTCCTGCCTTTCTCAGCTTTGAATGCATGAGTTATTGAACTGGACTAGCTGAATGGACTAAAATGAAAAATTCTGTCTGACCCACAATAAGACACTTGGAAGAAATGATTTAACTTTTCAGTAACTTTAATTTTAGCTGCTGAAGTATTGACTTCCTCCAGGCAAATAACCAAAATTTCTTTATGATTCTGGGAGCAAATACAAAGATTAATACTATGTTTTCAAGTTTAATTTATTTTTAGAAAGTGTATTAAGCTTAGGCATAAAAATAGATTCTTGGTTTTTAATCTTTTTTATCAATATGCATTTTGTATACAACAAAAAAAAGATCTTTCTCTTAAAGTTATATTAAACATTTTATTGACATCTCATTTATGTCTCTTTATTCCCCCCACTATAAAAACCGCCTATTTCAATGTGCCATGTATTATCATGTGATATGTTACTCAGATGAACGTATTCAGAATAACAAATACAAACGTGCAATAACAAAACGTGCTGAAAGTTGTGCCTCCATGTTGCCCAACAGAAAAGAAAACGGAGACAGATTTCTAACATGTCCCAGAGTCGGGAGCAGAGCCGGGCAGGAGCAGCTGGAATTACCTGCGAGACCTTCAGCAGCGCCGTCAGGCAGCAGGTCCCTGTCGTACCGCGCAGGCACCTTCCCGCTTCATCTTCGCGCAGCGCGCAGCAAGGCTGCCGGCTCCCCGCTGCTCTGCGAGCGGTGCGTTTCGGTAGCATCTCCTCCCTGCTGTGCGGCAGCCCGCTTCCCTTCCCCTTCTCTTTCCACAAAGCTCCGATAGCCTAAGTGAACATGTGCTACAAAATGTACAGATAAGCCCATCATGCTGGATTTTTCTTGGAGTCATTATTTCTAATGAAAGTTATGTATAGCACAGAAAGAAACTGATTTGTGAAAAAATAGCAGATTTTCCCTCCCAGCTAATTTTCTATCAAAATTACTCATCTAGTTAGGAGAATAAGTGTCGATCTTGTCTCAGCTTTGCTCTATAAAAACAGTTGATATTGTCTGTACGTCTTACAAAATCTATCTAAATTAAATTGCAGTACTTTTAGATGTAGATGTCTACACCAATGACATATTTTAATGTTATTTTGCATGACCGAAAATAATGTATTATAATTCTTAACCTCAGATTTAATGAAAAAAGCCCACAAAACACTAGAACATTAAAAACAAAGACTTTAGTATTTGATAGACAGTAAACTGAAAAAAATACTTTCAGCCCGCCTCAGTATTTTAGCAATAAAATGCCCAAATACCTTAGTTTCAAGCAGTATGGCGTGGCCACACAAAGGGTCCAAGGGAAAGATCCCGTACACGTTTCTCAGCATTGTTCTACAGTGAAGCACAGACTCGTTTAAAAGAAAGGCACTTATCTGAAAAATACATGGGATCGTTCTGCTGCTCGTTTTCTACTAATTTGATAATCGAAACTACAGCTTAGTTTACATCCAGAAAAATTATACATTTGTGCAGTTTCTGGCTGTTTTTTCCATAAACTCTGCCTATTTTACTATGTTAGAGTTTAACTCTCAGAATTTAAGATGTAAGCTGATATTGCGGTTGACTTCTAAACTGTGGAAAGTAATTTTATGAAAAGGATTTAACTCGGCTTTAATGAAACTAGTAAAACAACTTTGAAACCTTAAGGAAAGTTACATTTTAATATTTATACGATACTAACTGCACATAAAATACTCTCTACCCATCTTAAGTGCATTTGCGGTAAATATTTTCCTTGTTCAACCAAGTATTAAGATTTAAGATTAAAATGTTTGAAGACTTTAAAAAAATAGCATGCACAGCCAAACTAACACACACCCAGAAAATCCATTAACTTTTAACAATTTTAGAAAGAAATCTGCAAATACCAGGAAAATAAAGTGCTCACAAGAAGCCGTTTCAGAAAAGTAAAAAGAAAAATGACTGACTTCTTTGAATTTATGTGAAGATCTAATCACAAAATTGCTTCTAAAATAATGTATCTTAACCAAATAGACAATAAGTCAAAACTAAAGTGTTGGCTCTGTAAACCGAGAGGAACATAAACCATTTTGCAGTCTTTCTTTATGGATGTCTCTGTGATTAGCATCTCACAGACTCACAAAACTCACAAAGGGCAGCAGCCTCGCGACTGTGGGAAACACGCACACGCAGATTTTGCAGACGCAGGAAAAAGCTGGAACACCAGGAGTAGCAGGACGAGCACTAAACCAAAAGACAGACAGCTAGGCATGCACACGAAAGGCACAGAAATACCCAGCGCCAGACAGAAAAGGCTATTTCGGCATAAAGAGCCTCACTCGTACCTAGGTCTTCATAGCTCTTAGTGTTCTGGTGTGTAGAAATTAAGGATATTCCTTCCTTGGTGAGAACGGTGGTGAGTGAGGTTCTTAACACTGCTTGTGTGAATAATCCAGTCGTTGTTTATCATGCGTACCCATCTCTTTCCTAAGCGATACTGTACTGCATCTCTGATCCCCAGCTTTCTGTGGTACACCTCCTGATGCTCGTCGTCAGAGTCCTCCCCTTCGTGTTTTCCAGTCGGTGTTTTTGCTCCTGAGGCTTGACAGCTATTGGAGGCTGAAGGAGTAAAGACCCTGTAAATCAGATCGACTTGGCAGGTAGCTGCATGGACGTGTGGCAAGAGGAGATCTTTCAGGACGGTTTTCTGCATCGTTTACAGGGGCTACCGTCGTAGGGTTCAGCTGCGAACCTGGGCTTCGTGCCTCGAGGCTCCTGCCTTCAAAGGTGGGCCGCCACTGCTCGTAGCTGCTGCACGGAGCGGGCTCGTGTATCCTTGGGTGTGGAAAGGAAAGCTCGCTGAACTAATGGTACTAAACATTCCAAAAAAGGTGATTAACATTTTATATCAGTTTTTTGAAAAGCAATGCATATGAACTTATTTCTGCAGGAAACACCTCTCAGACGTATTGAAGCCTGCTGCACAGGCAGGTGTCTCACAGGGGGCTTTTTCTCACGTGCCCAAGGACAGTTTGTAACGTGGTTAACACTCAACCACAGAGGCTGCCGCCTGGTCTCTGCTGGTTTCTTCATGCCCTCCGAAGCACCTCTGACCTCTCCCTAGAGCCATCTTTCCACGCTTCCAGCTGCGGTTCTCTTTTATTCGCAGGGCTACGTGCGAGTCGCCGGGCCGGCGGCTCTCGGCCGTGCATCGGTCCCAGGGCCTTTTGGAGAGGGAGCCCACGCTGAGCCTGAGCCAGGCCTGCCCCAGGGTTCAGGTGGGATTGCTGAGGTTTAGGAGTATTTAAATAGACGCTATGCATACATGTTACAGTATCTCCCTCTGTTTTTACCTTTTGAACTTTTAGCTGTGCTTCTTTATTATTTTCAGGGTTATATGACTTGGTACTAAAAAACGTCGCTGTTCCACCCTTGCCCGAAGCCTTCAGGTCTCCCTGCAAGCCCTCCTCACCGGGCGTCGGGAGGAGCAAGGCAGAGTCCCGGGACCACGACCGCGTGAGCGGCGGCAGCGTCCTGCACGCTGCTTTCCTGCCGCCCCGACGCCAGCGGCAGCAGCGAGGTACGCGGGCTTGCCCAACGCCGCCCGTCCCGTCCGCACTACCGCTGCGTCTCCCGTCTCCTCGGCTGGCAGGAGGTAGGGTTTCCTCGCCGCTCAGGCAGCGTGGAGGACAGTGCCAACTTCTGCTTGGATGTATTTCAGTTTTTATCTTCTATAGCTTGTAAAAATGCCTTTAACAGATTCAGCATGATTCTTCTTTTTTTTCTGACTGGCTCCACTTCTTCTCCATTTGGCACAAATTATTACTTTTTTCCTTTTGTGTCCAAAGGAGCTGAAATTAGTGGGCCTTTTTCACTGTACCTCGAACGAGCGTAGTTCCACTGTCAGGTTGCCTGGGAGTGGCGCACGTTAGGGGTTGCTTTGGAGCTGCTGTTACAGAACCAGCAAGGGGAGCTCAAGTGTTGTTTTTGGTAGGTCCTACACAAAGTGTTGCCGATGGGTGTTCGCCCCTGTCGCGCGTGGCCCGAGCAGCAGCACGCACAAGACGGGCTTCCCGGCGCTGCAGCGCGGGGATCGTTCCCGGCCGCGGAGAAGCGGGAGCTGGAAGCGGAGCCGTGGTGAGCTGGTCGCTAGCGGACGTTTGGCCTCCTTAGGCCCCGAGTGGAGGGCGCGCAGGCGCTGAGGTTAGAGACCACCCGGGCACGGGCAGTGAGACCCGCTGCAAAACATCCGCAAACGCTGTGCGAGTGGGTACCAAAACGCGATGGTTTTCCCGAACTCCCCCCAGCCGTGTGAATCCCGCTACGAGGGTCGGTATCCGAGGGGAGGGGGCTGGGCACGCCGGGGGCACACGGCGCCCGCCCCGCGGGGGCGGCCCTGGCTCCTCCGCGCGGGGCCGGGGCCGGGGCCGGGGCGGGTG